>JAVJIX010000008.1:6537500-6650000 GCA_036785185.1 Paratrypauchen microcephalus
ATTCGCACAAAATCCCCAAAATATTATTTGCAATTATGAAAGCCGTAATGTAAATTGTAACGTATTTTAACTGTCTACATTGAGAGGAAACGTAAGCGAAACCTGTTACGCATGGCTCTAAAGAAAACAAAATTTTAAGGGACAGTAATAAGGCGATGAAGATGGAAGAAGGAGCCAAGTTGCACCTCAAAGAGTGGCTGATAGAGAGCGGACAATACGAGAGGCTGACGGGCTGTATCAGAATGTTTGCATACGACACAACACGCATCGCAGAGTAGCAAGCAGTGTTCCCTCTAAGGTGCGCGCGTGCGCAATCGCGCACTGCCCAGACGTTCAGCGCGCACATCAAATCCTTTTCAGCGCATAAAATAAAATCTAACCTGAACTCAGCGCTGGTTTGACACACGGAATCCAGTCTGATAGATGTTGGGTTTGCACATGCGTTAGGGACAAGCCAACTACAAACAGATTCATTTCGATCGCATTTCGCTCGCTTCCTTCAGTAAGACCATAGTTGTCGTGCGCATCGCCGTGGGTCAGAGCGGCGGGTCCGCACCAGCCGACGGGAGCGCCACCCGCACACACTCCACGTAGGGAAGAACAGAAGAGGAGACAGGTAGAGCCATAATGTAATCCTCGGCTGTTTTCTTTGTTTCTGTCCAAGCCATAGGTTTTTGTGAGCAAAAAGACGGGACTTTCTGTGTGAAGTGTGAATCCTCTCCCCAGAGCGTTAAACCACAGAGCTCTGTCACTCTCACAGAATTACTTAAACTGGGTAATGATTAAAAAGCAAGATATAAACTGATAAAAATTTATACTTATTTTGGAGATCATTATTTTGAGAGACACCCATCTTATAGTGTCCTATAGGTCCTACAATCATGCCTAAAAAATCTGCAGCTACATGCAGGCTATATTTATCAAGCTGAAAAAATCTCTCTTCATGTGGTTTTACAGGTTTATACACAGGTATATACACAGGTTATTTTTCAAAATATTGTAATGTTCAATGTTTCACTGACCACAGCAGGACCCTCACACTGACATACAACATGTACAAAGTTCATGAAAAGATTTTTGAGAAGTGGACCAAAAAATCAGTTATATTAAAAGTAATCTAACATAAATAACAGCAGTAATTTGATTCATAAGCTTTGTAATTTGCCATGATCTCAGGTGTGATACTGGTGCGGCCACAGTGTGCATGTCGGATGTCGCTCACAGGAGTCCAAGGAACGCTCAGGGAGTTAGTGTGTTTGCTCAGACACATGAAAAATTAGGGGGAACATTGGTAGCAAGTGTAAATAATGGGTGGGGATTTATGACGATTTATGCAAGGGTGGCCGATGAGGGTCCGAAAGGAGGACAAAATGTGAAAAAGGAGGACACGTGACAGACGGCCGGACAGCAGCTCTAAAACCGGACGAAATCCGGACGAATGGTCACCCTACTTGAGAGCCCTGCTGTAAATGTTTGTCTAAAGAGCAAACTTAAACTACAAAGCAACTAATGAGAGTTATATAAATGAAGTTATTACCTGATGGTTCTCAGTTTGTTTTATCATCACTGCAGTGTGCGCTTAGCAGCTGGAACTACACTCTACAGTCTGCCCAACAACAGAACAATCTATTTTCTGATTGGCTGATTTTTTTCCGGGGAGCGGGACGGGGAGGAGGGGGAGAGAACGCGCGGTGCCTGCATAAACTGAGCCACACAGACCGATTTTCTGGGCATAAAAAAAAAATTAAAAAAATTCAGCGTGAGAAATGCCATGTGTGGCATGTGAGCGTGTGAACACGTCAAATTACGTGTGTCACACTCTCAATGCGTGAGACTTGAGAGCCCTGCATACATATTACACGTTACACGTGCTCGCTCGCTCGCGCACGTCGCATATGACACACTCACATTCTTTATTCTTATTTATTAACCTTTATTAATAATAAACATTTCTTTACAACTTTTTACATTTTTACTATCTTGCAAGGGCTAATCTAAGTGTCTCTGAGTGATGTTTTGTGTTGTAGGTGTTTGTGACAGATTTTGATGCCTTGACAATAGATGCTGGGGGCTCCCATTTAAAACAGTGAGGCTCAATGCCAGCCATTTTCACAGTCATTATTGATGAGAGGGTTCCTTCCACTGCTAAGCTGTTTCTGCTGCTGGTTTTATTCAGGCCCACCATGGAAAAAACCCTCTCTGCATCTGCATTGGAGTGTGGGATGGTTAGAACTAATTTGGCAATTGCAGACAGCATGGGGAATCTGCTCATTGCAGTCACCTTTGGGGAAAAAAACAAGGAACCCTAATTACACTCCGACATCTTCTTACACTTAAGTTGCTCATGTCAGTTTGTGTGTGCTGGACATTTCTTACCGTAATCTTCAGTGTACTCATGCCTTCCCAGAAAGCCTTGATGTCAAAGTCTTCTGTCACTGGAACCTCCATTAGTTGATAGTCCTGGAACTCGTCAGCTAGTTGGTCTTGTTCCTGGGGTCCATTATATGGCAGAAGTCTGGGAAACCTAAAGAATACAATGCATACTTAACCAGGAGGAAAAAAGGGCTTTGTTTTTTTTTTTCACCAAATGTGATTAAACTTTGCAATAGATTTGAAATGTATAACCTTTACCTTTCCACGAAGTATGCAGCATCATTTACTTCACAGTCTGCTCTCTGCTGCACGCCCACGAACCTGGCATGTTTCAGGAGGTTCTCTTTAAGGGGCAGTTTTGCCATAGCATACTCAACTGACCTTGTCAAAAATGTCAAGACAGCCTGGTGGAACCTCTCCACCTGCTGTGGAGTAACATTCCCTGCCTCCAGGAGCCGGTTGAGGGTTGTCCTCGTTGTAAAGCCTACATTCAGCTTTTGCCCTATTAGAGAATTAATAGAATAAAATAGAATAGAATAGAATCAAATCTATGCTTTCACAATGGGGACATCCTCACTGTCAAAACTGAATAAGTCAGTTGTTGTCAGAGTTTATTTATTTGCATATGAGAAGAAACTTATGGAGCATTATCAGACAGTTGGTTGGATGGGTCTGTGTAAATTATGTCCTCCACCGCTCTGCTCTGAATCGCCTGAATTTTCAGAAATCTTCCGCACAATTTACGGATGAACTTGGTCATCTAAAAAGTTTCAATTCATTACATTCATTACATTTAGTTTTATCCAAAATTAGTACACAGACATAACAAGGCTAGGCAACAGTAGATGACTGATGGCATAAACAGCTGAACCCCCATATATTTTACCTCCTCATAGAGAAGGAAAACAGATGCCTTCTCTCTCTGAAGGAGGAGATTAAGGGAGGTGAAGGCCGGCAACGTTGCCTGGTAGAAGAGCAGGTACACCTCTGTCATTGGGTCTGAGAAGGCACCTGCAAGCCGTCTGAATCGTGGGTGTTTCTCTCCTGAAATGAAAAAACAAACAAACAAAAAAACAGTATTCATTCACATGGCAAGCTCTTAAATATATTATTATATTCATGTCTGTAAAATATACAACTTACTTGCTGACTTGAAATAGCTGCAGAGTGGCTTGTATTGCCGTAGAATACGATTCAAGCACCGCTCCAGGCTCAGCCAACGGATGGAGATATGCATCAGTATCTCCATGTACTCAGACTCGTGCAAGTCACAGAATTCTGTAATGTGATTTGTTATATTTCAGTGTAATGAAAGTTTCATTCCACTCACACACTATAGTAGTACAAAACACACCAACCTGTGAGGTAGCCTTTACGATTCGTGTTCCCTTTGAACCAGTGTCCCACATCTACAGCCAAATCTTCTGGGTCAAATCCAGTTACCTACAATTTAGATTAATGTCCATTAATGTCTAGTCCATGTTCTTTCACACACAGTTCATAGTCTTCCCATGCACAATCCATGCTCTGGCACAATTTGCACTTCTGCATACGTGCACACACACACACACACACACACACACAAACACATACACATACACACACACACACACACACACACACATTTCATTGCATGTCATACTTGTTAGTAATTCTATGCTTTGACAAATTAAAGTCCTTGTATGCTTGTATCTAAAGGTTACAGAAAGAATCCCAACTTACTTCCATAAAACTCTGCCCAGCATGCAATGTTCCCCCTAATGTTTTATGTGTCTGAGCAAACACACTAACTCCCTGAGCGCTCCTTGGACCCCTGTGCGCGACATCCGACATGCACCCCCGGTACACGCTGTTGCGAAAGAGCTGCACGTGCTCCTCGCACACCGGTAGAAGTTTAATACGAGACACGTACTTTTGTTTCTGAATACGGGACGATTCCCCCGTATTCAGATGACCCCGCGGCTGAAAAAAAAGCGGAACTCTTTAATCCCTGCGCTGCATAGGTTTTCTTGTGCGCTGAGAATGTACGAGCAGTGCGCAATTGCACAGGCGCGCAGCTTAGAGGGAACGTTGCCAGCATGTTTGGCTGTGTTGTGCACAATATGACATGGGCACCCATGGATATACACACTGGGATTCTCTGCCAGTATCCTGGACGCAATTGAGTTTCTTGCCCCTGTATTGACCGGGGCATTGTCAATAGACAAAGCAACACAGTTACTCCAAGGTATGTTGTTTTATAAGGACATCATTGATTTTCTGGAAAATGGCTTCGGCAGTGCCACAGCGTCGCCCACTTGTTGTGCACATGTCCAGGAATCGGTGAACAACAGCCTTACCATCAAATACCCTGACAGTGAGAGGGTTCATTTTCTCACGTCCTAAAGGTTAAAACATTAGATTAGAAACATTACATGCAGTACATGCACCACTGACGTCTACAAAATGTGTAATGGAAAATGAAGTCTCAATTGGCTGTTAATATAACACCTGTATCATTGGAGCCATCTGTTATAAGAGTGAATGGATTGCTCTTCATCTTGGTGACCAGGTCCTCTCTGAAATGGGGTGCCACAGCTTCATTTATTATACATGTGGTTTTGGTGCTGGCACACTTATACTGTTGTGCTGTGGGGGAGTCAATGAAGCAATTCCTCAACAATGGACTCAAATGGTCGGCAACGGCGAATGGCACATTATGCTGTACCATGGCAACGGCCACTTTAACCTCAGCTCTCCTTGTCTTAAACACACAAGAATGAAAGCAAAGCAATTATTCATAATTATTTTAAATATATGATTTCATAATCAGAAATGATGAAAAACAAGATTTTATGTGGTCCTTTTGGCCAGGACAATACCTTGGACTCCTGTGCAGTCATGCCACCAACACCAACTGGAGTATAAAACTGTCCAATCCTGGTGGACTGCAGTGTCTGCTCTTTAGACTGGTGTGCTTTACTTTTGATGTGTCGCTGCACATCTGCTTTGCCTTGATGGCAACAGGAATTTTCTTGTCTACAGACAGCACACCAATAATAGGAGTTGGTGATGCCCATGGTTATGAATGGCCATTTTATAGACCATTCACTTTTAAAGGTGCATCTGTAGGTGGCAGCCCTACAGATGCCCTTTTTTTAGCCACTACCCTGACCTCTGCAGCACCACACTCTTCTTCACTTGCCCCTTCTTCTTCTTCTTCTGGTACTCTACTTTCTGCATTCACCTCTACTCTCTCTTCTTCCATAGTCTCTTCTTCTGTCATGTCTGAGTCTTTCACTACCTCCAACGTCTTCTCTGCTATCTCCCCTGGTGTAACCATTTCAGTCTCTTCCACTGGCACATCATCTGATCCCTGCCTTTGGTTTATGAGCTCTTGCCCAGAAGGAAAGAAGGCTCTTCTGTTTCTTCCCTGACATTCTTCTAAAATAAACAACACATATTATTAAACAGGTTCATGACAGCTCCTAGGCGACTAAACTGAAGTAATCCTTTCTGTAATCTCCAGATAAATGTCTGACTAAACGAACAATTGAATTGAATCGTGGTCACCACTACAGATTGCTAGTTGGTTACCTAAAATAATGCTAGCTTGAAATGGACAGGTGTAAATGTTTGTCTAAAGAGCAAACTTAAACTACAAAGCAACTAATGAGAGTTATATAAATGAAGTTATTACCTGATGGTTCTCCGTTTGTTTTATCATCATCACCGTTTTGTCCTTCCTCGTCGTGCTCAGTCGCTGTCCTTATGCAGTGCAGCGCGCACTAAGCAGCTAAAACTACACTCTATGGCCTGCCCGCTGTACTGTCTACCCAACAACAGGACAATCTATTTTCTGATTGGCTGAAAAGAGCGCAGCGCTTGATAACTGAGATTTTTTTCCGGAGAGCGGGGCGGGGAGGAGGGGAGGAGTTTTTTTCGCTGAAAACGTGCGGTGCCTGCATAAACTGAGCCACACAGAGGGGCACAGGAAGAAAAAAAGAAAAAAAAAATTCAGCGTGAGAAATGCCATGTGTGGCGTGTGAGCGTGTGAACACGTCGAATTGCGTGTGTCACACTCTCAATGCGTGAGACTTGAGAGCCCTGTATTATAACACATAGCGTTACCTTTACATGGATGTTCACGGGCTAGCAACAACTTTATGAGCGTGCATGCCTTTTCTGTCAGCCGGGTAGACTACAAGAGTGAAGAAAAAGCTCTAGCACAGTCCTCATCAATCGACCAGCAGGCTAACATAACGACAGGAGCAAGCTTGGGTAAAAAAGGTACAAACCTGTTCTTCATCACGGGATCTTGCGCTTGGAAAGACAGATGATACTGCCGTGGTTGTCAGACTAGGCTTTCCAAGGGATTTGGTGTAGTAGTCTGGTCCGAAATGATCACTGCAAATCTTCTGTTTATGTAGCGTCTCCACCGGTGTGTTGATGTCAAAGCCAGCAGCTGCAAGCCACAGTCGCGTCCTTTCTCGATCGTGCACTGAAAGCTGTGAAAACTTTGTGGTGCCCACCTGCGGGCTTTATTTGTACATTTTCGAAATGCACACTGAAACACCATTTTGCCCGGTAGTTCTTTTAAAATTCACCTCTTCACTCTGTGGTCTTCCTTACTACGTCTTTTCTCGCTTCTCTGTTTACATGATTGGTCACTTCACAACCAACTAGAGTAAAGTAAAATTCCGCTGCTGCTGCGAAGCTAGTCCCTCAGATATGGAATGATTCATGCTATTCGCAGTCAGTTTTATTTAAAAAATTACTCAATCAACATATATTTACATCGACAGTCTGCCGTTATAATTGACTTGTTTTGGATGCACTATGGAGTGGGTAAGCCTGATTTAAATCCGGCTACTATTTACCATTGACTTGCGCTAGCCTAGCAACTGAAAACTCTGCAGCTGGAAGGACTGCATGAAATTCGCTAAAAAGTGTCTCCACATCTCTGCAGCACTCTGGCTAACTTGGAAATGAGCCCCCATGTCAAAAATCCTGGAATATCCCTTTAATACGAGACACGTGCTTTTGTTTCTGTTTCTTCAATATCTAGTGAAAGGGTTTTTTCAACAGCAGCTGACATAGTTACTGCCACCAGATCGGAGAGATGGTTCCAATAATGGGCTTAAAGTCATGTTAAATTCAGATTGTGTGATTATTATCGCTAAATCGCTCTGGAAAAAATAAAAGACCACTGCAAAATGATAATTTTTTTCTGCTTTTACTACTTATAGGTACAGTGCCGTGAAAAAGTATTTGCCCCCTTCCTGATTTCTGTGTTTTTTGCATATTTATCACTCAAAACATTGTCAGATCATCAAACCAATTTTAATATCACACAGAAACAACCCAAGGAAAGACAAAATTCAGTTTTTGAATGATGATTCCATTTATTAGTGCACAAAAAAAATCTAAACCTATCTGGCCCTATGTGAAAAAGTAATTGCCCCCCCTTGTTAAATCACAAACTAACTGTGACTAACCACAGTTTTGAGAAAACTTAGTTCAGTTCTACATGCCACACCCACACCTGATTGTCACCACCTGTGTTGAATCAAGAAATCACTTAAATAGTTCCTGTCAAACAAAGTGAAGTTGGCTACAACATCTCAAGAACAAACACATCATGCCACGATCCAAAGAAATTCAAGAACAAATGAGAAAAAAAGTGATAGAAGTCTATAATTCAGGAAAAGGTTACAAAGCCATTCCCAAAGCTCTGGGGCTCCAGCGAACCACTGTCAGAGCCATTATTCAAAAATGGAGGAAACTGGGAACAGTTGCAACCCTTCCCAGGAGTGGTCGACCAACTAAGATTACTCCAAGAGTGCGACGACGGCTCATTCAGGAAGTCACAAAAGAACCTAGACGCACATCGAAAGAACTACAGGCCTCGTTGGCCTCAGTTAAGGTCAGTGTTCATGACTCCACCATTAGAAAAACACTGGCCAAAAATGGCATCCATGGAAGAGTTCCCAGGAGAAAACCACTGCTTTCACAAAAGAACACAAGGGCTCGTCTCACCTTTGCCAAAAAGCACCTTGATGACCCTCAAGACTTTTGGAGAAACATTTTGTGGACCGATGAGTCTAAAATTGAACTTTTTGGAAGGTCTGCAGCCCGTTTCATCTGGCGTAAAAATGGCACAGCATTTGATAAAAAGAACATGGTGCCCACAGTAAAGCATGGTGGTGGCAGTGTGATGGTCTGGGCCTGCTTTGCTGCCTCAGGACCAGGACAACTTGCTGTGATTGACGGAAAAATGAATTCTGCTGTTTACCAGAAGATCCTGAAGGAGAATGTCCGGCCATCAGTTCGTGCCCTCAAACTCAAGCGCTCTTGGATCATGCAACAGGACAATGATCCAAAACACACCAGCAAGTCCACCTCTGAATGGCTCAAAGAAAACAAAATTAAGGTTTTGGAGTGGCCAAGTCAAAGTCCGGATTTAAATCCGATTGAGATGCTGTGGTGTGACCTTAAACGGGCAGTTCATACAAGAAAACCCTCCAATATGGCAGAATTGAAACAATTCTGCATAGAAGAGTGGGCCAAAATCCCTCCCCAGCGGTGTGAAAGACTCATCACCAATTATCGCAAACGTTTGGTTACAGTTATTGCTGTCAAAGGAGGCTCAACTGGCTATTAGATTAAGGGGGCAATTACTTTTTCACATAGGGCCAGATAGGTTTAGATTTTTTTTGTGCACTAATAAATGGAATCATCATTCAAAAACTGAATTTTGTCTTTCCTTGGGTTGTTTCTGTGTGATATTAAAATTGGTTTGATGATCTGACAATGTTTTGAGTGATAAATATGCAAAAAACACAGAAATCAGGAAGGGGGCAAATACTTTTTCACGGCACTGTATGTGTTTGGGCAAAAGGAACATTTTTGTTTGAGTCTATAAACTACTGACAACATTTCCCCCAAATGCCAAATAAAATATTATCATTTAGAGCATTTATTTGCAGAAAATGACAAATGGTCAAAATAATAAAAAAGATACATGTTTTCAGACCTCAAACTAATGCAAAGAAACAAGATCAAATTCATTTTAAAACATAATACTAATGTTTGCACTTAAGAAGAGTTTAAAAAAAATCAATATTTGGTGCAATAACCCTTATTTTTAATCATAGCTTTCATGCGTCTTGGCATGCTCTCCACAAGTCTTTCACATTGTTCTTGGGTGACTTTATTCCACTCCTGGTGCAAGAACTGAAGTAGCTCAGCTTTGTGTTTGTGTTGGAATTCAACAGACGCTTGAATAGAATAGATGTAATACATGTAGAGATGCTGATTTCAGAAAAAAAAATGCACTGGTCTATTTTCCAGAGCTGTATATACAGTATACACCCACACTTGAAATTGAATATAAGTGTGTATCTTTTTTTCATACTGGCCAGTAATATTGGACCTGTTTATGTGGCAGATGGTCTGAGTGGGTCCATAGAAACATAAGGAGAGAGTACACCTAATCTGCTGTCTGTCACTCTCCCACAATGCACCTTGTCTGGGACCATTTTAATGTGTGCAGGAACTCAGAGTGACTGCTACAAGAAGTCCAAAATCTGACCCAAGAGTGCTTTTATAAACCATTTAAACAATTTTCCTGGACCTGTGAAATTGTCTGGCACTGAAGACATGTCAGGCAAGAGAAAATTGTAGGTTGTTTATAAATAAAATTCAATAAGAGAAAAATCTGAGCGGTATTCTGTTGTTTTCATGTGAAGACAGGTGATATCAATTTGTTATTTTACAATATTTGCCAACAGCTCACTCCACCATTTCACTTTTAATGTTTAACACTTCAACAAAATACTTTTCTTGCTTTTTTTAATTCTCAAAATGTGCAAATCCAAAGTGCTTATAACTGCGGCACTCAAAACAGAAGTCAAATGTACTTGTGTTTATTTATTTTTTTGTCTCACCCTGCAGCTTGTTAGCGTGTGAGTTAGCAACAGAGAGGTTAGCTGGTGTCAGGCTTAAATCGACATAAAGCTCTTGTTGTTTATTAATCCTCTTGAACTTGAGCTACACCATTAGCTGATACTGCGAGCTGATAATGCTCCACTCAGACAACGCTGATTTGCCTGATCTTCAGAACAAAGTTATGAGGAACTGTCCTGTTACGCCTTAGAATTTATCCCTACATCTTGTGGTTTGATAACAAGAATTAGGACAAATTAGGATCTTGTGAGTGCAAGATTATGTAAAGGGATTTTGGTGCACTGCAAATTGAGTAAATGTTGCTCATGAGGTAAAAAAAAAATCAGATTACAGTAAATACTTTATATTTTTCAAACTTCCTTGACAACTTGTCTACATCAGTTTTCTTAAAAAGTTTTGAAAATCTTATGGTATGTAATAAAAACAGCTCCACAGTTCAATATCTGATAAATTAATAATAATAATAAAAAATATATATATTCCTTTATTTAATTTCACTGTGTTTTTTTTTTTTTTTTCATTTTAGTTAAATATGCATTCTGGCGGAGGGTCTGTCAAATACTTTTCTCTATGAAGATGTTATTGCTTTGTCTGGAATGTTCACAGTATGGTATTAAACGTTCAATCTTCACGGAGTCCAAACCAGTCCAAATTACAGGTCAGATCTGTGGAGAATGCTTTTTTTTATTTTTATTTTAGGTAGTTTTGAGTTTTAACCTCCTGAGACCTGCCCATTCATTTGCGTCCTTTATAGTGGACATTGAGTTAACCAGTCTGTCAAAATAAATAACGCATAAAAATAAATAAAAATACTAAAATAAATAAATAAATAAATAATACATTTAAAAAAAACTAAAATAAATAAATACAAATAAATACAAAATAAATAGCACATAAAATAAAAATAAATAAAAAATACTAAAATAAATTAAATTAAATAAATAAATACATAAATAAGAAATTAAAAGGGAGACTAAAAACTATTTGACATGACTGTAAAGCTTGCTAGAGATGTTGGTCATCAAAAAAAAAAAAAAAAGTTTTTGTTAGGTTGTTAACTTCACATGGATTTAACGCCAAAATGTCCCCGACGTCTATTACAGAGGACATGTAACAACATTATGAATACAAATAAAATTAACAAAATGTAAATGCTGAGGTGTTAATTTACCTCCAAATAGAAAATTAAAATAATAATAATAATAATAATTCAGATACACTTTTTTTCTTCAGGTCCCAGGAGGATATAACCATCTGCAATTGAATAATGTAAAGTAGAGCTGTTTAATGTCACACTGTAGAACATTTCAGGCAGATGCGTGAAAAGTCCCTCAGTCGTCCAGGTAGAATCCATGATAAAAGGAGAAGTTAAATTTGTCAACTGGACAAAGTTTGTTTGGTTGAAAACGTTTCGCCGCTCATCCGAGAGGCTTCGTCAGCTCTGGCCCTCATGCTGGTTAGACCCTGTTTATATCTAGCTGCAAGGGAGGAGCTACCTACCCTGATCAAAGCTCTGAACCTATCCCAGCTACTCTCTTTTGTTTTACGAATTCCTCTGGCGTCTAGTATTAGCATATCTATAAGCCCTAGGCGGCGCTCACTACACTGAAATAGCTCTGAAACTATCAACTAATCTGTCTCTTGGTATTTCAAATTTCTCTGGCGTCCAATTCCATATTCAAGACAACGACCCTCTCCACCCCTCTGCAATGGCTTGTCTGTCCTAATGTTTCTTTGTCTGTTTTTGACTTTGGTTTGAGAATCGAATTATAGATGGGAGACAAGTTGTGTCTAACTCCCCCATTTCTGTTTAACGACGGATTCTCTTTTTTGACAAAAATAGCCTCTTTAACTCCCCTCTCAAACCAGTTCTTTTCCCTGGCTAAGATCTGAACCTCACTGTCCTCAAATGAATGGCCCGCGGCTTCTAGGTGAAGATGTACGGCAGATGACGGTCCACTCTGGCCCGCCCGCCTGTGTTGGTACATCCTCTTGTGAAGTGGCTGTTTGGTTTCCCCAATATAGCGCTCACTGCAGTCTTCACTACACTGAATGGAGTAGACCACATTGCTTGCAATGAGTAAATCTCAAGGCTCGGCCGTGCATCACAATGCTTGAGGGCCAAGTGAGAAACTGGGCCCTGTACTTGGGTTCAAATGAGCCTGAAGAAGGAGAATGGGCTGAAGATGACAATGAGGAGGACATGAATTGGTATAGTGCCAACCCACTTGAAAGACAAGCCACCCGAAAAGCCCCCACATCTGGAGAAATCTATGGTATCAGGGCTCTCAAGTCTCACGCATTGAGAGTGTGACACACGCAATTCGACGTGTTCACACGCTCACACGCCACACGTGACATTTCTCACGCTGAATTATTTTTTATTTTTTTTGTGCCCAGAAAATCGGTCTGTGTGGCTCAGTTTATGCAGGCACTGCGCGTTTTCAGCGAAAAAAAACTCCCCCCTCCTCCCCGCCCCGCTCCCCGGAAAAAATCTCAGTTTCAGCCAATCAGAAAATAGATTGTTCTGTTGTTGGGCAGACTAGTTTCAGCTGCTAAGCGCACACAGCGACTGACGGCGATGATAAAACAAACTGAGAACCATCAGGTAATAACTTCATTTATATAACTAGTTGCTTTGTAATTTAAGTTTGCTCTTTAGACAAATTCAACGCAATTCGACATGTTCACACGCTCACACGGCATTTCTCACGCAATTCAAGCGCCCCTGATCCTGGATCAGAGGATCGCAGAGACAAGCCGGATCAAGCAGCGAGGTCGGGGCCGAGATCTGCTGTGCCCGAGGCAGGGGGCGTGTCATGTGTGCGCTGCACGGAGCAGGGACTACGACAGCGCCAAAGAAGAAGTTTACTGACTTACATGATTTGTACTTAGCTGGGCAGGACGACAGTGTAGAGATGACTGGTTGGATGTCACGGCTCCTATGGGAAAAATTTGGATTCTGAAAGAATCTAACCAGGCAGAATTATTTGACCCAAGTGATGAATTGATTGCTTCGGTACTGGGAGAGGTGGAGGAAGTTTCAGGAACTGAAGTAAGTGATAAATTAATTGATTTAGCGAGCAACTGGTGGAGTGTAGAAAAGAGAGAGGGGAGAAGCACGATAAGCTGGCGTCTAAGGGATAGGAGAAGGACAATTGAGAGTAGGAGTCGCACGTGGGAGAAGACTGGGAGAGCCAGCCCTATGCGGCACTCAACGCCTTTGCACTCAACGCAGTGGTGGTTTGGAGTCCGCGTGTACCTGTGGAGGAGATGCTGAGGACATTGACCTATGGTCCTCCTTATGTGAGATATGGTACCCATGATTATCTGGTCCGTGAGATTCTCTTGTGGACTCGTGAAGAGGCTTCCCGCTCTGACTACTATTCGAGGGCTAATGGCCCTTCCATGATAACTGGGACGATGAAGCAACTGTATCGTGTGAACAATCCGGAACGTTAAGGACTATGGACAAGAACTGGTGAGACTATTGGGCTTTGAATTGAAGATCATATGGACATTGGACTTGGACACTGAACTTAACGTGTATTCGGCCCATTTACGGAGGAGGATGTTGAAGATTCTCACCCCTACCACCAGGGGGAGAGAGAGGGTGTGTAAACGTGCCTCTACACTGTTACAGTTAGCCCTTACCACCAGAGGGCGACAGGGTGCGTAAACGTGCTCTCACACTGGTACAGTCAAAAAGGACTTATTGTTTAATATATATGTGTTAAAAATAATAAAGGTATAATAAAGGTACATTCTCTAATGTTAAGCTGTAAAAGCGCTTATATACTCAATAAGGGTACAAAATATAAAAAGTTATAAAAATATGTTTCACCCTTTAATGTTTTGTTGCTTCTAGCTTGTGATTTTGAGTAATGTTTTCATTATGATTTGATGTTTACATGTTATCATTTATTATCATTTATTATGTTACCATTTCACTATGATTTGATGTTTATCATATTATCATCTCAGATGTTAATATTTATCAACTTATTAATCATACTTATCATATATCATTTATCATTTTTATTAAAGTTACTCATGTATTCTAAATATGATTTTATTTTACTCATATGAAGAGAGTGTGTATTATAATGAGGCACTGTAAAAGGGAGTTTTAGGGAGTGCTAGCTGAAAGGAGATAAAGGGGAGACAGACTAGCAAGTAGCCTTGAACAGTGGTTGTTTTGAAAAATAACAGATTTAGGGAGAGAGTTTTCATTTTATTGTATGAGATTATGAAAAATGTGGTAAGACCATTATTTGTTCTTGTTATGCTATGAAGTTATGAGCATGGGCCATAAAGGCATGTATCCATTTTGTTCATTTATCTATTGTGTTTAAGTTTCACTTTTAAGTTTATATAAATATGAAATTGTTATGAGACAAGACATGAGGATTATAAAACTACACTATTTGATTAGGGCAGGCCTCAAGTAAGGCCTGCAGGACTGAACAAGTCTGAACAAGTCGAGGCATGTTAGGACATGCCCAGGGCTGTCCTGCAGTAACCTTGAGTTTGCCCGGAGGTAACCCTGAGGCAGCTGGTGGGGTTATGTTGGGGCATAGTACAGGCAGGAGAAAGGTTATGATAGTTCAGAGTGTCTGGCTCGGAAACTCCCCAGAACCGGCTGAAACCGTTTTTTTAGGAGGGGTAGTGGGCAGGTCCTTGGCCAATCACAATAGCCTAAAGTGAGGTAATGGGGGAGGTCCCTTTGGAAAGTCCCCTCTGAAGAGAATATAAGCTGTGGTTTTTGGTTGCCTCTGGGGTCTTGTCTCAGATTTTGCTGAAGCTTGTACTCCACACACTGACTCATAGTAGATTTGTGTGTTTTGCGCTGTACCAAGGTAGGTGACTCGGCATATGATCCAATGAATGACTGAGTTACGGCAACAGGGCTCTATCCGCACTGATGAACCACTTGTGAGTCTTACTGAGGTATGGTAATACCGAGTGTGGTAGAACAGACGTAAGAGATTGTCAGCGGACTTAGCATGTGCAACTGCATTTGCCTGGCTAGGTATGTATTCTACGCAGTGGCTGTATGCAGGCATAGAGCTTTTAGATACAAGTTGATGGTAGCCAGTCATATATGTACAGGTCTTTTATAAGCAGTGTACGACACACGTAGATAATCAATTGTAAAAGTTCCTAGACAGTGACTGATTACGAATAAAGTACAAAGCATATAAAAGCAAACATTTCTGAGAGCCCACTTCTTTGAAAAAGTTTAATTTCAAGAGGACATCTTTTAACGATTGTCGCTTTTGCCAGGTAAGTCTTTTCCACTTCACCTAGCCTAAACTCTTAGTAGAGGGTTACCACCAACTTCGAGAGTGTGAAGGGTTTTAGGGGAGTTAATTTTAGTGGTCCTTAAGGAAGCCTCATCCTCAGGTAAAAGGTAGAAATTCGTTTTCTTGGTTGCTCTGCTTCTGAGCTCATTCGACAGTATGTTATAGTGAAGGCAAATTGCAAGTAGCTGTATGATTTAACTCATAGCTGCAAGCAGTGATGAAAAGAGTGCCTGGTTCCTAAGGCTGCTTCCAGTACTGGATTAAAGCAGAATGAGTCATGTAATCAAAGGATGCAGAAATAAAAAATACTTGAATTTTTAAAAATTGTATTTGCCTGAATACATTGTGAAGTGCCCATTCAAAAAGAACAAATATGAGGTGGGTTTGCGGCTTGGATAAAAAAATAAATAAAATAAAAACTTCATTTTTTCCCCCTGTCTCTCTCTGTTGCATTGAAAGATATGGCCTTGGTAACTTTCACAGCTCTAGGCAACAAATATGTCACTTGAGGATAAATTCCTATTGAGTAACGTATTTGGAGTTCGGAAGCCATGCCTTCACAAAGTTTGCAGGGGAATAAAGACAAGACAGCAGAGCAAATAGCATTTACAGGGAAAATACAAGAGGTTGGATGTTTTCAGGAAGGAAAAGAGATTGTAAACAAATGGGTCGATAAGATCATTGGACACAAATTGGTGTGAGGAACATTGCCCTTGGCCAGAACACGGAAATTCTGCTTAGCACTAAATAATTTCTAATCCAGAGACATCGGATAGCTTTAGGTGATACACTTCGATAAAGGCAGTTAAGAGAAAAGTAATAGTCTGTGGGCCGCACTGCAAATTTCTCTCATCTGGCCAAGATTTTCAAACTTATGTGAGGTTATTCATCATGGTTTCAGATTTATACTTTCTAGTTTATTTTAAGATAATTTGTCAAGTAAAATGATCTTGTTGCATGGACAGATAATTTCACCACTTTTAAGTCATTTTCTGATAAAATTAAGTGTTTATCTTCAATTTTGGCAAAGCCTTTTTGCAGTGCAGGTATCACCCTGGTGGTAAGAGCTATCAGTGATTTTTGAAAAGTTCCACATCTAAGCTTTATCTTCTGGTGTGATAGACTTTTCTGAGTTTCAGCGGTATCAACTTTTGAAGAGTATAAACAAATGTACTTTTGACAAGTCCTGATTTTGGTTTATTTTGGTGCTTCCTGTCAGATAATGACCAAACCCTTTGTGGTCGGTTTAAATCAGTTTCAAACGATCTCATTCTACAGCTCTGGAAAAAAAAATAAGAGACCACTGCAAAATTATCAGTTTTTCTGATTTTACTACTTATAGATATGTGTTTGGGCAAAAGGAACATTTTTGTTTGAGTCTATAAACTACTGACAACATTTCCCCCAAATTCCAAATAAAAATATTATGGTTTAGAGCATTTATTTGCAGAAAATGACAAATGGTCAAAATAACAAAAAAGATACATGTTTTCAGACCTCAAACAAGGCAAAGAAACAAGATCAACAAATTCATTTTAAAACAACATAATACTAATGTTTACACTAAGAGTTCAGAAATCAATATTTGGTGCAATAACCCTTATTTTTAATCACAGCTTTCATGCGTCTTGGCATGCTCTCCACAAGTCTTTCACATTGTTCTTGGGTGACTTTATTCCACTCCTGGTGCAAGAACTGAAGTAGCTCAGCTTTGTGTTTGTGTTGGAATTCAACAGATGCTGGAATGGAATGGCTGTAATACATGTAGAGATGCTGATTTCAGAGAAAATGCAGTGGTCTCTTATTATTTTCCAGAGCTGTATATTAACAGCCATCAGGCTATTGGTTGCTTCATTTATGCTTCGCACAGAAAGAAGGTTCTGGGTTCTATTTCCAGGTGACATGTTGTCCCATGTGTTTAGGTGGGTTTCCTTTGGGCACTCCAGTTTTCTTCATCAATCCAAAACTTGCACCATATGTAAAATCTTCTCGCTAAGGTAGACCTGATCAAGACTAGCTTCAGATCTGTAGATGGGTTCTCAAGTGCTATACGGGTGTGGTGGTGGTGGTGTTTAAAGAGCTCACATTTTCTGATCTATGTTATAATGTTGTTTATTCACACACTTTTAACTCACAAACCCTGCATATTTCGTCTCAGTTCTTCTCTCAGAAAACACTCTGATCCAGCTTGTGATGTCATGTGGTAAAACAGTAAGTGCTCCACTGTGTTTTTAAACTCCATACACCTTCACTAGAATCATTTGGTTCATTTCAGCCCTGGAATGGTCAGTCTCTACTGAAATAAAGGTAAAGGGTAGCTGTTAACTTAAGAACTACCACTACATGACATCACAAGGTGGAACAGAGCATTTTGAGCTTTGGAGATGTAGACAGACTAATAATAAAGGGTTACTTAAGCATGTGAATGAAACATAACTCTAAGTATGTTTTTGAGGAGGTAACAACATTATAACAGTTAAGCCATGTTTTTTTTTTTTTTTAATAATACAAAACACATTTTTAAAATCATTATCTGAGCCCTAAACTAAAATATGGACATGTGTCTAGTACATGTTTCAACAGGAGATTTGTAAACTACAGCTGAAACTCTCACATCAAAATATAAACCTTAGATATGGAACTTTTAAAAAATCACTGATAACCCTTGCCACCAGAGTGATGCGATATGTCAAATTTTGGGGTCTGGCTTATGGACTGTGAAGGCAGATTATAAAGACAAGGGGAACGGGTGAGAGGAGGTGTTTGGGCAACTTTGTGAACTTAAACTTGACCTTTGGATATGAGGAGTGAAGTCAGTAAGTGTAATGTTCATTAAGGTTGCTGTGCCTGTCTTGAAACGTGAAAAACAGAAAGTTCATTTTAAACAGTTTGCAGTGGTCTCATTTCACTTCTCATTTACCGTATGCATTCTAAGCATCCTAATTATTCACCATAATGAGTGTTTTTCTCAACTGTCAGAAGCCAGAGTGGACGACGACGACTAGAATGCTAACCACACACTTCCTGCTGGTACAGTAAGATAATAAAATGCTATAATTCAATGCAGACAGTTCACAGCTGATTTATTTTGACCTCATGAGCTGCTTATACAATATATCTACGACCTACTATAATACTATACTATACTACATAATACAGTATACTACTACAATCTACTGGGGCAAAACACATTTTGCGCAAACACACAATTGGGCACAGGCTCTTCAGAGATTTGTTTCAGCCTGTAGAAATTGATCTTTCATTTCTTTTTTTAACCTTTGATCATCTAGTGAAACTGTTTCTTAAAATAATTCCACAATTTCTGCAGTGACAAAAGCTCTACTGAAAATTGAGGATTGAAATGATAATTGTATGAGGCTTGTTTGTGAAAAGATCTTTTATAACCCTTTTAACAATGTGTTTCCAGAAAATGTAACACTTTTACACTGGGGCAGCAGTAGTAGTTGGTAGAGCGTTTGTCCGGAGGTTGGCGGTTCGACTCCCGCTCTCGACAATGGATTGAGCGGACGGATCCACTGACCCGCAGGTTGGCGGTACGCTCCCAAGCTCCCACAGATGAGTGCTGCCATTGTGTTCTTGGGCAAGACACTTAACCCCACCTTGCCCCCAGTGTCTGTGCACACTGGAAGAACCCCCATGACACAAAATACATCAAGGCCGGTCACATCAAGTGACGTGGGGCTGTCCTCCCGTGGACCCACCACCCGCGTGGGGATCCATGGGGGCTGGTGCACTGTGATCTGGGCAGCGGATCTGAACCGATGCCCCTGCGACCCGAAAATACGTAGAAAGCGGAAGAAAATTGAAAAAAAATTGTAAATCTTTTAGTAAATACTGCATTTGTTATTGCATATATTACCATCATGTATTATGCTATGGTAGAAATGAGTGAGTGCTTGAAAAGTTTTGAAACAATGTTTTTTTTTAATGAACATTGGTCTTATAAAGAATAAAATACAATGACCGAAGAACAAACATCAATAAATATGGTTAAACACATGTGGGCCGCCTTCACACAGCTCAATAGGGGACGGTACAGTACAGTGTGTGTGAGCTGTGTGCACACGGCCCAGAGGCTAAGCAACAAACACACTCAGAGTCTGAATGGGGTTTAAGAAAAACTCAAATATTTACAACACTGAGGAGAGAAGCAGGATGTCTCTCCTCTCATCTATCTTCATCGGACCAGAGCTCTGTATCAAAAACAGCTAAAATCACTAGGATCTGTACAACAGTGAGGGCATGGTACAGCAGTCCACAGGAGAACAATGGAGTTACAACACTATTATATAAAAAAAAGATGTATAAAATAGCACATTTAACTGTCTGCAAATGCTATTTTTACAGAAATTATTTGACCATTTCATGTTAATTTGTGGAGTATTTTTCAAACAGTTTGGACACAAGCAACAAAACATGACTATTTTCAGGAATACAATTTTATTTTTGAAGAACAAACTGATGTATTATGTCTTTGAAATAAGCAACATGTGTGAAAAGTGAATGACATGCAAACAAAAGGTTTAGTCAGTGACTAAATGGGATTCAGGGACAGACGTGGTAATGGTTGGATCAATAGTCTGTCTGTGTGGGTAAGGACAGGTCTTTTCTACAGCTTTTATCGGCTTGTCATTAATGAGGATTGTTCCCCTTTTTTAGAGCATCACTCAAAACACACGCGGCTCCCTTGTGTTTTTGTACTGTCTCGCACTATAACAAATTTAGCTGTTTCCTGTTGCTCCTGGTTGCATCATGCAGATACAAGGTAAGTCAGTGTCACCTGCTCGGTCTAATTGATTCCTTCAGAATTAGCAGTCAACTCAGTATGTTTATAACTTAAGAGATAATCTGTAATGAACTTGCACTTTCAGTTTTTAACTTTGGCTTCATTGGTATGCATTAGCGAAGCACAGGGTTGTCAAATACATCTTGCTCTATTGTTCAATTATTTCCTGCATTAAGGTTTAAGAGAGGTGTCGAATTGGACGTTTGGGACAGAAGAACTCTGTGGAGCTAGGAAACAAGGCAATTGTAATATATTTTTCATTCAAGAAACGTAGCCAACTTTCTCTTATGTCAAAAGTTTTCAATTAGTTTTGTTCTCTAGAATGGGATAGGGTTAATATCGTGCTTTGATTGTTAGCAAGTTTGTAGTATTTTCAAGTATTAAATAATTCTGCTTAATACTAAATCTTAATACCATGGGTTATTTATAAAACAGTTCTTCAGTACTGATCAGAACACTCCCTTTTTAAAATCCTACCAGTATTTATGTGGTAGAAAACAATACATCAAAGCACTATTTGTTACATTTTATCCTGTTGACAAGTCAAATTGAGACAAACTGAGTCTATGAGGGTAAATTTATGCAGAAAGCTGTGAGTAAGGACAGCCTGGATCACAATTAAAGCTCCATTTGGGGGAAGTGAAGTGAATGTGCCCTCGCTGTGGGCACATTTTACCTGTAGGCCCACGGCTGCACAGGAGAGGCAGCTGGCACCAAGCACTCAGGTTTATAATTAACACTCACAATTACACGGATGTGCTGTGGTCTGTGTCTGCTGCGGGACCACCGCAAACAGGGAAATTTAACTGCAAAGTGTACTATTCAATGTGGCCCTAACCCCATAGAAATACACATTAATCGCTATGGTGGGGTCAACAAAATGTATCAGTACCACCTACATAATTGTACCATCCCTGTCCTTAACATTGTGAAGGTGCTGGACGGACAATACTGCAACAGTATGATGATGATTCATATTCTTATTTTGACAATTAAGTCATGATAGATCTATGAATCCTGCTAGTGGTATCTATGAAAACTGCAGGATGAATTTGTCCCTTATAGATTCCTCAGATTCACTAACTCTGAACACAATACAATAGTGTAAATAGCCTACAGCATTGACTACGATACCTCCAACAATGTAACATAATGCAAACTAATGGTCCATTGCTCACCATAGCATCAAGTGCCTAATTATGTCTGTGCGATTAGGCCCCCAGGGAAGGATGAAAGACAGATAAAACAATGAAATTTAAAAAGAGACATAATGGTGGCCGTTTATGGATAAAGCTTGAACGTGTGATTCTGTGGACGCCTTATTCTTACTTAAATTCCCTTACACAGTTCAAATCGGTCCTCTGTCACAGTCCCGACCTTTAGTACAGCGTAATTACACTGTCTGTGGGAATCTAATGTGACTCCAGCCTGCATGTCTGCCCTTTCACTCATCCCGCTGCGGTCCATCCATTTTCAGATCAAGACTCGGACCCATGTCGGCACGGCGACCAGAGTTTGACAGCTGTGACAGTTGTGCAAGACCCGCACCCATCACCCTGAAACCTCTCCATGAGCTGTCCGTCAAACTGTGCCTCCCCCTCCTTCACCTCCCCCCTCCGCCCTTGTCTTATTGTGATTGGGGCTTTGTGCCACTGAGATAGCATGGCTTCTTAATTAGTCATGCAGAGATTAATTAAAGAGATAGTAGAAGCAGGGTTAGTGGGCTCTTCGAAGGATGTTGTCATTGCCAAGGTGAGAACAAACCAACAAAGGGCTTAATTGGAAGAGGATGTGTGTATTTGTTTCACTGTGGTATATGACTTTACCAAGGGGCAAAATGTTTTCTTTCCACTGATTACACTGACATTTTTGCTTAAAAATTATATTTTTATTTTGAAAATATTTAACTTGCACTTCTTTATCCGTCAAGAAATAAACAAGAAATATCTTAAGACATCAGGTGCACACAATTTCAAGGCATCTCTCTTATGTGAAATCAAAAAATATTTTATGTTAAAACTCTAGACATATTAAAATGAATGTATTGGAATGTGCAGACAGGCTTTCAGATAGAACTGGTTGCTTGTAGACACACTGTATCTTATGATAAACTACCGTTTTTGCCTTATTTTACATAAATTTCCTATTTTGACCGAATACTATATCTTGGAAACTATAGCCAATCAGCACTTCTGACTTACTTTTTCTTTATAAGTGACCTAAACCAAGAAAAATTTCACTATTTTTGTTCCGGAAGCATTTTGCCAGATATGGTTGAAACACGTTGGCATGTTTCTCACCTAATAATGGATTTTTAATTTAATGCCAGTGTGTTTCAGACCTCCTCTCTTTGTTTTTTAATTCACTTTCCAGTGGATCTTTGAACACCACCTGATTATGTGCAATATACTGTTGCGTGACCCCTGAAACTTCCATCTGCTTTAACAATAAATTCACACGTTGACGTTGAATTGATCACCTTTCAAAAACTACTTGTCCTCATCTCCTTTAAACATTAGTCACACTTAGTACAGCGTGGTTTGGACCAAGACCTTCTATTGGCTTGAAATCCTGCTACTTACTATTTAAACAACCACACTCTTTCCTCAGAACATCCACTTTTAATAATGCCATGATGGTGGCATAAGTAGGCAGTGGGGAATGAAAGAAGGTGGGGGGTAGGCAGTGGGAAATGAGAGAGGGTGGGTCTGAGCAGAGCGGCCAGACGTGTAATTGACAGCTGTCACTGTAATTGATTGCCTCCATGCAACGACAAGATAGGACTGGGATAAGTACATAAGAAGTATTGAACAAAAGTAGCTGTATATATGCTGCTAAACACCAGAATTGCTTTAAAATCTGATTACTATAAGAACAATATAATCTAGTAAAATTACTGTCAACCAAAAAGTTCTATTATAGTCTACACCAAGGCTCTCAGTTCAGTTCATTGCTAGGGATAATTTAGACATAATCGCCCGACATGTAATGACCCTCTACTATCCCCTATATGCATATATTCTAAACAATCCCTACGCATGCTATCATCCAGTAATAAGAAAATGTCCAAAAACTCAGATAAGGTAAAACAGAGATAACATAAAAGCTCTGAAAACGTAATGAGTTTTATCTTAATCCTACAAGCTTCAGCAGCTTTGAAAAACACCACTCTAAAAACGCAATCCCTCTCACAGATATAACGGCACAGGAGTGAACTCAGGACACCTTCATTATCTGTTGGAGTGACCTCACTTTACTGTCAAACTCACAGAAAGTACAGTGGCATAAAAACTAAATAGATCCTTGACATTGTTTGCGCATGCAGATTTGATTCATATTCGTCAGTTTGGTATTAGTCCCTTTCTGTGTGGTTTACAGTGGCAATATGGTTAGAAAGAGGGCAGACATTATTCTCTCAAAACAATCAGGGCACTTAATGGTAAGCTATGACTCGAATCATGTGAAAAAGTTTGTGATGCAGTGGACTCTTTGTTGTATTATTTGTCTTATCAGTACTAATGCGCCAGTTCCTCATCTATTCTGGGTCATATAATAAGAAATGGACCAGTCTATTTGCATTTATCACAGGCTGTGTCCAAAACCACTAGTTAATCTCATTCATTATGTAGGGCACCAGTCTAGTGGACTGGATAGTAATGGTAATTGGAAAATGTACAGTACATAACCTTTTCCATCTTCATGTTGGAATAATAAAGAGACAACTGTACAAACCGAGAATCAGATTATCAACCCTTCGGTTACTGGGAGGCTCAAGAAAAGGGTAGTCCTTCTGATGACATGGCATATCCTCTAAATTCACTTTGTTGTACAATGTAATCCATTAGCATTTTAACTCTCAAAATAGCTTTTTAGGGTTTAAATAGGATCAAAGTGCTTTGTAAGTTTTAAATGAATATTGTTATGAAGTCTTAATAGAACAACATATGGTTTAGGATCCCAGTAATTTACAGCCAAATGATATGAATGTCTCTCACTGTAGATACAAGTAGACAATAGACAATTACGAACGGACAAATAACATGGATGAAAATAGAATGGGACTGCTGTACTAGGACAAGATGTGATGGTGCAGAAATCTACGGCGATTTGAGAACTACATACCGTATAAAATATAAAATGAGGAATGTGTTTCGGGATGTAACATAGTCCGTCGTCTCTGGGATCTCGGCTTCTGATCTAAAGCAACTGTCTCACACTGACATGAAAATACGATGCTAAGAACACTCAAAGAATTCAATTACAACTGCCTCCGATTCAAAGTAAATCAACTCAATGATATTAAGTCAAGTACAATGTCTTACAAAGAGCAAAAAAACTAAAAGCAGCAAAAATCAACATCTAACATTTGTAAAAATAGGCTCAAAACATGGACGCCTCCAGTCAACGGTGTAGTGATGTTGTCCCTATTTACAGTCCAACCACTGGTCTCCAAAGACTGGCCGCATCGAGGAAATGATTTTGTCAAAACAAGAAAAAATTGTAAAAGCCCATGTCAGAGATTACCATGGAGCTCAGGAGGGCGTTCAGGAGATAGAAAGAATATAAAGGGTTGTTATTGTTCGGTGTTTCCTGCGGAGATTAGCAGAAAAGGGGCGGTGACAGGAGTGGTGAGGAGGAAGTGGGCGGGTTTCAGAAGAAGGGGGCGGGGTTACACAGAATAGGTGTTACAGGTGGGAATGCAGCCGGCATCAGGAGGAGGAGACAGAGGACAGACAGGTGCGTTATTTGGTTCAGAAGTGGGTGTGGCCGTGGTCATGCTCCGCCCCGTGATGCCCTCCCTCTCTGTGGCCGTGCTTCTTGTGCTTCCTGCGCTCCCTCCTGCCCTTGTGGTGATGACGTCTGTAGCGATGGGCCCTCCGTGCTGTACAACGGACACACAAAAGATTTATTAGAGAGAGATGAAAGCCAAGACAGAAGAAGCGAGAGGAAAATCAATCAATGACAAGTAACTAGAGAGGGGTGAAATAAGGCAACACAAAACAAAAATAGCGGAAAAACACTTTGGTCCAAACTATGCAGATTTTTGGAGTTGCATTTTAGTTAATGACAGGATTTCTTAAGCCCACCGAGCTTGCTACCCACGCCGTAGCACTGCCATAAGCCTTTTTTGTATGGTGCTGCCAAATTCCCTGTCCCTCTTCTTTATTTTGCCAACAAAAGCAAGTCGTCTGCAATGAACGATAACAGCTCTAGAACTGTGGACCATAAAAACTTTTTTTCAACAACACATCTTAATCACTCAAAACAGGGCACTGCTATTTAACCATTTATCACAGCTGTCATAGTGCAGTGAAAGAAAAGAAATAACAGTTCATTGATTATTTATTTTCACCAGTGTATTTCAAAAGATTAATATAAATAATTTGGCCGTGGTTATAAAAACCTGTTTATAGGATTTGTAAGTGTATTAAAGATGGATTGCATCGGACATCTTTTGTATTTACGGAAACTCCAAGCTGTTGTCAATTTTATTTCCTCCAAGTATTTCAAAGGAGAGCCCAGCACTTTGAATTAACCCATAAGATTTCAGTGTGGCTACCATCACTAAAGGCTTTTGCCAGTAATTATTAATACAGAGACACACGTGAATATGTTGAAAATGGTTTGCTCCTTAGGGCTTAGTGTGTAGGAGTCTTGGATTTAAGCTGTCGCTAATTATGCAAAATGTTCCAACACTGAAGAAGACCATAATGTTATACATACAAACATTTGGTACTCACAATTCATGCAGATGATTTTGGGTCGGTCCCACTTGCCGTTGGCACGACACTTGGCAGTGGGCACGTGGCGCTGAAGGAAGCCTTCTGCACACTGGTAACGCACCACTGAGTGAATGTCATAGTGGGAGCGCTTTCGGCCAATCAGAAAGGCGTTCTCCACTGGGGGAGGGGCTCCACACAGCACTGTTGAGAAATAAGAAGCATTATATTCTAAACCTTAACTTGCAATCATAATTGATATGTAGTCAATGGTCATCTTTGCATAGAGCTGTCAAAATCTTCTTAGCAAAAACACTACAAAAAGTCAACCAAAAAGCCATGGCTACATATACATTTATTTTTATAATTACGTCTCATTTGGCACCTGTCTCTTGCTCTTTTGTGCTATACCATCTATTTTTGTTACTCTTTGTTATATATTATATTGTGATGAGTGAGCTACTGTATCCAAATAATTTTCCTTGTGGATCAATAAAGTTTGTCTAAGTCTATATACGATCTATATTGAACTTTAAATTAATTGTAGACAAGTTCCAAGTAACTAGTAATTATTTTTTGATCATTTTTAGTCTCAGTAGTCTTTAGTACAGTAATTTAATTCAACTGGTGACCTACTTCTTTCCAAATTTAACCAACTCTAGCCAAAAGAGTAAAAAGATCAGTGTATGAATATGCACATCTAAAACACATGTTAATGATAACTTGGATAAAAGCATAATTACAATATTCAAATGAAATAACCTGCCATTTTGAACCACAATGCAGTTCCACTGAACAGATACAATGCTGTTTCCCAGTTTGACTTTGCACTCTGTCCAACCCCCTTAAAAAGCGCCGGTTTAAAATGTGACTCAAATGTCTGGAGGCGAGTGAGGCCTGCCTGAGTGTATGAGTGAGTGGGAGGCGGTCAAAGTCCAGGCTGTTTTCGACACATAAAGAGTCAACGGTAGAATCAGATAAATGTTCCCTCTGAGCTGACACACACACCGGTGACACTGTGAGCTCAGGCTTTGGCAGCAGAGCTCTCTCACGTCTTCACAGTTTACTCTCAGCGCTGCCAGCCTCTCAGCAGTGGTGCCAGGTACATTTGTGTGTGTAATACCGCCGTGACCTCTAGATGGCACTCTTACACCTGTGCCCCCATTAGCATAATGTCTGCTAATATTATGTAAACTCTCCAAGTCTAATTGACCTCCTTGTATTTTCATTTGTGCCATCTGACTTGACACAGCAACGAACCTGTTATTAAATCCTTAGAGGGGGAAACTGATCTATTGCTAATTTGAGGCTTGCTAAAACGACAAGAGGCTATTTAGAAATTCAAGCTAGGCGAGAAAAATTGTTTCAGTAGAGGTAAAAGTGCTTTTAAAGGATGCTAATTGCGACTGTGCTTTAATGAATCTTTTTATTCTAATACAAAGACATGAAGGCTCTCTTAGATCATGGCACAGAAAAAAAACACAACATAAAAAACAACCTATGTCTGTTAAGTCTTCCCTCCCTCTCACCAAAAAAGATTAGGCCTATAGCATTTAACTTGAATGGAGACAGCAGGTGATGTTATCTGGCTTAGTTTCAAGTTAGATCTATAGAGAGGCGAGCCTGCTCACAGTAAGAACGCAGGTTTTTCAATGTATTTTTAAGCAAAGAAACACTTCTATGCCAACAAAGCAGTATCTCCATGGACAGGTGGCAGACCCCCCACCAGCGAAGTCTAATATGCACGTTTAACATGCTTTTAAAGGTCCAGTATTACATGAAATTAGGCCATGTTATACAGTGGTCCCTCGTTTATCGCGGGAGTTAGGTTCCAGAAATAACCCACAAAAAGTGAAGTCTGCGAAGTAGGACTTTATATTTTACAATTATTATCCATGTTTTAAGGCTGTAAATGCCTCACCACACACATTATACACTTTTCTCAGAGTGGTATTAACATTTTCTCACATTTCTTTCTCATTTAAACACTCAAACTTTCGTAGATTTTCAACAAAATGTATTAATAGTGAAGCGTGGGGGGGCGGGGGGGCGGAGAAGTGTGCGCGCGGACACGTGCACCCACTGATCGTGGTCAAATCCATGAGCAGCATGACTGGCGTCCCACCCGGGGCTGCGAGCTCGAGACCGAGGCAGTGTCCGGACCGTGCCTCCCCCTCGGGACCGCATCCACGGCCAACGCAGTCCGAGCCACGAAGCGAATATGCACAAGAGCCGCACGAAACGGTGGTTTAATCCTGGTTTAGATCTGGTCCAGTCCTGGTTTAGTCCAGGTTTAGACCTGGTCTAGTCCTGGTTTAGTCCACATCTCCAAAGCTCAAAATGCTGTTCCACCTTGTAATGTCATGCTGCGGTAGTTTTCAAGTTAACAGCTACTTTATACCTTTACCTTTTGGAAAACACAGTGGAGCACTTCCTGTATTACCACATGACATCATCACAAGGTGGAACAGAGTGTTTTTGGTCTGAGAGACGAATATGCAAGGTTTGTGTCTTAAACATGTGTGAATGAAAAAATAAAAAAATAAAACAGAACTCCATTTATACACTCAACAAAAATATAAACGCAACACTTTTGTTTTTGCTCCCATTTTTCCTGAGATGGACCCAAAGATCCAAAATTCACTCCAGATACACAACACTACCATTTCTCTCAAACATTGTTCACAAATCTGTCCAAATGTGTGACAGCGAGCACCTTTGCCCCGCCGAGACAATCCACCCCACCTCACAGGTGCACCACATCAAGATGCCGATCCGACATCATGACCAGTGCACAGGTGCGCCCCAGACTGCCCACAATAAAAGGCCACCCCGAAATGTGCATTTTTTTGCTTTATTGGGGGTCTGGAGACTCAGAACCAGTCAGTATCTGGTGTGACCACCATTTGCCTCATGCAGTGCAACACATCTTCTTCGCATAGAGTTTATCAGATTGTCAATTGTGGCCTGTGGAATGTTGGTCCACTCCTCTTCAAAGGCTGTTATGGACGAAGAACACAGGTGCATTTTATTGATGGCATTTTGAATACACAGAGATACCGTGATGAGATCCTGAGGCCCATTGTTGTGCCATACATCCATGAACATTACCTCATGTTTCAGCAAGATAATGCACGGCCCCATGTTGCAAGGATCTGTACACAATTCTTGGAAGCTGAAAATGTCCCAGTTCTTGCATGGCCAGCATACTCACCGGACATGTCACCCATTGAGCATGTTTGGGATGTGCTTGACCGGCGTATACGACAGCGTGTACCAGCTCCCACTAATATCCAGCAACTTCACACAGCCACTGAAGAGGAGTGGACCAACATTCCACAGGCCACAATTGACAATCTGATAAACTCTATGCGAAGAAGATGTGTTGCACTGCATGAGGCAAATGGCGGTCACACCAGATACTGACTGGTTCTGAGTCCCCAGACCCCCAATAAAGAAAAAAAAATGCACATTTCGGGGTGGCCTTTTATTGTGGGCAGTCTGGGGTGCACCTGTGCACTGGTCATGATGTCGGATCGGCATCTTGATGTGGCACACCTGTGAGGTGGGGTGGATTGTCTCGGCGGGGCAGAGGTGCTCGCTGTCACACATTTGGACAGATTTGTGAACAATGTTTGAGAGAAATTGTAGTGTTGTGTATCTGGAGTGAATTTTGGATCTTTGGGTCCATCTAATGAAAAATGGGAGCAAAAACAAAAGTGTTACGTTTATATTTTTGCTGAGTATATTATTGATGAGGAAACAACATTATAAGTCAGAAATCAATGTAATACCTCAAACAATATCAACATTATTCACTCTTCTATACACTCTTTGAGAATTGTTAGTGTAAATAATTGTATACAGTGCTATATAATTATGTTACATAATGCAGAGATGTGCGAGCCCATGTGGAACAAACAGGCAGAACTATTTTGTGACATTAATATTTGAAGGCAATGCACCAATTAGTGGATATTAGTAACACCACTGTTGGATCAGCTGTGACAAAGGCAGACTGCAAATTAGCTCCCCATTAGCACTCATGTAGCATACAAATGCATACAAATGCCTCCTGATAGCACAACGATCCATGCCATCCTTACAAATAGTGTAAAAGTCACTATGACTTTTTCCACAAAAGCAGTTCCTCTTAATGCTCCACTGTCCTGTTGCAAAAGGAAAGAACTTTTGCAAATACTAATAAAAAGAGAGTTTTAGGTTTTAGTAATTCAATACATTTTAGAAACATGTTATGAAGTGGTATGACAAGTGGTATAAGTAAGTTGGAAGACTGAAGGTTCTGTCCTTGGTTGGATGCATGAAGGTCAAAGGTAAGTGCACACAGCTTCTTTCAGCCCTGCAGTCTCCCCCTGCCTAAATATTTCATAAAATACTTTATCATAGAGAGCATTATAGAAAGATCATTGCAGTTACATACACAGTAAGTTAGAACAACCTGAACTGTTTCTATATTTTGTTTGAACATACTGATGGTAAAAAAAATGAATATCTTATATTGCTATTATTGTGCTTCAAAGTGAAGTGTGGCCATTTTCAAAATTGCACTATTGTAAGAAATCTTCATCACACTTCCCCTACAAGTAAGTTTGAAGTTTTCACTGCTGGTTAAGCAGTAGTGTTTTTTGAGTGAATAATACTCCTTCAGATGAGGCCAATCAGGGCTCACCTTTCCTCCTGCAACAGTCAGAGGCTTTAAACCAAAGCAAAGGCTAAGGGGAGCTTTTAGGTGTAATTGGGAGGAGCTGAGAGGACTCCATGGGTTTTCAAGTGGGGATAAAGGAAAATATCACTATAGTTGGGGTAAGTGAGTACAGCAATGATTTTATGAGAGAAAAGGTGTTCTGAGGAGTAAAAGTGAGCTTAGAGAATCCAAAATCCACTTTGGAGAATATCCTGTATGAAGGGGCTTAGCCACTGGAAGCAGGCAGAAACAAGAATGTATAAAGTTTTAAGTATAATATAGAGGCAGTCAACTTTGCTCTCAAAACTAGAGAAAATTATTACTTCAAGGACTTATTTCTTACAATAACATGTATATTTTCAAAAATACTAAAATCAAGATAACATCCAGAGTCCGAGTTTAAGTCACCGGTATTCATTCTTCAGGCCATAACAATGTGGATGTGAATATCATGCCAAGCTTTTGTTTGCAGCTCTCAAGCCTTGAGAGCAAAACTGCAGTTCAAAGACGGCTCAGATCAATAACCTGTCTAAGGAAAAAATAACACTGAATACTGAAGCACCGATTTCTAACAAATGCCTCTTGATGCAGCACAGTATGAATATTTAATACTATAAAAATCAATATGTTTTATATGTAGAGCCTTATCAACACAGGGTCATATATTTGTTGACACAATATTTTGCCAGAAGGAAGCAGCCAGAGATTGCGTGTATTTAGACCAGAGGACTTTTCCACCGTTACAGTCTTATTGTCTGTACTGATAATGCTTCAGGATGGTACATTGGGCAATTTGAGGTAAAGACAATGGACTATTGATTGTAAAACAAACAAGAGCTGGTCAGGCCAACTATAACTCTGATTTCATTGCTTTTTAATTCTTGTTGTTGTGTGAATGATATAAGAGCTTTACTGCAGTATCTACAGAATTTATGTGGAGTAAATCTTAAATGGTGAATTATTAACTAATCCCCTTGTGCAAAACAAAATATTCTGAATACTAATCTTAATCTGGGCTCAAACTCTCCCCATGTGAGTCTCACTTTCTTCTGTGCATTTTGAATTCTGTGCATAATGTGTGTTAATGAAGAGCAGCACTAACCTAAAGTAAATCTACAGAAAACAACAACATATTTAGCTTCAAATAAAAAGAAGATTCAAATTTGCAATGTAATTTCATGCATCAATAAACAAATCTTAAAGTCATGCAATTTACGAATACGTATAATAAAAAGAAATATACCAGTATATAAAACACATTTAAATAGAATTCTCCAATTATTTTCAAATGATTGGAAAAGGATTTGGAGAATGACAGCTCACCGCCCACTTAAATGTTTAAATTAAACTGTAATTCATTTCTTAAAGGCTTAGGTGCACAGGAGGAGGATTACTGTGTATAAGAAACTGCATTTTTCTTTAGAATGTCTATTATTGGAATGGATAATATCCTTACAATTTATTTTCTTTTTAGCATACAATTTATAAAGTCAAATGTGAACAACAACAAAAAAAAAATCAATCCAAAAGTGTAAGGTCCTTCATATTAAATTCTCAGACTGGTGCCACATAAAGACTGACTCATAACCATGTTTCAGGTCACAAACTCAGCGACTCCTAAACAACAGTGTATTGTACAACTCTGACCTGCGTTGCATCTCAAAGTGAAAGTATTTCTTTCACAAACTCAATGTTGCCCCAGCGTTCTCACACAATGTAACCAGTCCCCAATTTCCAGCGTGTTCCTGACCCTAATAAGTCAATTACAATCAGCCTTGTCTTTTCATCTCCCCGACTCCCCCCGGAGGCCATCTTGTTTCCTCACTCCATGTCCATGTAACGTCTACTGTTATCAGAGGAGTAGTGTGGCACCACGCTGGTTCCTCTCTTCAGTCAGGCAGCCTATAGTTTGTGTGTGAGCTCATCAGACACCCACAGGCCTGATTAGGAGATAAGTGCATCTGTTTCCATACAAAGACTCATGTAATCATCTGATAGAGCACCAAGCGAGAAGAGGAGGGAATGAATTCAGGCCATCACCATTTCAATTATTTTAACATTTGGATTCACAGGATAATGGTATTGAAAAAGTTAGCAAGTTAGGGAGAAGTTGGACTTTTTCCCTCCAATATATTTAAATAGAGTAAGAAACAGTGAATAAAATTATTCTTATTGGAGCCTCGGCAATAACAGCCTCTGCTATTGTGTTTTTAGGTATTAAATTCACAACTGAACCTGTGTTGCCAGTGCCTTAAACAGGGGACACGTACAAGCCTAGTGTGAAAAATCAGAACCTCCACAATTCACTCACTGAGCTGCAGAGGCTGCACTAGTTCAGGACTGACTGATGATCAGAAGAGAATGTTTATCTCGCATCTGAGGACACAGTTAGGTAATGTTTATAAAATGTAAAATCTTTTATGTAGGTAGCAAAAGGAGAAATTCAATTTGTCAACTGGACAAAAGTTTATTTGGTCGAATACGTTTGGCAGGGTTAGCAGAGAAGAGGAATCATTTACACTTTAACCTTAGATGTCGACAGAAGCAACTTTTATGTAGGTGTTTTAAATGCACTTAGAAACCTATTGTAGGTTATTTATTTTTTACTTTATACAAATGTAACTAAATCCTTAGTCATGCAGGTTAAGGGAATTCTAAATAAGAACTGAAAACTCTTCCGCAGCCCCCCTGTGGTTTGTTGTGTCCCAGTATCTCCTGCCTTACACTGGACCCATTACTGTCCACCTAAGTATTAATATGTATCTGTCTTGTAGCCATTGGTCAAAGTCTATGCAAATGTGGGGCCAGAAAAAGCTCTAACAAGCTCTCAAAGGGATGTGTCCTGGTCTCACCACAGAGCTGGGACTTAACAAGGGCCACAGGTTGGTTTCTGCTCTGAAGATTTTAAGAAAGTTACTGATGTAAAGATTCAGTCCTATGGCAAATACGGCTTTTTTGGTTTTGCCTTAGACCCTTCTCTTTTGTAAAGGATATCTCAAATCAGCTTTTCCTTTCGTCTGTGTATGAGGAATATGTGCTGAAAAGGTGTATAGTGTAAATTGTATCTATGTTTTGTGTTACATAATTTTACCCAGAGTGTTAAGTATTATAACACTGTGGCTATATGTCTTATAATGGCAGTTAGTCAAAATGCTTATTGTATTCTGAGAGAGTATATTTAATTCCAAAACTTACAGAGAAACTTAATAGAGAAAAGCTGATGGAAAGGAGGACTGAGAAGGAAGTCACGATAAGTTTGAAGTACACAGACTCATTGGAGTGTACTTCAAAGTCTATAACGTATAATTAGTAACTTAACTTCCAAACACAATTTCACATATGTACTGTCAGCTTCAAGATGAATTTTATCTTTTAGGTTTCGAAGAAATCCAAAAATTTCCTGGAAAGTACGGTAGTGCAAAAATGCATTTCCTTTGCCCTTGTACCTTCAACTCCAAAGTTTTCTCTCACAGATTTTTACGCTGCTCTCAAGTTATGCCTCCTCGAGTCTGCTGCCTCTGCCTGTCAATCATCCTAATCACTTGTAGAAGTCTTCTCTCTCTCCCCTGTCACTCGGCTCCTCTCACCTGTTCCCTTTTTGCACACGTAGGGCAGATTGTAGTTGCAGGGCACGTCGTTCCATTTGCCGTTCTCATGAGCGATCATCACCACGCAGTCTTCTCCTCCAGCAAAGAAGTTGTCGGGTTGGTTTTCACGCCAGTTCTCGTATTGCTGCCAAAACACAATACAGAAAAAAACCATGAATGCTTACATTTTAGTCTCAGTGGATTTTACACTAAACTTGGCAACTTTTGTTGTTTCAAAAAACGGCAACTCTGACAAAAGTTGGGACACAACAACAGTAAGTAAATAAATACAGCTTTATCTACATTTCAGGGGTAGAGATATTTTGCTGTGAAATCTAATTTTGGCACCAGTTATTAGTTATCCCAAATGGCAAAACTATGTATAATTTGTATGTCTTTTGTATAATATTGTATTTTGTTTTGCCATCTAAACATTTAAAATGTGTTACTGAATATATACTGAATATAACCAGAAAACAAGGTATTCATAAAGAACTTCCAGTTATTTTCTGTTATCAAAGGTGATATAATGAGTAACAAAACATGTTTTACAATATGAATTCATTCATTCATGCAATTTAAGGTCCAAATAGACTAAATAAACTACTATCTACTATTTTCAATCTATGCGTGAGCCTGAATGACATAAAATTACTTAAAAGCAGTGAAGAAATGTTGGTACTCAAAAAGAGGGTATTTAGAATGGTTTTGCTGAGAACCTGTGCATACCGCCACACTTAAAGCACTAAATCCATCCATCCATCGGTAAAGCACTAAATATAACCCAAAAATACAATTAAATTGTAGAATACCTGAAATTTTCATAATGCTCTATTATATATTTACATACATTTAAAAAATATATTTGGAAAAAGATTTCACATTGCTATTAACACAGAGTTATTAACATAGAAATACAATAATCTGGACCTCTCAGTTGTTTTGCTTTGTTAAAGAAAACTCTTGTTTCTCATAATTAAGCTTAATGTGGAGGGACCATGGACAAGAACTTAAGACATACAGTAAGACAATGTAATCATGGAATCTCACTGGGGACTAAACAAAGAGCGCTCTGGAGTCATAATAGAAGAGTAATTAATGAATTAATTTCTTGCTCAGCTGCAAAACCCCTGATGAGATAACAAGCACCCACATTCTCACTTTCTACATCACAGATTCACACGATTATAACAAGTGAAAGCAGATAGCAGCAGCAGTAAAAAAAAAAAAAAAAAATCAACTTAAGAGAATTAAAACTGTGCTTCACCAAGTCCATTTTGTCGGTCCACTGGAAATCATCTTCCACAGTGCGGTCATTCAAGCCGATCCACGTGTTGTCATGGCTCAGGCCTGCAATGTACAATCACAAACAAAAACACTGTAAATAAAATTAAGTATAAATGCTTAGAAAAGAATTACCAAAATAATATAGTTCTCCCAAAAGCTGCAGTTTTGAAAATGGTTTGCCCCAGTTTTCTAACCATCAACATTCTCCCAAAATTTCAGACTTTTTCCTGCTGCTTGTATCCTTGTGCCAATACTGTCTTGACTTTTCAGGGTCATAATTTTAAACCTTTTCAATCATTAAATCCTAGAATTTCCTGCAGTTTGGTAAATATTATAACAATCTTTTAAAAAACTTAAAAGCCCTGAAAAGCGTATGTGTCATTAGCATCTCTTTAGCACAGACTTAACACAAGCAAACAGCTCATTATCCAGTGGCTATATGACAATGTGTGGCTCTAACAATGGGCTGAACAACTCGAGCATGGAGGTCGACGCACAGAGGGATCAGCTGTAATGATTTCCTCTGGTTCTGCTGGAGATGCTACTCATGAGATCCCTGTTTGAATAAAGCACATTTTCATTTACAATATTTTGGGTTTAATCTGGTATTTTTCAAGCCACGGATGTGTCCTCGCACACATGTATAATGGAATCTCAATCATAGTCTATCTGATTAACATTATTAACAGGCCCATTAATCTCCCTAATGACTGCCACCGCCTCATCGCAGGGGTGGAGTCGTACATTTTCAAGGCAATTAAACACACTTTTGGAGGAGACTGTGCTTGTGTTGAAGAAGAAAGATGGCCTCTGGATGGGTGGTGATGGCTTGGCAGCTGGGTGAGACAGAAGGTGGGGCTAGAACAGTGCGGCTGCTGCTCGCCTTATTGAAACACAAGTGCAGTGGATCAATGCCAGGGGGTAAAGAGAGGAAGCTTTACGGGCGACCAAAGAAAATGTGTACGGATATTAGCATGCTAATGCTGTTGGCACTGACAAACGGCTATCCATTGCCAAACATTTAAGTCCAAGGGATAACAGAAAACCCACAGTTAAACAAAGGTGACACCCTGCCCCTGTCACTGTGCCATTTGGAAGCAGGATTGTTTTAAGCACATATCAACAAGAATTTAAATCTAATACCATACTATGCTATACACAGTATCGCAGTAATATAAATTAATAGGAAAAGGGTCCAATTCTGGTCCCCTACAACCCTGGGGCCCAGGATAACAGACCCCTTTGTACTTGTACATATATATTTATATAATTATGCCTTATTTGATACAGTCTCTCACTATTTTTGTTACTTTCTTTGAATTTATTATTACCATTTATATTTTTGCTCTTTGTTATTATATTATATTGTGATGTTGGACCCGACACTGATATTTAAGAAACACATTAAGCATCTCACAAAAACTATTAATTTTAACTCAGTGAATTTTAGACAGGCAAGATCCTTTATGACTCTATTTGTGGCACAAATGTTTTTACACTCCATGATTCTGTCTCATATAGAGTACTGCAGAACCACATGATCACTTGCTGCTGGCACAACACTCAAACCAGTTGAATCACTTTTTAAAAAAGCTTTAAAAATATTAGACAAGAAACCATCCTCAGTTCACCACTGCACTGTTTTAGACAAGTACAATTTGCTTAATTTTAATAATTTTGTTCATTTTAAATATGGTTGTTTTATATATTAAATTTTACATGGGCTCCTCCTCTGCTACAGGATTTTATTAAAACAAAGACTGTTAGTGGGATGGGAACTAGGGCCACGGCCCGGGGGAACTGTGAGGTCCCACACAGACCCCAGGGGAACTGTGAGGTCCCGCACAGACCCCGGGGGAACTGTGAGGTCCCACACAGACGCACTACATTCGGACAAAGTGCTCTCAGTCAGAGGCACTAAGTTCTGGAACTCTCTCCCATCATCAGTAACAGAGACTCCAACACTGGCCACTTTCAAATCACACTTGATACAGCGGCTAAAGAAAAAACAGACTTGTGGACACTTTTATTGTTTAATGTTTTAATGTTGCTGTTATTGTCAGTTGTAATTGTTTTTGTCGTTTTGCTGTGGTGTCACCTGCCTAGGGACTACAGATGGAAATTAGCATTTTTGCTATAATCTGGCATATTTACACTGCAGTGTTGTAGATCTTCATTAATATGCACTGTCCCTATTAAATAAAGAATAAAATAAAAACAAAAAAATGTGTGAGTTACTGTGTCCAAATAATTCCCCTTGTGGCTCAATAAAGCCTGTCTAAGCCTAAATTCAATAATATTTCGGCCTACATACTGTAACATTCCAGTCAGTTGGTACAAACAGAGCTACCCATCACTACGGCAAAAGCGCCACACCTTTTTCCACAACAAATTGGATTTGAGGAAATAATATGACAGTGTATTAAATGTTGTGTCAGAGAAGCTCACATCACCGCCTACAGCAGAGTTTACCGGCATGAAATACTGATACGCACGTCAAGGTACCTGCAGATATGTTTTTACTCAAGGGAAAATATAATAAATGCATTAAAGAGCAAGAGGTGGTACACATTTTTGTGTCTGTAGACACCAGGACCAAGAGATGCTTTTCACAGAGAGGGCGCATGGCGAGTGTGGAGTTCTATACAGGGAGTTATGGTGAGCTAAAGCAGTGGCAGCAGGTGCGCAGTGGACAGACAGCTGTGCAAAGGGTGAACACTACATTATTTTCATTACTCAGACGACTGGTGGCTTGGCAGACATGATGAGAGCCGTTTGATGGTGATGTATCATGAAGTGGAAGGTCATATTAATTCAGCTGTAAATAAATTTAAAAAGTACAATGTTTAATTCATCACTGACAACACGTTAATGACCATATGTGTCGGTTTATATGTTCAATTAGTTTTATTCTAAGCATAATAAACCAATCTAAGATAATAAACAATATTGGTTGATAATTTCTGAAATGCAATGCTTTTGTTGTGATCATGTTTATCCTTTGTTCATATAAGAGCTACATCAATTGCAGTTATTTAGTATAGTTCAGTTTATTTGGGCTCTTTTTACATTTTGCTTTCATTACATGCATACATAGAAGCATACATAGCCCAAAGGAAGTAGGTTGGAGCTATTGCTTATTACCACCTATTCCCATACAGTTTCTACAGTTTGTTTACAGTAGCAAAACTTTTCACTTTTTGCTATGGGTATAGGTGATATTTTTGTCACTGTGCTTATTGTCTTGTACTTTAGCTATGGGTATATGCAATGGTTTAGTCATGGTGTTCATTGTCTTGTTTATCAGATGTTTTATGTTCACTGTGGGCCTAGGGAGCGCTGCAATTTCAAATCCTGTGTGCAAACTGTACATATGGTTTTTGACAATAAACCTGACTTTGAACTTTGAATTATTGCATGTACATTATTATAGGCAAATGCATGTCATTCTTAATCATCAGTTTCGAAACATTTCTAGTTTTAGGCAATTGAAACACATCCAGATACCTACATCCACATAGAGGTCCCCAAAACCTCTTCTTAACCAAAACAATCTATTTGTGCATTCATTTTTTGTTTGCCCCTAAAATTGACCAGATTAAACCATGTCTGTGGATCATCTTAAGCCTTTTAAATTCTGATGAACTCTAGGCTAATTACATTAGGCCTGTCCACATTAGTGAGGTTAATGTGAGTTTAACGTTGACTTTAGATTGAAGGCTTACTGAGGCTGATTATGCTATCATCACCTTTTATATTAGACTATTCCTGCTTTATAGAACTTGGCACAGATTTTGAAAAACAACAGTGTGTCCTGTCCAGTGTGTGTATTTGCATTTTGTTTAGACATACAATATAAATGTCAAGATGATTCAACCTTCAAACCTGAGATTTAAATTCAGTCATAGGAAGCCATAGGAAAAACTTCACAACACAAATTTCACTTTTTTGTTCTTAAATACGCCTCCAACTTTGTCACCTTGCGCACCCTCTCTTACACCCTAAAAAGTGCTCTGTCTTTGCAGCTTGATTGGCACTTTATCAGGTTGATTAATTGAGCACTACTGGCGGTGCAATCACTTTAGAACAAGGCATTGTTCAGACATTTCCTCTAAATGTACGTGTCTATTAAGTTTGATGTAGACATCCCACCTCTGATGAAGTTTTGCTCTGCTGCACTGTGGATACTAGCCAGGTGTCCGCTGTGCTCCCTGCAGTCCTTCTCCGCATCCTCCCACGTGTGTCTGCGGCTGAAGTACCGGTAACAGTGTCCGTGGAACTTCCTCCAGGAGTGTTCACAGCCCTCCGTGTCTGCAAAAGAGATGATTTATCCATGCTTTATCTATGTTTTATCTATGATGGTGATGAAAAAAATGGATTTGGACATGTCATTATGTCACAGTGCATTTAAATTATAAAGAAATCTTCACAAGTTTACATTAGTTTACATTATCAAAGGAGAAGTTCAATTTGTGAACTGGACAAAGTTTGTTTGGTTGAAAACGTTAGTTTACATTAGTATTTATTTTTTTTTGCATACAGTTAGGCAGATGTTGTTTTCATAGGTACTTTGAAGACACCATTTTGTTGTAAAAAGACATACTTTTTTACTAATTACTTTGTGAATTATACTGAATATATTTTCTTTGCCTAATTGTTTCGTGTATCTGTCTGAACCTTTCCCTTTATCCCTACACCGGATCCTTAGTCAAACAATCAGTGCCTGCTTCATTTATCTCTAGGGCAACCTCTAGGTCATCCTTTCAATCAATTAATCATTTATGTAGCACCTTCCAAGATACCCCAAGTGCTTTACAGTTCATTCAATCACTCCACACTTGGTGGTGATAAGCTACAATTGGAGCCACACACTGTAACAAATTTCTGTAGTTTCTACAGTATTTTTTTACAATAACTAATTGGATATACAAATTACAAAGTTTACCTGTATTTTGCAATGCATTATGGGATTTTTTAAATTTACGCTAAGTAACAAGGTTTTATACAGTAACATGTTGTGAAATTTACAATTGCTCTGTGTTGCCTGTAATAAGTGGTAAATTACAGCAAGGTGCTGTTTTGTGGAACACGTGGTGTGGCTTTGGACATGGAGAGCTGCATAAGAGTTCTCTATTTTCATCGTGTCAATCCACGCTTTGGCAGGTAAGATTATCATAATTTTGCATCATATTAACCAAAATGTTTGATGTTGTAATTAAATCATATATTATTAACTCTATGTTGGCGAAAATTATTTGAAGAACTTGTATGATCGTTCTTCATAACCAACTAAACAGCTGGTTTTCAATGAGGGCTTGTTGGTAGCCTATTATTTAACGTGTTAACTGAAACATAATCAGAATGCATTTGTCAACGGAATGGAATGACGATGTGTCTTTTTTATTGACACTTTTTTATTTTTTATTTTTACTTTATTTAGTGTGTTCTTAATGCTCACTGTTAACTACGTTGAGAATCGCAGTTTACTCGATTGCTTTGTAGATCTACTGCGCGAGGTTCCAGCCCAGAAGGAGAGCACACCTTGAGTTGTGCCCTCAGTGGCCGCCAGCCGAGCCGAAGAGAGCGGAGTGTACTCTGCCAGCAGGAAGACTGCATAACAGCCTCAATGAACCTACGGCGATCAGCGTTCATAGGTTTGTCTTCATTGTCTATGTTAGCTGATTAGTTCAAACGAGAGAATTTTCGGCGAAAATATGCATTTTGAAGTCAAAAGGGGCCACATGTAAATCGTGCATATTCGTAAAAAAAAGAAGGGGGGTCCGGTTTTATTGCCACAAACTGGCCAAACAATAAAGCCATGTGACAATGAAATTAAGTGTTTAGTGGAGATTATTTTAATATATAAAAACATGTATGCCACTAACATTCTTTTTCAGATTTTGTCACAAGTGTTTCCTTATTGCTATATCATGGCCAGCCACCAGCCCTTGACAATTTTTCACTTTTTTTTGTGTGTGTAAGCTGACAGCTTTGTTTCCTTGTAAATACCAGTATCTAGCATCTGAACAGTGATCATCGAAAGATTCACACACGTTTTTATCGTCAAAAAACCTCAGATATGTTATCATATATTTAAAATTCTTTGTTGTCAAGTCAAATCCAAATGGTTTTGTACAGCAGAGTATCATAACACCCATTGCATCAAATATTGTTCACTTGAGAACAGCAATGACACAACCATTAATTAAACAAATTGTTGCTAAAGTTTTTCCTGGCATAAGGTTAAATATTATAGTTTTTTTTTGTTTTGTTTTTTTTCTATAATTTAACCCTGTACCCAGTACAGTCTGGTTTGTTTTTGATACTAGTCAGTTCTTTGTTTATTAGTTGTTTCTTTGATTGGTCTTGGGTTAATTAACTGATTTCCCTTTCTTATAGAGCAACCATACATTACACTGAAGAAGATTCAGAAAAGTTTCCACACACGGTGCTACTGCTACCCTACCTCGAGTCCATCTGACCAGTATGGTTGTGCTAGGTGGCAGCCTGACTGTCCTTTAGGTGAAACAGAAAACAGCCTCCAACAAAAACAAACAGAAATGCAAGACATATTCCACACCCAAGGCCCCGCTGGACAGGAGGCAGGAAACATACATCTGATGGAAGCAACGTATTACCTCCAATGCTGTCCCAGCTAGCTCCATCAGCCAACTTAAAAATGATTGGCCATACCTTTTCAGTCCAAAGGGGCTGTACAACCTCTTCAGTTTACTTACTGACATCGCAATTTTTGAGAAAATAGTGCATGCCATTGAGGAAAAGGGGAAGCTCATTCTTCGTTTTTTTGAAAAGAGACCACGGGGTCCTCCAGATGAAATCGACAGGCTTCTGACCAAATACAACAATGGCAAAAGATGCAACCGCTGTGCATGTGTGATCCTGTTGCTCCTGGACCACTTTAAAAAGAATCTGGAAGGGATCTTTTGGTCTGTGGATGTAAGTATTGAGTTTTTATAAGTATTTTAAAAACATTTATAGTTTTATTCCATTAAAGATGTAATATTTATTTCTTACAGGTATCATCAACACCGGCTGATGTTGAAAGAACCCCGCTTCCTGGTTCTCCAAGACTTATAGTCTTAGGTAAGGTAGTACATGTATTGCATTTTGATTTGCTCTCTTCAGATATGTTTGTGTCAAATAGTTCAACAATTGAAACCAATATTTTTCAGGTGATATCATCACAGCCAAGGAGTGGATACTCAGTATTGAGGGCCAGGTCGTGGTGTGCACACATGGCAACATTGTATCAGGAATGGCTACATTCTTTGCCAGTTTCTACAACTTCAATCTGGTGTATCCAGAGGAAGCTGCATGCACTTTGGAATTCATTCAAAGGTAAGATCAAATAAAAATAAAAAAGGTTATTTATCTGCTCATTGTTTATTATTTTTGGTAATTCTAATGTCTAATGTCCCCTACAATATATCACTTGTAGGGGACAGTGGATTTTAATTAACACAAACTAGAGTCATGCATGTAAATAAAGAAAATGGAGCAACCAGAGGAAAGATGCACGGGCACGATTAGAGAATGCAAACAGAAATGATCTAGAAAATTCATCTGCCTCTCAATAACAGCAGGTTGACCAGGTCCTAATGCAACCAAGAGGGCAAAACTGAGGTGTCCTTCAAAAGTCTATACTAGGATATGGTGTGTTGACTTTTTAAAGATTTGTTTATTTTTGAATGTATCAGGGACTACTCAGTTATTGGGAAGGATAATACATTTGTTGGATTAAGAAAAAAGTTCATTAGAATGTTAAAATGTGTTTTTGTTAGATGTAAGACAAAGAACAATTTGGATACGCTAAAAAAAATTTTACTCAGGAAGAACATTATCAATTAGAGATTTGTTAGAAACCTTAAAAGGATTTTCAGGCATTTTCGTCTCTTCGGTATTTGCCAGAATAACTTTAAACTTTGACCTTAAGACAAATTACTTATCATAAATACAATTATTTATTTATTTATTTATTTATTTATTTATTTATTTATTTATTTATTTTTGGGGAGAGAAATAATAAAATCACTATTTTTGGAGATTCTTACTAATGGACCACATATGAATTGTATATTTATTTGATTTTCAACAGTGGATGAAAAAAGTGTATTTAAACTGGTTTCAACTGTATATTTGTGGTTGCAGATGTTTCGCTGGCCTAAATCCAACCACAGGAACCAAGACTGTGAGGACTGTCAACCAGAAATCGGGGAAAGTGAAAGAGAAGAGGAACAACATGGTTCATCCTCTTGTTTCGACACTGATAAAGAAGTTAATAGACTTTGAATGGCTGCAAATGTGAGTCAGACTTTAGTCCTAATTTAAACTTGGATAACACCTGATTTAGTTCTGTTATAATTTAAAATGCAGGGTAAAATAAATAAATGTTTTCGTAACTATAATTTTGCCTTGCCTTTGGTATTTTTTCATATACTTTGAATAGAGTTAAAAAACTGTAAAATGCTTACGCTGAAAAACTGTAATTTCAAATCACGGTTAGTTACTGGCAAAAAAATTACCATTTAAATATTGTAAAATATGAATACAGTACTATATTGTAAATGGTTAAGCAGTGAATTACTGGTTTTCACAAAACCAATAAATAACAGTAAAATAAAACCCAACTAAAACTTGTAAATCAAATCCTGCAAAACACTGTAAATGATTTTACAGTAACAGATGTGAAATACTACAATACATTACTGGCAAAAAAATTACCGTGTATATTCTGTAAATTCTACAGTTAATTCGTTACAGTGCAGTTGCCCTGAGACTGAATGACAGAAGAAGAAGAAGAAGAAGAAGAAGAAGAAGAAGAAGAAGAAGAAGAAGAAGAAGAAGAAGAAGAAGAAGAAGAAGAAGAAGAAGAAGAAGAAGAAGAAGAAGAAGAAGAAGATATATATAGGGAAATTATTTCTCTGCAGCTTATCTTTCAGCCCATACTAATGTTCTGTTTATGAGATCAGGCTTGGACAAACTGGTATGGCCACCTCCTTTTCTGTCATTGTCTGACAAATGTCACTATAGGAGTTTAAACAACAGCCTTGCATATAGTAGCTGCACCCTAAACTTGTAACAGAAATAGAAGTAACAGCAGTAATAGAAGTAGAAGTAGTATTAGCAGTTACAAAAGTATTAGTGGTGATATTTCCTTACTTTCTTCACCTAAATAAATGCATTTGAACTGTGGCAGAAGGCAGGAACAGAAATCTACTCATTCACACTCATACACATAACCCCAACAGTAAGATACCATGACTCCATTGACGCCAACAGAAAAGGTAACAGCTTTGCACAATAAAGCACTAGGAAGCTGTAAGGCTGAAACGCAGACATGTCCATTATTTTATTTTGCTGTGAATAAAGAAAAATAAAACAAATAAACAAATAACATCCAAATTGTTGAGTGGAGCACTCACTTGTAAAACTTCTCCTATAAGTGTCCCTCCATCTCTTTCTCTCTGTCTCTCTCTCTCTCTAGCCTTTGATTCCACTTTAATTCACAGTACCCGCGGAGAGACAGCCAAGTCCAGTGAAAGGGCATTTTAATCTATTGAAATGACAACAATCCTTTGAAATACCCTCCAGTTCGGTTGGTAATTAAGCCTTGTCACTGTCCTGTCAGCACTACCCCTTTCCCTACACCTCCCTTGGGATACATGCAGTAAGTGACACTCTCCCTGCTCCACCACTATGACTTCTTCTGCATATATATCCAGCTGCTATGTAAACTAGACAGCTCAGACTTAATGTGTCAACTGGTCTTCCTCTTGGTCGTGGTGTAGAGATCTGGGAAAAGGACTTGAGCTTCCTCTCTCGTAAATCTATAGTGACACCACTGAATTGGCCAGTGCAAATTGGGCCGTATGCAGCTGTGTTTAGTATGCAGCCCGGTCGTGGGGCTGGCCAGAGAGTTGTCCATTAGACAAGGCACCTCTGTAGTGCAAAATCAGGTTCACCACATCTTTACTGTGAGGTTCTCACTCTGAGTCACCCTAGAATAGGAAGATGGAACATGCAAATGTATACTGTAACCTATATAGTAACTTATATATTAAAGGGAGCATACCTGATTTTATTGATGTAATAAAGTACCATTTATTTTTCCCCACTACAGACAAATTGGAATATAAAGTGGTTAACATCCGCAAACCTAGCATGCTAGCTGTAGGATTACTGTCATGGCAAAAGCTTCCTCTGGTATCAGAAAGTCTTGTGAACTGGGAAAATTTGGGATGCTAGAAATACATTAAGAAAGTGATGGATAACTACAAAAAAGTTTAAAGTAAAGTAGTAAAAATCAGGTACAACACCTTAAATCAGAGATACCAGCACTGGACAAGACTGTTCATAACATGTTGTAATATATTTAGCACTTTGTTGTTTTGTTTTACGTTGAAAACCACTACAAAGTTTATCAGAGTTCCCCATGTTTGATTTGACTTGGATGTGTATTTTTCTATTCCAATAGAAAGCCAAAAGAGTAAGTTTGAAATACTATATATCGCCTGTTCAGTTTGTATTCAGCAGAATTAAATGAATTTCTTCTTCTAATGCAACCATTTTCATTTCTTATACTTTCACCCTTTGACTTTATGTAAAACTCAAATAATGAACTTGGCTTCTTTGGCGGGACTTTTGTGAATCGCCGTAACGTAGCTGTGAATGTTATGAATAAAAAGCCTTCTACAAGTGCCCATCTCTCTGCCCACATACTCTAGTCAATACAACTGAGGGCTGTATGTTATTATATTCAACTGTCTCTATACCTGATAGTTTCTTGACAATTTAAAATATTGGTTCTATAATATAAAATGCTGGGTACACGCTCTCAATACAGCACATATGAAAAGCAATTCTCTAAACATACAGTTGTGACATGTCGCAGTCACACCCAGGAGACAGCATTCCTCTTTACCTGTGCATTCAAACAGAACGAGAAGGGGAACAGGGCAAATATACGGGGACGGTTGAGTGAAGATGCCCAGTGTCCCTCTACAGTAGTTTAAATTCATTATTCATCTGATGGCCTGTTTGACAAATGCAGAGCAATATTCAAAATAGAGTATCCAGCGGCAAGTCAAGCTCTGAAAGGACAGAAAGAGCAATATTTATGTATATCCAGCCCTGTCTCTTATGCTTTTAACTATAGGCTACTGCATAAGCCAACATTTATTGGTAATTTGACTAATACTAGAAGCATCTCAAAGAGATACACCATTTGGCTAACATTGTTTTGAGTTTATTTTTCGGTCTTCTGTTGAGTGTTAAAAAATACCCAATGTGAACTGAATTCTGATAAAACAAATTAATCCCAATATTGCAAAATTGTAGATAGATTTATAGGCTAGACAACTATACTTGATTTTTTTTTCTCCCGCAAATCTGTTTAGCTCTATAGTTAAAGTGGAACTTTACTGGGCTGCAGGGGTGGAGTTTCAAATGTGAATACTTGTTAGACCAATCAAACTGTTCCTTATACTCCCAGACCCCTCACTCTCTTCTTTAGTCCTGTAGGCAATGCCAAGTTTGAAATTTAGTTGTTTAGTCCTACTTTAAAATCAAATACCAATAACTGATGTTATATTAGTGTGCTGTCTTTTTGTTTCTTTACATATCCTTGAACCAGGGAGTGAGAAAAATGCCACATACAGTATCTGTGGTACTTTTACAATGAAACAGGACAAGCTGAGCCAATATAAAAAGTGTATTGGCCTTATGAAATATTTAAAGTGGAATTTCAAAAATAGCTGATGTAAGATCCAACATCTAAAAACAACCATTTAAATCATCCAGGTTTGCATCATCAAATCACAGAAAATAGGTCTTGCAAGAGAATATAAATCTACATATATTTCGGGATAATATTCACTCTCTTGCTCTTTTCAAATCCAGACTCAAAACACACCTGTTCAGACAATCGTACACCACATAAAAGTCACTTTCACCATCTTCCAGTTTTTGTATCTCTGTTTTTATCTTTGTATTTTAAGTATTTTTATGTTTTTTAACTTTGTTTTGTACAGTGTCCTTGGGTGTCTTGAAAGGCGCTTTTAAATAAAATGTATTATTATTATTATTACGTAGTGCATTCTCAAAGTTTTTTGCTCTGAGAAATACCAAGTGAATGATGCTAATTGGCAACATTTTCATAAATGATCAAGTGAACTTTCTGTACACTCCTACAGTGCTAAATATAGGAAAATGATGGCACTTGGTGCTTAAAGTACCATCTTAAAGTAATCATGTTTCTGTAGGAAAACCTCATGAGCACTGTAAAAAGAGAGAGGGAGATACTTTATTAATCCCAAGGGAAATTCAAATTTTATAGCAATTACTTTGTGTATCAAAGGTCTTGATTCAGTTTAACAGAAGGACTGGTCAGGTAGGGTTTACAGATCTGTGTCAGGGCAGTTTGAGGACACAATGTCCAAGTCCAGTGTAAAAATCCAGAGCAAAAATTTAATCTGATTTTTATATTAATTATTTATTTATTTTTTTTTACAAATTGACCACAAGACTACAAAATTAAAACATTGGCTTTTACCTGTCCTGTTTTTGTCATGGGGATTGTCACAAGACTTTGAGGGAAAAAAAAATCCTTTTAACCATGTGAGTTTTCCTAGTGATGTGTTGGCTAATGGAATTATGTGTGCTGTGGGTGGCTGTGGGTAAAGTTGAATCTCCCCATTTTCAGATAACTAGGGCTGACAGGTACAATAGCCAACCAGGAACATGCAAAATTAAGAAAAAAAAATATCATAGAGGGCTTTGTGACCAATGAGTTGCTTCAATTCTCATGTGTCATTGAAAGAAAATAAATAAATAAATATCGGATTGCATGATTAGATTTGAATGGGCTTGAGATGTAACGGAGGGTGTGGGGACCAGACTGATATCAATATCTGTATAAAAATACAGAGATATCATATTGGATTTATCAGGCCACATTCAATATCAAACAGAAACAGAAAATGTAGTAAAATGTCTGTGGTGAGCATAACCACAGTTGTAAAATAGAAAAGGATGTGTTTTTTTTTTTTTGAAAATCAAGACACCAAGAAATATAAAATATGAGTTTTTTAAGAAAACACTTCTTACAGATACATGTCTGACTCACAGTGAGACATTAGTGAAAGCCAGAAGCTTGACAAGACCGAGAATGTTGAAATAAAATGTCTGATGCAGTTTTTAATGTCAGAATTTGTTTAAAAGTGTGAAGGCTGTAGTGTGAAATACATTGTAAATCCACTGGAGTTCCAAGGAGTTCAAGTCAGCAATTTGCAGCTTTTACCACAGAGGCAACATTAAATGAAATGTAATATGTATATCAAAAACTTCATAGATCTCACTTTGAGCTTTTTATGCAAAGGGACTGTTCCCCTTGATCAGGCCAGCATGCATGCATGAGAGGATAGCCTCCACATTGTGTTCGCTCTGGGAGGGAGTCCAGTTTGGGCTCTGTGTGGTGCAGAGGTGCAGGAGGGCTTGTTATCTGTGGGAACAGGGACAGCGGAGTCTGGGTGGTGTCACCTACAGCCACACTCCAGTGACTTCATAAATAAAACACACACACACCTTTTGGCTGTGGGGTCCTCTGCTTTGGAGCCTGGCCCAGACTGTTCTCAGCCAAAGCCTAATTCCGCTTTTATTAAAATTTAAACCAGCCTTCAAAGGAAAAAAGGAAAAATGAATTCCAAAAAGTTGTAACACTTCTCTCAAATACAACAGTGATTTTTGGATTAATATATTTCTTATCTACCGATATATAATAAGTCATATTGCAATATAAGCTATAAAATAACTGTATATTTATTGATGCTGTATGGCCTTTGCAGGGGCCTTATCAGAATAAATTCGATTCAGTCACAATTTAAAGGTGCATTGTATAACTTTTCTGGTGAGGGTCCATCAAATGCTTTTCTCCATGTTATTGGAGATGTTATTGCCTGGTCTGGTCTGTTTTACAGAATGGCATTAAACTTTTCTATCTCCATAGACACACAACAAAACCAAGTTACAGGTCAGATCTGTAGAGAGGCAACCCTGCTCACTGTCAGAATGTCTGTTTTTCTAGGTATTTTTGAACTGTAAGACCACAGAAATTAAATAAATGTAAAGTAGAGCTGTTGCTGCTGGATATGGGACTTCCTCACCAACAGGCCACAGGCGGTGAGGATCGGCAGCCACGTCTCCTCCACACGTGTCCTCAGCACTGGGGCACCCCAGGGCTGTGTTCTCAGCCCTCTCCTGTACTCCCTGTTCACCTACGACTGTACCGCCAGGCACAGCTCCAACATCATCCTCAAGTTTGCAGACGACACCACCATCCTAGGCCTCATCACCAACAACGATGAGAGCACCTACAGAGACGAGGTGAAATCACTGACCAGCTGGTGTCAGGAAAATAACCTCTCTCTGAACGTCAGCAAAACTAAGGAAATGATCGTGGACTTCAGGAGACACCGTGTAGACCAGCATCCCCCCATCTCCATTAACAACGCTGAGGTGAAGCAGGTCAGCAGTTTTAAGTTCCTTGGGGTACACATCACTGAGGATCTGTCCTGGACACTACATACAGACACTGTGGTTAAGAAAGCCCGACAAAGACTCTACTTCCTGAGGAAGTTGAGGAAGTTTGGTATGAACACCAGCATCCTCACAAACTTCTACAGGTGCACCATCGAGAGCCTGCTGACGGGCTGCATCACAGTGTGGCATGGGAACTGCACCGCTCAGAGCCACAAAGCACTACAGAGGGTGGTGCGAGCAGCAGAGGACATCACTGGCAGCAGTCTCCCCTCCATCCAGGACATTTACCACAGCAGGGGTCTGCGTAAGGCACGCAGCATCACTAAGGACCATACTTATCCGGCACAAGGACTCTTCCGTCTGCTACCCTCTGGTAGATGATACAGGAGCCTGCCAGCACGCACAAAAAGACTCAAAGACAGCTATTACCCCCAAGCTGTCAGACTACTGAACTCTGGGTAATACTCCAAATAATACTGAACTCTCAATAATACTGCACTAAACTACCTTTCATTATGCATAATATGTTTACTGCTGCTGCTGCTCTGTATGAATGTATCATGTTTGTCACTACCTCACTGTAAACTACTGTTACCTTCTTTGCGGCACGGTAGCTGAGTGGTTAGCGCTCTTGCTTCACAGCAAGAAGGTTCCGGGTTCGATCCCCGGGTCGCCCAGGCCTTTCCGTGTGTGTTCTGTGTGGAGTTTGCATGCATGGTCTGGGTTCGATCCCCGGGTCGCCCGAGCCTTTCTGTGTGGAGTTTGCATGTTCTCCCCGTGTCTGGGTGGGTTTCCTCCGGGCACTCCGGTTTCCCCCATCAACCCAAAACATGCACCATAGGTACCTCCAGCTTAGGTCCTGACCAAACCGAAGCAAGAAGATCATGGAGATGGTCCCCGGGCGCCCTAATGTGTGTGCTGCCCACTGCTCCTAATATATGCAGAGAAGAATTTCTCCAGTGTGAGATCAATAAAGTTCACTTCTAAAGTTCACTTCTACCTGTGCAATAATCTGTGTGCAATATTTATACCATACTATGTGCAATACGAAATTCACATGCAACACCTATACCACACCATATTATGTGCAATCTGTGAAATACTCTACTTACACCTTATTTGATCTTTGATTTAATCCTACCTGTGCCTTTGTACATTGTACCTTGTATTTTTATTACATTTTATTACATATTTTATTACATTGTCTATTATATTGTTTACTTCTTCCCCTGCACTTTGCAACACTTTTTACCATGTACTATTATTGCATGTTATTAGTACTTCTGACTATCTTAGCGAGTCAGCGGTTCTACTGATCCTAAGCATTTCATTGCATTGTTGACCTTGTGTTGATTCTGCATATGACAAATAAACAATCTTGAATCTTGAATCTTGAATCTTCATATTGTGTCATACTGTGGAACATTCCAGGCAGAGCAATGACATGTCCATGGAACAAGCAGGCGACAGACCCAAACGAAAAAGTTACATAGTGCACCTTTAACCTGAAAGATTTCATACACTTCTTGATACCTGGGAGATTGCAGACCGACCTATAAGGCAGGAGTTAGAACGCGACAATTTTGTACCCTCCAAATTACTGTGCTCATTAAAAGGCCAAACCCTGCAGTTTATTTTCTACAAAAGAAATGTGACATTTTGGGATTTGCAAACATTCACATTATAAGCAAATTGGGCTGCTGCTAAGTTGTAAATGCCACTTGAGATTCTATACATTTATGATAAATTGCTGCATATAAGAAGAATAGAAGTGCAGGAGTGAGAGGCAGAGGCACGGCAACAAAGAGACAAAAAGCGTGCATAAAAAACAAACAACGTGTTTCTGAAGTTGCAGTGAGTCTCTGCTGATTTTCTTTCCCACTCGCTGCCACCATGACTCAAAGGCTGACATCACATCAACCTCTTCAAATATTTAGACATTACTCAAGATGTCTGCTTTCTTCCCCTCTGTCACGCTGGGGCTGAAGTAGGGGGTACGTAGCAGCAATTAATATTCTCGCAGACTTAGTGAAAAGCAGTTAGGAAATAAAAGGCCATGTGCTCGCGGCTGACTGATTGGGTCATTTATCCACATCCACCAGTGATATTTCTGCACCTTTAGATCCTGACATGATGAAACACACTTGATTTGAATAGGGAGGGTGACAGATGCCTCTGCCATTTGCAAGAGGCCAGAGACCAGAGTCCTGAACGCAGTGACAAAAGGATGTTGACGAGAGCTGGAGAATAAAGGCAAAGAGAATCATAAACAACCTAAACATGCGTCATAGGTAAAATCCTCCAGCTTAGGGCCTGACCAAAGCCTAAATAACAAAACAAAATCATGGGGATGGTCCCCAGGTCAAATATAGAAACAACTTCTCCTGTGCGAGATCAATAAAGGTCAATCTTCTAATCCTTGACCACTGTAGGCGCTTTGTGTTACAATTTTATATGAAAAGCGCCTTATAAATATTTGATTGATTGATTGATTGATATTAGCTGACCATTATCTCAGTTTTTGGAATAAAAATAGAAAAATATAAAAAATCTAAATTGTCTACCTCAAAAAGTTATGAGGAAGGAATTGTTAATTTATCTAAAAGTATAATTTCATATAGGTTTTTAAACAATTGTAGAACATATAAATATAGATATTACACAACGTCTCAAGTAATTTCTTTAGCTGGGGTTATTTCGATGGTCAGTGACAAAAGGTGAAAACATCTGCAGAAGTGGCAGAACTGCTAATAGGTTTTATGAGCGCCGAGCTGATGGGACATAGTAATAGTGCGATTCTCACAATTAGCAGTAATGGATAGTAAAACAGCAGCAGAGCACATCGTGCTTGAGCGATGCTGGACTGGGGGTATATTTAGTCCAGAGAGGTGCCTCTGCACACACAGGGGTAAAACAAAGAAGCCAATGGATCAAAAAGGCCAACAACTAAATTTAAAGAACATGTACACAGTCAGATGATACTGAAAAATCTGCTGGATCGGGCTTCCAAATATCAGTTCAGTGGATATCTTGGTTGGACATATAATGTGATGTATTAAGACTATTGACTGGTTTTAGTTGGCCCACAAAGTCTCATAATGTTTGAACTTTTGTATACAGAGTTGTTCTGTAGTTACTTCAGAGATAAATAACAGCTACAAGTTTTGTCTTATTTTAAGACAGGAATTTAAAGGAAATAAATGCTGCTTTTAGTCTATTGATATTGGTTGATATCAGGTATCAGCAGATTCTTAAAGCTATATTATCGGAATCGGTATCTAAACTAAAAAAGATGGATTGGTGCATCCCTAATTTTAAGTAGATTAAATGAAAGTCTGCTACAGGCCCTCTTAAAAAAGTTGATAAAGTTGTATTCAGACAGAGTATTATTATAATATAACATAACTTAGAGAATAAAAAGGTCAGAATGGTTAAAATGTGTGAAATCTGACACCTGTAAGAACCATGGGTCCAGATATAGAGTATTTCAGAAAATTATAGGCCTACCAGAAATTCATTTAAATTTTCAAGATTTGACATAAATGCTTTTGTATTTTTTTTCAGTTACTTCTTTATAAAAAACCCCACATGGCACATCATTCCTTTGATCGGACAAAAAAAGTGCATTGTCTTAGCTACCCATCTATCTATATCAGTGTTTTAGTTAAGTCAAAAGTAGGCCATAAATACTACTTTGAGCTGGTTACTAGAAATACTAGGGTAAAGAGAAAGAATTGACAAATGTCTTGGCTTTAGTTTTCTTGTCCTCTTAAATTGCTGTGATGAAACAAGTGTGGAGGACAAATCCCACCATTCTCTAAGCCTCCAATCAACACAAGCATATCCAAGAGTGACCAAAACTGAAAAACTAGTTCAAATGTTCTCCTTAAACATTGAACCGTGTTGTGTTGTATACCCACACAACCAGTCAATTTTGTCATCTTAAACTTCTTATCTGGTGATTTTGCTTTGCTCCTTGTTGAACTGTGTTTCTCTGGTAGAGCTTGTATACACAGAGCTGTAGGAGTGTGAGCGACACTGATCCGGCGTGTGCAATGACAGTAGCATCTGCTCTGCTCCTCATTAGTCTCACTGCGCAACCCTCACCACTCGAGCTCCTGTTGTTTCTACCCAATCTGCGCCACTTCTCTCATGTCTTCAATGTCCATGTACATAAGGCTTCAGAGCTGCCCCAGATTCACACATTGTTTCCTCATTTGCGCTCTACTTTTCTTTAGGTTTTCATGTTTAGTTTTTCTGTCAGACTAAATGAGCGTGCCATGGGTGAGTCTGTGTGACTAGAGCAGCTCAGTTCTGCTGCCCAGAACAATTTGTTTCAGACAAGACTTGTATTGGTGAGAATGAAGGCTGTGGATGGATGTAGAGCCCGTATACTGGTGTAAACATGTTGGAGAGGAAATCATAGGTCTCTCTGGATAAGCCAAAACAGCAGCCATAAAACAGATGTGGGGACTAATGAGGATATATTTGTACATTTCAAATGAATAAAGCATGAGAGATACAAGAAGACATTTTGCCTGTTTCAGACTCTCTTCTTTAGAGAAATAGAAAAATGTTATTGCTGTTATGCATTAAAATAAATGTACGATGTGCAAAGATTTGTAGAGAATTATTATTATTTTTTGGTTCATTTGTTCAGTAAATACTGTTGGAGGACATTATATCCAGGGTTCCCAATCAATTATTTTAACAGGAAAATATGTAATCATTAAAGTCCAAGGGCATGTGATAACATTGAGTATTATGATGTTATGAAGTCCACATTTGATTTAATGCCACTTTGTCAAAGCTTGATTTTGGCTGATCTTGGAAGCTAACCAGGTTAGTACTTGGATGGGAGACCACTGAGAATCACAGAAGCCTCGGTGGGGAGAATGGGCTCTAGTGAATACTGTTGTTGTGTCCTTAGGCATGACCATGCCACCATTCCTATGGTCGGAGGGGCCAATGGCATAGATTCGTAGACTTGCTTCCATCAGGCTATCCCACGACAGCCATGGCTACAATAGCAGCTTACTACCATCAAGTATGAAATGAATAAATAATCTACTTTGGAAGTCTTTAAAGTGTATTTTCAGTATTCATTTAAACCAGTTGGCAGCATGTAACCCTGAAAATATCAAGCAGCATGAATTAACTACGATACAGCAATTCTCATGATTACGTTGCTATATTTTGTGGCATTACTTTGAGCAACCCCCCACGCTCCTATTTCACAAACAAATCTGTTGTTTTGCTTGAAAATTTCTGAAATGAAAGCACCTGTTTGGTAGAGTCCATTATTATAGAATTTATGTTGAATGTCACAAATAAAGGTGTGATTTAGTTGAAAGAAGTTTGTCGTATTTGAAAACATCTACACAAACAAGCCCAACAGAAAACAAGCAGGTTCAGAGAGACACTCAAACTCGTATAGTCCTAATGTCGGCGCGTGTGACAAAGCCTCCTGCAGTGCTACACAGATGAGAGGCGTCTGCAGATTCAAGAAAAAATGCAAAACTGAGAGCAAAAATGCCATGCTGACATGAAACAAAGGTGTCTGTGGGGGGGAAAACAAATCCAAACCCGAGCCGGCAAACATTATCAGTCCCCTCTCTGGAAAGAAATGCATGAAAGAGCCAGAAAATGCAGCTTTCTGTCAGTCCGCACTTCAGAGACTGTTGGGAGGGGATTTGGTGTGCAGCGCCACTGATGAGGCAGCAGGCCAGAAAACTGCAAGACATGTGCTGCAATAAATGCTGGGAGTATAAAGCTGACAATGGAACAAATGAGAAAGATTGTTACTTTCTATTTAGCCAAGTCTATCTGGTTTTGAGAAATGAACCTAATGAGAAAGAAAACCCAAAACAAACGCAAAACAATCAAAGCAGAAATTCCTGGGGAGACCAAGAAATTCTGACAAATTGGCATTTTTTTTTGGCAGAGAAGTTCTTAACTAGGCAAGTCAGAACTTCATATACATTTTGAAGTACAGTTTATTACATTTTGGAGTAGAGTTCCTTTTGTTTCATATGATGTATCCAGTCACAAAAAGGTTATGAGTGGGAGAATGGGAGAAGCTATAGAAAATGTGTTGAAAAGTGTACTAAGATGAATATGCTGTGCATATGCTGTGTGTGTGTGTGTGAATTTGTGGTAGCAATCAATCATCTGAATAGTGCATTAATTCTTTGGTAAAGCTTCATTCTAGAGATAGACCAATATATAGGGCCAATATTTATACTTTTTAGCATATCGGTATATCAATCTTAAATCTCCAGCATTGGCCAGTATTTTTTTGTCAGTGTGCCGCTTAAAGAATACACACTAAGCTTTATACTCTTTAATGCAAAGAGATAACTGCACAAAATATAGCTACATAGCTCTCTTATAGGTTTGTGGTAAAAAACGGTTTGGGTAGAGTTTGTAGTAAATGTAAATATCATAATTTAATGTAAATAATGAAAATTGGCCCTACATATCCCAATCCCATAACCCAAAAAATATCAGCCATCGGTTGCTCTGTATTATAAACAATCGTATTAGCGCTGGCCAGGAAAAAACACACATTGGTCAATAACTAGTTCATTCTGTCTTCAGTTATAACTGAAGACAGAATACAAATAACTTAAGATAGTGTCATTAAGTGGCAAGGTTCACAACAAAGCTGTAGTATAATAAGTGTTATTATTTTTGGAGAACAAGCATACAGAGGACCACATGAGCTGAGTCCCCACCAACCACCAGCACCATATCATTGGATAAATCTGACAAAAGATCTTTCCTTATATCAAATTGGCATAAACATCTATTGGCTGCACAATAAGAAGCCATCTCTCTCAATATATTCACTAAGCCCTGTCAACTTCCCATTATTGACTCTCAGATGGGATCACCATGGCAACAGGGGGAGCCGGAGCTGGACCGAATCTGCAGGACTACAGCTGTTAGCTCAAAATGCACATCCGAACAACGGAAAAATGTCAAATGAGGCAGAAACGGGAACGCTGGCTGATTTAGATTCATACACCAATCAGACGGGACATAATCATCACTGACAGGTGTAGTACGTAGATATTCAGCATGAATTTTAGTGGGAACGGAATGAACATTTTGTCCTGACTCCAAGGACTTTTCAAAAAAAGTTTCCAAAAAAAATAAAAAATTTCAGCATTCAGTATCTATCAACAATAGTGGGGGTTGTTAGAGTTGGTACATTATTTGAATATGATTAAAAGGAATCAAATGAAGTAATGTTTTTGATGAAGAGATAAGGTCTTCAGAGTATTAGATATTGTAGACTTTATATCTTGAACATATTTTATTCCACATAATATGACTTGGACATCAAGCTAAGAAGAGACAGAAATGGCACATATGTGTCTGGCTGTGTCACTGATAACAGCAGGATAAGAGCTCCAAGTAAAAAGGAGACTTTAAATTTACACAATCAGACCTGCTGGTTCCAATCAGCCGTGAAGGCAGCGACGCAGCGGGACATATGGGCTCTGGTGCATATCCAACGAGAGAAACACAGTTACTTTGTGCAATAAGCAGTAAAACATGAGGCAGAAAGGAAGGGGGGTAAGGGAAGATTATCCATGTGTTAAGAACTAAAGAAGGAGCACAGATAGAAAAGTAAAAGATTATAACTTTTGTAAACCCCAGGCTGAGTGCAAGTCTCAACACCTATATCCTTACCATAGTGAGAGAGAACTCAGCTCAAAGATTAAAGGGGCAAATATAACTTTTATTGTGGGGGAGTCTGCTAATGAATATGGCATAGCATTGTCTGAAATGTTCCACAATAAGGCATTTTATCATGTTATAACATTATTCCCTCACCAAAAACATGCCTGAAGGGGTTTCAGATATCATCCATGCATGTTTGAGTAATTGTGCGGTCTCGTGCAGGCACGATTCAAAGATTCTGCCTACGCCACAAAGTTTCCATAAATATAAAAATAATTTCATTTGTGGGATGCACGCAGACTGTGTTGTGATAGCGCTCAGAAGGGGGAGTGACTGAGCGTAAAGAGGAAGGAGTCAGAATGTCAAAAATTAATCTGAAACTCATTAAAGATTTTGATATATTGTTTTCAGCCAATACATATAGCATTTTTAAAACACTAAATGGTAACATGTTGATCTAAATGTGTTAGCAATTAATACCCCATAGTGTAACATCCCCCTCTGATGCCATACTGTGGGAAAAGGCATAGGAGATACGGTGGCTGAGTGACTAGCACTCACGCCTTTCTGTTTCCCCCATCAACACAAATACATCCTCCATAGGTAAAACCAGACCTGACCAGAGCCTAGCAATACAGTAAGATCATGGAGATAGGTCCCCGGACGCCAGAAAGATGTGTTGCCCACTGCTCCTGAAAGGATGGGTGAAATGCAGAGAATAATTTCCCTACAGGGATATATAAAGGATAATTAAAAAAAAGAAAACAATCAGTCTTGATAAAGCAGATTGATGTTGATTGATTTCTGTAAATTTAGGCATGAAAAGCTAAACTGGCACCAGAATAAAATCAAACCTCTATATGTGATGCAGCCTAAGCAAAGGACAATATGATAATGTTAAAAATGTATAATCAAAGTGTCTATGTTTGAACCAGTGCATCTGAGCACACTAAAAAGAGCTGATTTTGTGTTGGGTAAACATGCCCTTATGTCAGCTTGAGCTCTGCCAAAACTGCTGCCAAAAGTGCCACAGCTTTACAGCATTTACTCTTCTTTTTCCATTTGACTGTGTGAGTTTGTCCTTGACGTTCTCAAATCTGCTGTGTAATAAAGCTCAGACAGTGAAGAGGAGAGTCACAACATTCAAAAGCACAACTCTGGAGACAAGAGGTCAAAGTTCACATAAAGTTGTAGAAATCGATTAGCTTTAGGCGTTTCTTGTAAATCAGCATTGCAGATAAACTCCTCCAGTCTCCTTCACTTTATCACATTCTTCTCTAAAATATTTCCTTGTTTTCATTCTTTCAATTTTAATAGCTCAATTCTAATTCTTATTTCAAGATGCTTTGCAAAATTTACTCTTACTACAACATCCTGGGTTCTATTTTGGGGATTTCCAAGATTTTTAAAGATCCTATATTACGCAAAATTGAAGATTTTAGCCATGTTAGAATGTTGTTACCTCATCAAGGACATACCTGGAGTTGTGTTTTGTTTCATTCACACGTTTGAGTAACACTGCATTATTAATCAATTTACATCTCCAAAGCTCAAAATGCTCTGTTCCACCTTGTGATGTCATGTTGTGGTAGTTTTCAACAGCTACCTTTTACTTTTATTCCAACTGAGATAGATAATTCAAGAGCTGAAATGATCCAACTTCACTAGAATCCTAGTGAAGGTGTATGGAGTTTAAAAACAGTGGAACAGTATCTGGTGTTCAATATTTAAATGTTATTCCAGTGCACTAAAGGTAACGATAGACCCTGATCCTGAAACCGCTCTTTTTGTCTTTTCTAGCACTTTGGAAAATATGGGTCATAATGTCAATACAGTAGTGACTTACAGCATGGTGATATCTAAGAAATGCATTTTGAAATTGTGGAAATCTCCACCTAAATTTGAAGCCTGGCTCAGGGACTTAATGGGAGTGCTACATATTGAGAGACTGAGGTATGAGGTGTCGGGCAGTCCTCAAAAATTTCAGAAGGTATGGAAACCCATTTTAGAGCATTTGAATTTGTAGTGGACCCCTGAAAAAGAACATAACAATGTTGTCAAATGATATAACTGTGGACATTTATACATTTACACTTTTTTGTATACATAAACCCCATTGTGTGTTAGGGTGTGGTTTTATAGAAAAACAACAACAACAACAACACAGTGAAATACTTCCTGTATTACCACATGACATCAAACGAGAAGAAGAACCCAGCATAAATATGTAAGGTTTGTGTGTTAAGCATGTGTGGAAAAGATGTGTGAATGAAATAAAACACAATTTCAGCTATGTTTCTTATGAGGAAACTGCATTATAACATAGAAACATCAGAAAATCGTGTAATATGGGCCCATTAAAGTTTGCACTCCTGTATAAACTGGCTCAGTTTATACATAAATTTTGGCTCATTTGACAGCTGGCCATGTATTGTATAGCCATAAATGATGTGGTGGACTTTTATGAGGCTCAAACATTAAGCATGCCCAATTAATTTGAGGATGGCTGGAGAGGCTGCTGGACATTAGAAGGATGACTAATGGCCTGGTCCCTGTTAGTAATAATGGCGGATATCTTTCTACAAATTTTGTCATGATTCGCAAAATTACAGCAGCTATTCAGTGCTGTCAACGTAATGGGCATCCCTAGTTTGAGTTGTATTCTTAATAGTGATGCCTAGATCCAGTCAATCCAGCCTCAGGGATATAAAGCTTGGAAAAGAATTTGAGGCATGCATGAATAAGAATGAAATCTAAGATATAGATTGTCTTAAGTGTGTTTCACTGGACAGGATAATTTACACTAATACAGCTTTGCGTCCACATATTTCTATTTTTAAAGGTGTTGTACTGTCTGGAAAAAGCAGTCTGGTCACAGCAGTCAAAACATATTCCACATTTTCCTAACATTTGAACATCCTAATTATTCCCTGTGATGAGTTTATACGAGCTTTTCACAACTTTCAGCTGCTTTACAATATATCTGTACAGGGACGAAACACATTTTACTTTACTGCATGGAAAAAAAAAGTAGTGAAACAGGACATGAAACATGAGGTCCTCCAATGGGCTTGTTTGTTGTAATAATCATATTTAAAACTGTGGTGAAAGGTGCTTAAGCGTAAAAACAATGAGCCCTATTTAAACTACAGCTGTGGGCACTCCTGGCTGCTTCTTCCCCCTCTGACACAGCGGCCATGTTTCCTGTAAGGTGCAGTTTGTGAACAGGCCTGTCCTCTGCCCCTGGCGCTCACTGGGGACTCTGCGTAATGAGGCAAGAGCAGCTGGACGCAGGTGTGCAGATAAACCTAATACATAATTCCACTGGGCCCCCCTCAGACACCCACCACCTCCGCTGGCTTTATCTCTTTTTCAGACTCTTTGTTTAGTCCTGGTAAATTACTACTAGTCTTGGTCCTGTCCTCATTTATTCTGGTTTCATCCTGGTTTATTTCAAGCTGTCAGGCCCTGATATAATCCTAATTTATTCTTGTCTTTTCAACAATCATTAATCACATTGAGTTGTATTAAAGGTGAATTGTGCAACTTTTCTGGTGGGAGGTCCACCAAATGCTTTTCTCCATGGAGATGTTATTGCTTAGCCTGGGATATTCCATGGTATAAAATTCAATATATCCATCTAGCATTTTTTTTCCCACTATGGGTGTTTCTAATGCTCAAAAATACAATAATTCCTTCTGTGAATATGGGCAACTCTCCACAAATCTGAACTGTAATGTAGCACAATGCTGTAACCCGCTTGTCTCCCTCATGATAAAGGTTTACTTAATACTGTGGAACATTCTAGACAAAGCAATAACATTTCCATGGAGACAAGCAGGTGGTGGACCCTCCACTTTTTTACTCAGCCGACTGTGAGTGAGTGAAACAAACCACAAAGGTAGAATGCTTTTGCGGTGGCAGAAAGCTCCAGAAAGTCAGTTTTCAGGCAAAGGTTTAGTCTGCGTCCCATTTCTCTGTCTTACCCCTTCGTCTTACCCCTACCCCTTGGTTTTGCACGTTCATGTGAGGGCAAGGGGTGTCCTGATTCTAATTTTGATCAAGGGCTAGGGCCACGACCGAGGGCTACATACCCCTTGAAACGAAGTAAGCTCTCGGCCACACTTGGAACGAAGGGGTACGCCTACAAGCATAGGTTTTGGGATCAGGATGGCAGCGTCACATCGACCAGCCAAGGAGTCTCATAAATGTATTTTCAGCAGTTGTAATTATCGATTAACAGTTTAGCATTAGCCTGGGAATTCCCAGGCCGCTTCCGTTCGTTTCGAACTGGAAGGCGGCCTGGAAACTCGTCCAAGCGAGAGTCCCAGATTTAGGGCCCCAATCAGAGAGCGGGGGAGGTGTGGAAAGACGGTGACGCGTACTACATGACAAACGGAAGCTTGTAGTTTGAACTGACAACTGACATGATTGGCTATGGACTTACGTATACGCTCAATGATAGACATTCATAACGCCCAATAAACGGCCGTTGGCAATCGCTAACCACACCTCCGCTACGGGATTTTTCGAAGCGAGTTTCCAGACCCATATCTCACTTGTGATATGGTCAGGTGTTAACCAGACTAGTTTAGCATGGTTTACAATGATGACGCTTATGTTCTACGTTACTTTTAGTGAACTGTTGTTGTGGTTTTAACTGTACTGATGCCTGTTTAGCCGACGTTATCATTTTCATCGAACTTTCATGTATAAACAAGCTAGTTTTTTGTCGAGCTGAGGTACCCGATAATCCTTGACATTTGTTTACGTTTGTTTGCGTCAATTGTTGTCGCCTCTGTAGACGTAGCAGCCAGGTAGAGGCAAGATATGATAAGGCAAACGGTAATCGAGTGGTGTCCCATTTCTTAGGGGAACATTTGTACCCCTGGCCCACTCAGCTCGAGGGGCAAGACAAAGATGTAGATTAAGGGGTAGGGGAAGGGGTAAGACAGAGTAATGGGACGCAGCCTTAGTCTTAGTTTTGTCTGGGTGTATTGTATAATTTTGATCCATAAGGCATGTTTAGCCTAGTCCAGGCTTAACCTAGTCCACCTATTCTACCCATAAGCCTGCATATTTTACTCTTGACCTATAGTCCTGGTCAAATCCTAACCAGCCTGTTCACTTGTCTTTGCCTTTCTTTGGCTACTCTCAAATCCCTGCTTTCTATTTCCTAGCACCTTCCCCTTTTCCATTTACACATCCTTATTAAGTTCTCCTCACCACATGCTCCAATGGCATCAGCCTATTCCTAGAGTAACCATCTTTTATTCCTGCGGCGCAAGTTTCACCTGGCCCTGCACTGTCACCCCCGCGTGTCTCATCCCTCTCCTTCTGTCGATTGCTCTTTCCACGAGCCATTTTCCTTCACTAGTTCTTTTCTTTGCCAGAAAAAGCCCTTTTAAGGCCCCTATAGTGTTACCTTTCTCACAGGTGGCGCCGCTGTAGCTGGGCAGACAAAGGCACACAAAGGAGTTGATCTCGTCGATGCAGGTTCCACCGTTCTGGCATGGATTGGACTGGCAGTCGTCAATGTCTGAGGGAGAGAAGGAAGGGAAGCCAAATTACGAACAGCAAACTTCTTTTCAAAATATATAAATGGCAGGCTTGGTTTGAATTGGAAATGTTTTAGATTGGGGAAAACTGTGATGTAAATGGACAGCACATATTCAAGTAAAGATTATAGCCAACGTGGTTAATTTCCATCTTCAGTCCCTCAGCAGGTTGATGTCAAATAATCTACAGTACAGGGAAAAGTAGAGCAATAATCACACAAAAGTACATGCAACACCAGCACACTCACTATACATGATTAATTTCAGACATTTGATAGTTAAAAGTTAATCCAAATCTTAAACCAACAACCCCTCAATATAAAAAAAATATTTTTTTTAAATACGGTGACATATTTGCCTGTCAAACAACCACTGTTTTAAAACTTTAGAAAATGTAATATACGTTTTGTATTATGTTGGAATAATAGTGTATTATTTTTCAGCTTGTATATTAAAAAAGTCTAGATCTAGGCACTGCTTTTCAATAATATGTGTACTGGCACATACACTCTTCCTTTACTCGTTTTGTACTTTGGAATACTGTCTTTGTTCTTTCCCTTTATTAAAAATCTACCTCAGGCAATATTGTACCTGCCATCAGCTTGTTAATGAATAAAGCCCTGGAGTTCAAAGTTTCAGAGAGATTAGAGAAGTTTTTTTTAAGAAACTTATAATTAAAAAATTTGAATTGATTGAGCTTCAAATGTGAGTGGTTTGGGATGCACTGGAGCGTATGATGCTAATTGTAATGTGTTTTCAGGGTCCGCTGTCAAATTCTGGAGCTATGGGGTGTTTCAAAACTGGCACTGAAAAAAGTAGATAAGAAAAACAACAACACAAAGTTTCTAAGCATTCATCTTTTCTGTCAAATGGCTGGAGCTTTCCCAGAAATGCTAACATGGACTTTCATATGACATTTATTCTCTATGGGACATTTTAATTCAAAGATTGAGTAAGACACTGTGAAAGATAGTTGGCTGGTCCACCAAAATCAGATCTTCATAACTAAAATTCAGGTGCACAAACAACCCTATTCTTTGACTTTTGAAGAAACATTAGCTGTCATTGTCATACTATGGGCACAGCACAGATGTTGGTTAGTGTGACAGTTAAATTAAGTCAAAAACAACGAATCTCCATCTGAACTGGTGTGGGGGTAAAAAACAATAAACTCACAGATGGTATCATAGTCCCCTGTTCGCCCAACACAAAAACAGTAGAGCTTGTCCCTGGAGCCTTGGTAAGGGGTCACCAGCATGGTACAGAGAGGACAGATGAAGAGGACTGCTGGAGTGAGGAAGCAAAAAGGGTTCAAGGGGAAAGGAGGAGGCAGGAGAGGTGACACTGAGCAGCAAGTGAGGAGAGGAGGTGAGATTACTGAAGACAGCAGTTTAGGGCTCAGTCCATCAGAATGCAACATCGGTGCATCAAGCAAATGAAAGGCAAAAGCCAAAGTGATGATTTATGTTTAAGTGAGACAGTTCATGTGCTATTTAAATCTCACAGCAAGTAAGCCAGCATTGTGCCGTGGTATAATGCCTAGTTCAAATTCCAACTTTACTGAGACTTCCATTTGTTTTATTTATTCACCATTTTCAGACAGCGTACAACAAAACCTGTAGCTGTGTAGCCATCTGTTCATATGGCAGGCGGCCTTGTTCCTTCTGACCTACATTCTGTATTACGATGGTGCCTTACCTGAGCGACATTTCCATAGTAACCTATAACCCCAAACCAAAAATCTAAAACTGCAACAGCAAAGCAATCTATTGTGTAGTAATAATGCCATACATTTGCACTTTACAAGTTTAAAGATTCCATGACATGGTACTTCTTGATGGTTTTATATGGCTCCTTAATGGTTCCCTAATACTGTAAATGAATCCTTCTTCAAAATCAAGACTCAGTGCATGAGAAAGAGAGATAAGATGAGAAAGAGTCATAAATATCTCTCTGGAACACTCCATTATGGGCGTTGTTGCCTGAATGCAAATGAGAAGGACACAGATAGGCCAGAGCAGCGGGTGGGGGCGTGGCCAAACTCTCCACTCTTTCCTCTTCAGCGGTGCGATGTGCGCTGGCCCCACTTCCGCGTTTTTGCGCGGAGGAAGAGATGAGAAGCGTTCCATTGAAAAAAAAAAAAAAAAATCCACAGAAAATAAAATTAAACCACTACTGTTTCAGAGGTTCGGAGCGTCAGATAAGGGACATCCAAGCCTGGAAACACTCATGTGCCTCCAGGCAAATAAAAAAACGCATCTCGCATTGCATAGCTCGTTCGCAGTCCAAACTCTCTGGGCGTGATTTACAGAGAGTGTGGGTAGAAACACAGACGCAGTGTTGCCAACTTAGCGACTTTGTCGCTATTTTTAGCTACTTTTTGGACCCCCCTAGCGAGAAAATTAGACAAAAGCGACTAGCGACAAATCTAGCGACTTTTTTTGGTGATCAGAGGCTCCAAGATCGCGGGAGAGGGAAAAAAATAATTGCGCCGTTTTCTCTCTTTCCCCGTTCAGAGAAAGAGACAGAGAGGGGCAGTGGAAGAGAGACACAAACCAGTCTCTCCTCTGCTCCCTCCCATCTCGTCAGATCGCCTCGGAGTCTGGTCATTCCTCTCTCTGTTTCTGTCATTCAGTTTCTCTCGTCACGTGCATATCCCTCTCATTCTTTAGAGCATTTCTTTTTTCTCCTCTTGTATTCAATCGCAATGCCACAACCAAAAGTGTATACACAAAAGTACAGACGGGAGTGGGAAAAAGCTAGTTGTACAGCACAGAAAAGTTTAAAAAAGCTACTTCTTTAGCACCAAAAAATAAAAAGCTATAGTTTGCCCACTATAGCACAAAAAAATAAAAAATAAATAAAAAGCTTTAGTTAAACTACAGCACAAAATAAAAAAGCAAGCTATAGATCTTGGACTACAGCTCCAAAAATATCTAAAAAATAAAAACCAAATAAAAAAATAAAAAACAAACAAGTATATGTAATAACAACACCAATAAAAGGTTAGTGTCACGGGGTAAGGAAGGTTAGGATGTGCCCCGCTCTCACGTTTGGATTGGACCGCTCGCTCGTCTAGCTACTTTTAGCTACTTCTGGGCGGGCCAATAGCTACTTCCGATGCTGGGGAGTTGGCAACACTGCACAGACGGGCGGTGGAACTGCATTTGCATTTTTTCTTCAATGTGACGTCACATACACTCAACAAAAATATAAACGCAATACTTTTGTTTTTGCTCCCATTTTTCCTGAGATGGACCCAAAGATCCAAAATTCACTCCAGATACACAACACTACCATTTCTCTCAAACATTGTTCACAAATCTGTCCAAATGTGTGACAGAGAGCACCTCTCCCCCGCCGAGACAATCCACCCCACCTCACAGGTGCGCCACATCAAGATGCTGATCCGACATCATGACCAGTGCACAGGTGCGCCCCAGACTGCCCACAATAAAAGGCCACCCCGAAATGTGCATTTTTTTGCTTTATTGGGGGTCTGGGGACTCAGAACCAGTCAATATCTGGTGTGACCACCATTTGCCTCATGCAGTGCAACACATCTTCTTCGCATAGAGTTGATCAGATTGTTAATTGTGGCCTGTGGAATGTTGGTCCACTCCTCTTCAAAGGCTGTTATGGACGAAGAACACAGGTGCATTTTATTGATGGCATTTTGAATGAGATACCGTGATGAGATCCTGAGGCCCATTGTTGTGCCATACATCCATGAACATCACCTCATATTTCAGCAAGATAATGCACGGCCCCATGGCCCAAGGATCTGTACACAATTCTTGGAAGCTGAAAATGTCCCAGTTCTTGCATGGCCAGCATACTCACCGGACATGTCACCCATTGAGCATGTTTGGGATGTGCTTGACTGGCGTATACGACAGCGTGTACCAGCTCCCACTAATATCCAGCAACTTCGCACAGCCATTGAAGAGGAGTGGACCAACATTCCACAGGCCACAATTGACAATCTGATCAACTCTATGCGAAGATGATGTATTGCACTGCATGAGGCAAATGGTGGTCACACCAGATACTGACTGGTTCTGAGTCCCCAGACCCCCAATAAAGCAAAAAAAAAATGCACATTTCGGGGTGGCCTTTTATTGTGGGTAGTCTGGGGCGCACCTGTGCACTAATCATGATGTCGGATCGGCATCTTGATGTGGCGCACCTGTGAGGTGGGGTGGATTGTCTCGGCGGGGCAGAGGTGCTCGCTGTCACACATTTGGACAGATTTGGGAACAATGTTTGAGAAAAATGGTAGTGTTGTGTATCTGGAATGAATTCTTTGGGTCCATCTCAGGAAAAATGGGAGCAAAAACAAAAGTGTTGCGTTTATATTTTTGTTGAGTATAGTTTCCTTGTTCAGAATTGCCCGTTTGAGCTGTCTTTTTTTCAAACGCAGAAAAGGACCGCAAATGCTCAGTTTACGCATTTCACAACTTTTAGCCATGGGGAGGGGGCCCTAAACAGGGTAGGGGAGCTCACATTAACGTTCAAAAACCTCAGAAAGTGAAAATTTCATGCCATGGGACCTTTAACAAGCCTCTCAAAACACTGCATTATAGTCATTCATTACACATCTTGTGGTGGTATGCTAATTCTGTAGCCACAACTGCCCTGGGGTAGACAGACAGAGGCAAGGCTGCCACTTTACACCTTTGGCCCATCCGACTATCCCTCCCTGACCCACTTCAAGGTTTGACCCTCTTCAAAGTGGGTGAAGCGTGATGTTTACATGGTGAAAACATACAAGCTGGCATTGAACTGCTGACCCTGGGGTTGGTGGACAAACACTCCACTGAGTCACTGCCGCTCCAGTAACACAGCAACAAACTAAAAAACGGACTAATGTAAGCAAACATACTTTCAGTTAAATGACCACATTATAGCACTTCTCACCCTCCACTAGAAACTCAAAAATAAACAATCCGTCCACAGAGTAAGGCAAGAGCTGGTTCTGCAGAAGTCCAAGGAACAAACTGAGAGAGTGCTCAGTGTAATACACCTCACATCTGTTCTCATTAGAGGCAGGAGCACAAGGCCAAAGGGTCCAGGAGCACTGCAGCAGGTACACATACCTGATCCGTCATTACACATTTAATACACACACTGAAGAAGTGCAGCCATCTGACCTCTGATCTCTATTGCCTCACTCAAATCTGAGCTAATGAGTGCGCAAATGCATGAGGAACACAACCACAATCTATACAGGACAACCAGCAAACTGTTTTATCGGACTGGAGAGTTTTACAAGGATTTAGGAAGCTAGATGAGGCAAACTTTTTGGCAAGCAGAGTGAGTAGACCAAAGAAAAGTATAACTTGCCTCAGAGTGGAGGGCTCTACAGGAGGAACGTGCCAGAGTATTTATTCTTAATATATATCTACAAATACAAAAATACAAATATATAAACTTATAGCCATGGGGTAATTTTCAGATACATGCAATCCGGTAAATACATTTGTACATTAAACAATAAACAAAAGCTTGCCAAGAACAACAATTCACTTTATGCAGTATTTATCAAATATGGGGGAAATGTACTTCTGTCGACCTCTGTCAAACTTTTGAAACTCTTAAGTCTATGAGAAAGATGAAGAACCAAACATGTCCAAATGGATCACTAATTTTTGAGCATTCAACTTGAAAATAACATAACATCAGTCTGGTCCGCTCCAGCCAACTGGTCCAGCAAATACAGGTGCTCTTGTCACAGCGGGTTGGACTGGAAAAATTGCTTTTGTGTTGGTGAGTTAGTTACAGTTCCAAAAAGTAGTAATAAAATGGAAACAAAGATATTACATCAAATAAATACAAAATTAGGAGGCTAAAATTGTAAACTGAATTGTGAAATTTATATATTAGGAATTACAGTATGTTCAAATCTTGTCTTGTCTCTTTCTCATGGACCCAATCTCATATCTCGTGTTGTCTTGTGGAAATTGTGTCTGGTCCCAGCCCTACTAAATATAGAAAACACCAGTTCCTTTGTAATTATGGAAGCGCATTGCCTAACTCACACAACTGTATTTCAGTCAAAGGATATGCCTCATGCCTCTTTGAGTATCACAGATTGGACAGGTCATGATTGAGTGATGGTTATATCTACTGAGCATTGGGACATATAAAGACAAAGAGAGATTCATTGGTGGGTGGACTGAGGGAGAATGTCCAGGCACAGTGGGGGCGGTGTCAGCTGACTGAAAATGTGCTGCCCGCTTCAGGCATGAGCCGAAAAGCGCTGCATGAATAATAGAGGAGGGACCGAGGAAATGATAGAGAGACGTGGAGAGGGACCCAGACAGCAAACACAAATGGGACAACTGCACCAGGCTCGGGGTCAACCTCTGCCAATCTGCCTTTTGGGGTTATTTGTCAGCCCAATGCATCAAAGATATCCCAGATGCCCTGTCAAAATGTCTTGTCTGCTTTTTAGAGTTGGATTTATACTTTTAATTCCTGTCACAGCCAGAGTGGTACAAACAAACCAAACTGCTTTTCCTGTGATCAGCCATTTCACAGCTCTTAATGCATCGAGTTCAGCCAAGAACAGTCCAGCAGAGTCCACACTCAGGGTAGTAGAGGCTTGGAGAGACAATTTCGCAGCCAATGCTCTGGCATTTGTTAGAATAGATCAATTGTAAATTATTATACTGGTCCACCAACTATAAAAGAGAGACTCATTACCATTGTATGACTCAAAAGAAATATGCATTATTAACCAAGTCAGTGTCAAATGTACTCTGTCGTGTCTCTCATATTAATGTTTTGATGGAAAAAAATTGCAGTATTTTTACTATATCTAACTTTTCCAATGGAAGATCCAGCAACGGATTGAGTAAGAATGCATGTTTTTCAAGGTATTTTCAAGCAATAAAAACCTCTGTTATTTAATTCATGCAAAATAAATATATTCAATGTCATACTGACGAACATTCCAGGCAAAACCATGACACTGCAATGGTAGTAGTGCTCATAATGCACCTTTAAGTAAAATAGAAAATGCTACCTTTTTCTCAACATAGATAAATAAATTAGTTTTAGTTGGTAGAGTTGAGAGTGAAAACATCTGGCCCTCAGTAAAACTTAACAGCCCCCAACTGTTTCCCATTTAAAACACAACTTTAAACTGCAAACTGATAACAATACATAGCTGTTTATCAAAAGTCCCATCCAATGTCACACAGAGAAAGAATCACTCCAGCATCAAACAGTAGAAAATGCCACCTCAAGCTGTAGATATTTTTACTCGGCATTTTTGTGCTTTTTCATAAAATACATAGCGGTTTTTACTTATATACTTACATATGAGGCTCTGTATGTAAAGACTCGCCCTGTCCATTAAGAACACCATAACAACTCCAAATATCAATTCAGTCCAGCACAGTTACTGCAATTTTCCTGTCAAAGCTCTGCAGTAGCTCCACAGCAGCTCCACAGCAGTTACCTCCAGCCAGTTTTAAAGAGGCTAAAATATCTGGAATGTATTGCTTGAAGGTGGAAGATTTCTCAGGAGTAATTGCGTTGGCAAATTGAGAAAAGTCTTAACAAAAAGAGCTTTATTAAGTAGGAAGATGAAGGGTGCTAGACAATGAGGGAGAGAGAGAGGCTTAGAAACAGGATTTAATGAGCAAACCAGAACACAACGAATAACGTTGACGACATAATTGTAAATAATTAAATGCATTCAAAGTACAGTGTTGTCATGACCAAAAACATGCTCACTGACAAAAGCGGCAAAGGTTTTCTCATTATTTCTGGTAAATATGCTTACAGCAGAAGAAGGCTGGTGGGAGATGTCGAAAACCTGGATCTCCGTGTGTAGACTAAATGCCAGATGCACAGATCAAACAGGAATACGATCAATTACACAGACAACCTTTGAACTGGTAAATGCCACCCAGGGTCAGCAGCGCTGACAGAGCTGGGTAGAGGGCACGTGGGTACGAGTGAGGCAGACACTGTAAGACTAAAGGAGGAGAGATACGTGGTGACAGTGGCTTTCCAACTCACATATAAGAGAGACAAGGAGCAAAAATAATAGTCAATTTTCCATAAATTGATTGAAACCATTGTTAACCAGAATTGAATTAATTAAAATGCATTACAGTTGAACTGATTAGTGCAATAAATGGCATAGAAGGAAAGATGTACACCAGTCCAACTGTATGAAAAAGATCTGCTTTATACTAGAACTAAAAAAAGGCTTATAGGAATTAAAGGGATATTCCAGGATTTTTGACATGGGGGCTCATTTCCGAGTTAGCCAGAGTGTTGCAGAGATGTGGAGACACTTTTTAGCAAATTTCATGCAGTCCTTCCAGCTGCAGAGTTTTCAGTTGCTAGGCTAGCGCAAGTCAATAGTAAATGGTAGCCTGATTTAAATCAGGCTTACCCACTCCATAGTGCATCCAAAACAAGTCAATTATAACGGCAAACTGTCGATGTAAATATATGTTGATTGAGTAATTTTTGAAATAAAACTGACTGCGAATAGCATGAATCATTCCATATCTGAGGGACTAGCTTCGCAGCAGCAGCAGCGGAATTTTACTTTACTCTAGTTGGTTGTGAAGTGACCAATCACGTAAACAGAGAAGCGAGAAAAGTCGTAGTAGGGAAGACCACAGAGTGAAGAGGTGAATTTTAAAAGAACTACCGGGCAAAATGGTGTTTCAGTGTGCATTTCGAAAATGTACAAATAAAGCCCGCAGGGCACCACAAAGTTTTCACAGCTTTCCAGTGCACGATCGAGAAAGGACGCGACTGTGGCTTGCAGCTGCTGGCTTAGACATCAACACACCGGTGGAGACACTACATAAACAGAAGATTTGCAGTGATCATTTCGGACCAGACTACTACACCAAATCCCTTGGAAAGCCTAGTTTGACAACCACTGCAGTACGATCTGTCTTTCCAAGCGCAAGATCCCGTGATGAAGAACAGGTTTGTACCTTTTTTACATAAGCTTGCTTCTGTCATTATGTTAGCCTGCTGGTCGATTGATGAAGACTGTGCTAGAGCTTTTGCTTCACTCTTGTAGTCTACCTGGCTGACAGCATGCAGGCTCATAAAGTTGTTGCTAGCCCGTGAACATTCGTCTGTATATTCCGGCTCATACAGGTACGGTTCAGTGGAGAAAGCAAATTGCTCAGCATCGTCTTCAAAAGCATCGGGGAGACCTCCAAACGTGGCCATGTCTGGATTGTAGAACAGGGCAGGCTACTGTACTCGACGGCTAACGATGACAGCTGAAGGTAAACAAAAAACAGCTGGAAACCTAGCTGCAAGGTGATATCACTCCGCCCATGCCTAGCTTCATCAGGAAAAAAACGCGCTGTTGCATAAGGACATAAATCCTTTAAAGTACAAGGTTGCTTATATTTCTAAAATTGTTCCATCAACACACATTTACATCGACAGTCTGGCGTTATAGTTGACTGGCCTCGAGTGTCCTTTGGTGTGGGTAAGCCTGATTTAAATCAGGCTACCATTTACTATTGACTTGTGCTAGCCTAGCAACTGAAAACTCTCCAGCTGGAAGGACTGCATGAAATTCGCTAAAAAGTGTCTCCACATCTCTGCAACACTCTGGCTAACTCGGAAATGAGCCCCCATGTCAAAAATCCTGGAATATCCCTTTAAAGCAGGGTTTCAAGACCTAAACTTATAGAAGAACTAAAGAAGGCTTCAAATAACTTAACCAGGTTTAGAAGAACTAAACCAGGAGTGTGGCAACTAATCCTTGGCATAAAGAAGAACTGAACCAGGCTTAGAAAAACAAAACCAGAAAGTTAAAAGATGCATTGTGTAACTTTTCTAATGGGGAGTTCGTCACCTGCTTGTCTCCATGAAGATGTTATTGCATTGCATGGAATGTTCAATTGTATGACTTTAAACACATCTAGCATTTATTCATTACAAGTGTTTTTATTGCTCAGAAATACATTCATTCTCTCCAGCAGGGTTGCCTCTCCACAGATCTAACCTGTAATGTAGCCTGTAGTTGTCTCCCATGAGGAGATGAAATCTCTACCGTTGAACATTCTAGACAAAGCAAAACCATCTCCATGAAGACAAGCAGGGCCACCCACTAAAAAAGTGACACAGTGCACCTTTAACATGCTAAATCTAGCCAGTTCAGCTAAATCTACCCAGTCCAGCAAGCAAGGCTCAGATTAGTTCTTATCCAATCCTACTTTTATTTACATAAAATGAAGGCAGATCATAATGGAAGCAGTTCTATTCCAGATGAAGGGTTAACAAATCTAACACAACAACCATAATCTGTCACATTAAAACAGGTCTTGTCATTTTTCTTTTATGGATAAAATGACTTTGCCTAAGCAAGGCGACACAAGGTACACACATACAGTGTATATGCAAGGACTAAACCAGGCTCACCGTACACCTGTTTGGCACTACTCACACATTACATTGAGACCACTGACACCCATCCTGAGTCACTGTGTATTTCCAACACCCTTATCGTGTGACCGCAGTGACAAATCTGGTCGGCCATTTTACTCTGTCCTAATTGCCTCCGAACCACAGTCGACATTATGTAAAAATAAATTGACATGATGTGGGAAAAAAGGAAGGCTTTGAAATGGTAATGTTTGTGACACAAAGGTTTGGGCTCAAAGGGGTTTTGTGTTTGTCATCTTTCATTGTGTGAGACGTCCCATGATTGACTTCCTTGAGCAGACTGAGGGGCAGTGGCATTTCAATGGCCTTCTACAAAGGTGGATAGTTTTTTGGCATTGCACATCCAAACAGCATGCCAACTCAATGGACCATGTTATGTTATTATGTAAATAACTGACACACTTGTATAAAGGAATTTGTGCTCTGCATTTGACCCATCCTTCATCCACTGCTCCTTCATCAGGAGCAGAGGGTGTCCGCATTTCAGAATCTGGGAACTAAATGCAAGATTTTGTCTATCCATGGGTTTCAGAATGAGGAAAAATAGAGCTGGAATTAACAATTTAAAACAAAATGTTTAATTTTTTGAATGGTGAAAAGCCCTCAAAATGTTACATCTAACAAGAAGCTGGAACCCATGAAATGCATAAAAGAATAAAAATGACTTCTTTAAATTTAATTTCATGATATCCAGGATCTCTGTTATTCAGTGTTCATAATGTTATGCTTGATGGTTAATGAACATGTTGTGCATTTCCAAGGCGGATCAAATGTATGTTTATTCACTACAAGCAAATTAATATTCATCATCATGATAAACCATCTGCCAATTGCCTCCGGGAGTGTTCAATGCACGTATTGTTGCTTAGATAAAAACAATGAAGAAAGTGCTCAAGTTTATGGCATGCACAAAGAGAGGTGGGCAGAGCAGAAGAGGAGACATATAAATGAAAAGAATCTAGATCAACTCCTGTATGACATGTTTATCCCTAAAGCAACAAAAATGAAGCTACAGCCTGTAGAATCTGCTAAGGGCTCCCCATTAAACTGTTTTCGATTTTCTTTTTGATTTGTGGAGTGCGGAGCTTATGGTTCATATAAAAGATCTACACAGTTCCCCAGCTCAAAGCCAGAGTCACATGGAGGAAATTAATCTCCAAGTTTATTTTTTTTTGTGAGATGATAAAAAAAATAAAAGAAACTCTAAATTGATGCACTCAACAAGTCTGAAAAGCTACACTTTGAATCCTAACAACTTATTAGTTTATCATGGTCATAAAACATAAGACACTTTAAATACACTGGTGAACCAAAGTCTCTTATAATGCTATTTGGCTACTCACAAAATTGACGCAGAGCTATATAAACTATAATTTTGAGTTACTTTCTTAAACTAACCTTTTGGCTTTCCAAAGTGCTTCAGATAAAATAAACACAGAACAAAAGCATGATCCAGTCCAGGTTTAGTCAGAATTTTGTTGGGATGTGGGCAAGAGTGAACACACTCCTTCATTCAGTCAAAACAAGACGATAGTAGATCAAAATTTTATATAAAAAAATAAAGACTAAAACTGAAATACCAAAAGTGGAGAAGGTACTACTTAAAGAGGAGATTACTTCTATGGGGTAATAACTGCTAATACATTTAGATCACCATGTTACATTTAATTGTTTTGCCGAAAACAATGTATTAATATGCTTTATAAGCTTCACTTTTGTTTCTGATGCTCTGAGTCTCCCCTCCCTTAAGAGCGCTATCACAACACAATCAGCCTGCATCCTGCTGATGAAACTACTGCACAAAGTATCAGGTCTGTGAAGTTGCTGTGTACAGATTTGTATCATGTTTTTGTATATTTATGGAGAATTGTCGTGTGTGGGAGTATGGGTGATGTAGGTTTGTGGGCTGAGAATTGCACAGAATCTTACAGCTAACCTTAGAGAGGGTTCTAATAGGTCTTGGGAGAGATGGTAAAGTTACTGAAACATGCATGGATGACATATACGACCTCTAATAAGTCTACTTTACTATAATGGAAAAACAACACCAGGTGAGGCAAGCTCAAAAGAACAAAATGTCTGTCTTTACACTTTTCTATCTTAAAGTGGCAAAAAAAACATGATAAAATGTGTTCATTTTGCCAACATATATAATCCTTATGACAAATGCTTGGTGAAAATTGTCAGGCAGGAGAATTCTAAATATACATAGAGCTTCTGTGGTGCTTCTGATGATAACACATGGGCATATAATAATGGTCCAAAACTACAGAAATGCACAAAAGGCTCTTATAGAACAGCGATTTCACAGCAGCAGTTTCACAGTCAATAATGGTCCCTGTATCCAAAGGGAAAGGTTTGACATTTCAGGAAATGTGCTTATTGACTTTTAGGACAAAAGTTACAGAGAAAGATCAATATTAGTGTCATATCTGAGCTATTATTTTCTATAAAGACACTCAAGTTGATGGGTGGGTTTAAAAAGTGCTTAAAAGTTATGATAGAGCAGCATCAGCCTTTTCTTGTCCACTGGCAAGTAAAACCCACTTAAAGGACAGCCATGGAAAGATGTTTTTGGTCTGCAGATTTTGAAAGGAATACATTTTTGCTGTTTGTTTGTTTATAATTTATTTTTCTTTAGTTATATCAGGGAGGCTGTTAGATTTATCAAATATGTATATATTGGTGGTGAATGAATAAAAATGTATTTACAGAGCACATTTTAAGGTGTATTATGCAAAACCAACTCTTGTGAGCTACAAGCCATATAATCAAAAACATACCTGGCATTATGTTTTGTTTCATTGACACATGTTTGAGTAATCCTTTAGTCTGTCTATATCTCCAAAGCTGGAAATCCTCTTTTCCACCTTGTGATGCCATGAAGCACAGCATTTTCAAGTTTCCAACCTGGACTATACATTGGGATCACAAAACCAGACATTCTTGACTGTTGTATTATGTATGTATGTTATGCAAACATTATGTGTGCCACCATTAGGGTGATATGGGAAAAAAAATAATCATGACCCCCCCCCATATTGATTGGTCTCGATTTTCGATTTGATCGTCTTCTGTCTAATTAAAAACATAGACATGTGGACTTCAGACATAAATATAAGATAAGATTATTGATCTCACACAGGAGAAATTCACTTGTCACAATAGCAGGCAGTTTAGTGCAAAAGAAAGAGGCAGGGTGTCAGGATCATTACAGTTTTTATTTTGTGCTGATAGGGTCAATAATTCGGGAGAAATTCAAATTTAAAGTTTGGACTGTGTTTGTACAATATATCAAGCCTAAAAGCTATTGCTGGGTTTCAAATGACATCACAATATTCTTTAGGCCAATATTATTTAATCCAGATTGGGGGAGCTAAAATTAATATTGTTCAAATGGAGGTTTTTGTTGTAATATAGCATGGTCTTGGGTCTAATCAGTAATAGAAATGATCATGTTCCATATTTGGGAATTTACTGTACCTTTCCAATATTTCATGGCAAATACAAAGTAATCAATAGAAAAAACTGTATCTTGCCCCCCATCTGGGAGCATGACACCATCACATTCTAGAATCTGAAAACCACCAATAGGCAAATTACTGTTAGCGGCAGAAACACATGAACGGGTGCTACTGCTATCAAAAGAAACACATGTGATGTTCCTCTAAATGAGGTTTTAAGTTTCAGTCATAAACGGTGAGAAAATAGTCACTTACTTCCCGTAACTTGGATTATAATGATAAGAAGCACCAGAGGAGAGAAAGAGGAGAAATGGTGAGGAGCTGGAGAGGGGAGGGGGAGGCGATCAGACGGCACCATGCACACAGACGCACCCAGACGCACACAGGCGCACACAGATGCACACAGACACACACAGGCACATACAGACGCACACAGACGCACACAGACACACACAGACGCACACAGACGCACACAAAGACAAACACACAGATGCAAACAGACACATACAGAGGCAAAAGGAGAGAGAGACTGGACTTTTAGTCAAATTGTGCAGATTTAAAGGGACAGTGTGTAAGATTTTTACCCGTTAATTACCCATTCAAAAATACATTGTTTTCCAAGCCTTTTCACTTCCATCATGAAATCAAAGTATTCTTTTGGACTTAGATATAGTCACATAAAAGGGGGATCTTCCCCATACAGAAGCAGCCATTTTGAATACGAGAGCATTTGGGCATTTGGGCTCCGCCCTTTGCCTTCAGCAAGGCTCGTGATTTTGGGTAAACAACACAAGCATGCTGCCGGATCACACGTCGTAATGGATCTAACACGTGTTTTGGACTAAATTGTTTTACTGGATTTTATTTGCTGGATCCTTACGGACAGATTTCAGACCAAGCTTATGGTGAAATGCTGAGTTTGACCTGGGCAGAGCCTTCAAAAGTAAGCTTTGTGCTTTTCCGTTTTGTGCTTTTCCGTATAAAAGCCCCATGTGCTCGGGGAGAGATTGTTGTGCCGGGAATTGAATTGCATAGTCAAAAAGAGGAGACTGTAAGGTTTCATTTGATGTGTAGATTGTCATGGTACATGATCGGGAATGTGTGTTTTCATGCGAAAAAAAAAAAAAAAAGGGAAGGGGACCGCGTTTTATGTATACAGTAGTGGCGCACGGTTCTTGCGCGGGTACGCGAGCTGTCTGCTACGGCGCGCCTGGGTGACCCTCGAGGTCTGCCGTAGCTAAAACAGGAAATGCAATAGCGACTATCCACCTATGCGCCACGAATCCTACACACTGGGTCTTTAAGTCAAATCTTATATGAACATGTGAGGAGACAAAAGGACAGACTATGGCTCAGGCTCCTTTTTCCAAACAAGAGAGCGTAAATCCTTGTCAGCACCATAGACTGTATATATGCTCTTACTGCTGCATGATTGGCTGTTGACCTGTCAGTTAAAATGCGCATGCCTTATCATTAGAAAAAAAAATAAAAATAAAAAAAAATCCAGCTACCCTTTTGTGCACAGTAGTCAGATTACTTTTCCTATGGAAGCCCTTTGGGCAAAGGACACAGTTGCCCTGGCTTGTCATATATGGCTAACAAGATGGTGGCAAAAGACACACGCAGCGGCTGCTCTCCGTCCCAACCTTACTGTCACTGCCTACATCTCAAAGTGGATTGATTATGTCACAGACACCAGGACTATCGCTATTTGAGCCAACCAGAAGCCATGGCTCACAGGGGAGGTTGAGGGTAAGGAACTCTGCCTTCAGAGCTGGAGACAAGGTGGCTTAAAGGGACAGTGTGTAAGATTTTTACCCGTTAATTACTGAAATTGAAGATACCCATTCAAAAATACATTGTTTTTCAAGCCTTTTCACTTCCATCATGAAATCAAAGTATTCTTTTGGACTTAGATATAGTCACATAAAAGGGGGATCTTCCCCATATAGAGGCAGCCATTTTGAATACGAGAGCCGCAGAAGGACATTTGGGCTCCGCCTTCGCCTTCGGCAAGGCTCGTGGTAGCACCGGAGGCAAAGCAGCAGGCGGCTCCGGCGCGCTGCGCAAGAGAGGAGAGAAGGAGAGAGGTGCGGGTGGGGTGGGGGGAGGCTTGTGGTTTTGGGTAAACAACAAGCATGCTGCTGTATCACACGTCGTATTGGATCTAACACATGTTTTGGACTAAATTGTTTTACTGGATTTTATTCGCTGGATCCTTACGGACCTATTGATACCAAGCTTGTGGTGAAATACAGAGTTTGACCTGTGCAGAGCCTTCAAAGGTAAGCTAAGTAACAAACCTCGTTTTGTGCTTTTTGTATAAAAGCCCCATGTGCTCAGGGAGTGATTGTTGTGCTGGGAAATGAATTGCATAGTCAAAAAGAGGAGACTGTAAGGTTTTATTTGATATGTAGATTATCATGGTTCACGATCGGGAATGTGTGCTTTCATGCGAAAAGAAAAAAAAACTGAACGGGAGACCGCATTTTATTAATACCGTTGTTGTCGGCCGTGTGCGCGGCGGGTGCGCGCACGGGAGCGCGTGCGGGTACGCGAGCTCTCCGCTACGGCGCGTCCGGGTGACCCTCGAGGTTTGCCGCAGCTAAAACAGGAAGTGCATAGCCACTATCCACCTATGCGCCACGAATCCTACACACTGGACCTTTAAGGACCAGCAAGGGCAAACCTGTCACATGGCATCAGAGAGGCTAAGAGACAATACTCTAGGAAGATAGCACAGCACTTAAATGACAGCAGAGCCACGCGGAGTCTTAGGCAGGGGATACAGACCATAATGGACTACGAGCCAATGCCACAGACTGCCAACAGCTCCACCTCCCTGCTTCGCTCGCTTTGAGGCACCCAACAGCACCCCGGCACAGAAGACTCCACCCCCTCCCAGTGACCAGGTGCTGACACTATCCCCGGACAGTGTGAGGAAATCCCTCAGCAGGATCAACGCATGGAAAGCTCCGGGACCGGACAACATCCCTGGCCGTGTACTGAGAGACTGTGCTGCGGAACTCACAGGGGTCTTTACAGACATCTTCAACACATCTTTGAGCCAGGCTGTTGGCCCCACATGCCTCAAAACCTCCACCATCATCCCCGTGCCGAAGAAGCCGTTTCCATCCTGCCTTAATGACGACCGTCCGGTTGCACTCAGCCCCATCCTCATGAAGTGCTTCGAACGGCTAGTCTTGCAACACATTAAGCCATCTCTCCCCTCCACCCTGGACCCATTTCAATTTGCATACCGGTCTAACCGCTTGATCGATGATGCAATCTCAACAGCCCTCCACTCAGCCCTTACAAACCTGGACACTCATATGTTAGAATACTGTTCGTTGACTTCGGTTCAGCTTCAACACAATCGTACACCAGCATCTCATACTCAATCTAGACAAGCTGGGGATGAGCACCTCCATGTGCAACTGGCTGCTGGATTTCCTTACAGGAAGACCGCAGGCAGCGACACCTCCAGCACCATCACACTGAACACAGGGGCTCCCCAAGGATGTGTGTTGAGCCCCCTCCTCTTCACTCTGCTGACCCACGACTCCACACAGCTCCAACCTCTTCATCAAGTTTGCAGATGATACAACTGTGTTGGGTCACATCAGCAACGACGTTGAGACACACTATAGGAGCGAGGAGAGCCGCCTGGTCAAGTGGTGCAGTAACAACAACCTCTCCCTGAACGTGGAGAAGACAAAGGAGATTGTCGTAGACTTCAGGAGAGCACACACACAGCACGTCCCCTTCACCATTAACGGAGCTGCTGTAGAAAGAGCAAGCAGCACCATGTTCCTGGGTGTGCATATCTCTGAGGACATCCCCTGGTCAAAGAACACTGCATCACTAGCCGGTAAAACCCAACAGCGACTCTACTTCCTCCACAAGCTGAAGAGAGCCAGAGCCCCAGCTCCCATCATGCACACCTTCTACAGAGGCACCATAGAGAGCATCCTCACCAGCTGCATCACTGTGTGGACAAAGCTACATCGAGTAGTGAGAGCAGCTGAGTGAATCGTGGGTGTCTCTCTCCCCTCCTTGGAGGACATCTACCGCACCTGCCTCACCCGCAAAGCCCTCTGGGTGATCCCACCCACCCATCCAACTGCCTCTTCAGTCTGCTGCCATCAGGAAGGAGACTGAGGAGCCTCAGGGCCAGGACCAGCAGAATGAAAGACAGCTTCATCCTCCAAGCTGTCAGGATGCTGAACTCTCTCCCTGCCCTCCCTCCCCTAAGCAGATGTGTTTTATTGTCCTGTGGGTGCAACCTGTACATAGGGCTTTTGACAATAAAGCTGACTTTGACTTTGACTTGACTTTGATCATGTTTTAAACTAGTTTTATTAGGAGCCAAGCACCGAAGGTGCTAGGCACCCTATAGTGTTTGCTCTCCCCCTGTTTCTCTTAGCCCTTGTGCCCAGTGGTGTTTATTCCCGTATCCGCATCCTGTGTCTTCTGAGTGCTTTGTGAATGTTATTGTGGTGATGAAATATGTACTATTATGTACCTGAAGTGTGTATTATTGTGTACCTTGTAATATTAAAAGATTAAAAAAAAAAAAAGTGTTTGCTCTGCGTTGCCTGGCGACATTGCCTAGCGACATTGCCTAGCAACCCTTTGATCTTTCCTTTGATGTTCTGGTCTCCTGATTATTATTCTTTATTCCTTTCACCATGGGAGTCTATGGCAACCCCTAGAACCGTCTGGTAAAAAGTTGTGAAATTTTGCATGCACATTCCAGCCAGTCTCCTCATTACCCACAGCGATTTATAGGCCCCCAGCCCCAACCGTCTAGCGGCACCAGCAGGTCAAAGTTGCAGAAATTTGTCAATTGCCTAGCAACGCACCTAGCAACCTTTGATCTGTCTTAGGGCCCGTTTACACGAGAACGCCTAAAAACGCAAAAATCTGAAACCACCCTCCAGAGTGGAAAAGTTAAATACGCTCCGCTGTAGCGTCTCCGTGTAAATTGCCCAAGACGCAAAACTGGTCAGATCTGCTCACGTCAGTACACGTTTACGTCACATAGATGCTGCAATACAATGAGGAGGACCACCACTGGCCCCTTATCCCGGCTCCAGCGCACCGGTGGCTCCACCGGTGCTCAGGACCCGCTGGAGCCGGGATAAGGGGCCGGCTCCAGCGGCTCCAGGACCCGCTGGGGCCGGCCCCTTATCCCGGCTCCAGCGCACCGGTGGTGGTATTAGCGGAGGAGGACCACCGGCCCCTTACCCGGCTCCAGCGGGTCCTGAGCACCGGTGGACCACCACTACCGGCTCCAGCGGGTCGTGAGCACCGGTAGTTGCGTGCCGCCGCGCCTCGCGCACGGACCGGACGGGGAAGTTGCCCCGGCTCCGGTATACTTGGTTCGAGACCCCGGGGCGGGGGAAGTCTCTTACGGGCAGCTTTGAGAAATAGTGTCTGACGATAGCCGGCCCCCGCTCGGTCCGTGGGATTAGGGGGTACGGTCGCCTGCCGTACCCCCGCGGAGGGGCTCCGTGATAAGGCCACTGGGGAGGATACGGTTCGTCTCGGTCTCACCTCCGAGGGGTCAAGCGCGAGCGGCCCGCGCCGCACCGAGCTACGAGCACTCGGACCCGCAGTGCCCAGGAGCCGTCTGACGTGGGTAGAACCAGACAGGGGCCCTGAGATGGCGGGTCACGTATGCCCATCGTTCGAGCTCTTTAAGCGGGCTACATAGTCCGCTAATGTCATGCGTTAGACTTCCACACTTGTGTATGGGGAGACCCCACAGCCGGTACAGTCGTGGTTAGAAATGTAACTTGACGCTGTTGTGATGTTTTTTTTTTTTTTTCAGTCCAGCGCCTCCCTTCGCTGGCTTTTGCGTCCACTTTTGCTTCTTCGTATAAACGCGGATAAAAAATTGAAGACGAGACGCCACTTTTGCGTCTTCTGTTTTGATCGTCGCCGTATAAACGTAGCCTTAGACCCTGTCAGACTCTGTTAGACCCTGTTAGACCCTCTCAGACCCTGCATGCGGCCTACATGCTGAGGCCTACATGAACATTCGGTGCTTTGCCCCACATTGCTGCTTGCAGCTATATTTATTATTATTATTAGGGGGCCAAGCACCGAAGGTGCTAGGCACCCTATAGTGATTCAGAGTGCACAGGCACTCGTGACAAAGGTGGGCGAGGGGCTGCTTTCTCGCGCCTCCTCTTCGCATGGGAGTGGGGCCGAGGGGGGCCTCCACCCTGGGGCTGTGGCGGCGGGGGCTGAGCCGGGGAGGGGGAAAGATGCTGCTACGGTCTAGTGTCTTGGCCCCGAGGCGGAGGGAGCGGCGCCGCCTGAGGTTCAGACCCCCAGGCCTTGCGGCTCCGGGACCGCCCGGAAGGCGGCCAGGAAGAAGCTCAAATTTCGAGCCGGGAGGGACGGGTCCCCTCGGGACGGGCGGACCACTGAGCCCGCCCGGCCCTCGTCCGCTCCGGCCCCGTGTGGTCCGGTCTCCGCGGGCCCCTCTGGGCCCGCTACCACGGGTGCGGACGCGGTTGGAGTGCGGATGGACTTCAGCAGTGACGATATTGAGGCGGACCTTGATGAGGTTACAAGACGCGTTAAAAGGCTCCGGGGGCTCCCCGAGACTCCGAGTCGCGTTTCATAAGTCCCTTCCCCTCGTCTTTTCTTTATGACGCTCTCCCTGGTCTCACTCAACGCGTGTGGTCTGAGGAGCAGAGTCCGGATGCAGGGTGTGATCCACGACACTACCTGGGCCGTACTGTGCATTCAGGAAACTGAATTTCCCACACATGACACTACCTCCATCTGGACTCACGTATATGATTGGTACACCTCACCACCAGGTTGCACGCAATACACCCTGACAGGTACGGCTGTGACTGTCTGGTACGTGGTAAGGCGCATGAAGACCTCCTCCATCTGCCCGCCCGGTGTCCTGTCGCGGTTCTGGACTCGAACACTGGACCTTCTCGCTCGGTGGCCGGCGTTGAGGCTCCCTCCACTCCATACATCCTGTCCCCCCTGGACCCTGTCGTCTGGACCTTCTCTGGACACTGCATCGCCCTTGCTCTCCCCCAGGCCCCCTTCCTTCACCTGGGGCAATCACTTTGGTCCTCTACATCCCCCCTGTTTCTCTTAGCCCTTGTGCCCAGTGGTGTTTGTTCCTGTGCTCACGTCCCCCGATGTGTCTTCTGAGTGCTCTGCGAATGTTATTGTGGTGTTAAAATATGTATTATTAGGTACCTGAAGTGTGTATTATTGTGCACCTTGTAATAAAAGATTTTAAAAAAGTGTGCGTTGCCTAGCAACGTTGCCTAGCAACCTTTTGATCTTGTCTTTGATGTGTCTTGTCTACTGATTCTTATTATTAAGGGCCAAGCACCGTAGGTGCTAGGCACCCTATAGTGTTTGTCAGACCCTGTCATACAGTTAGATCCTGTCAGACCTTGTTAGACCCTGTCAAACGGTGCTTGGCCCCCACATTGCTGCTTGCAGCTATATTTATTCTATATTCCTTTCACCATGGGAGTCTATGGCAACCCCTAGAACCGTCTGGTAAAAAGTTGTGAAATTTTGCATGCACATTCCATTGCCTAGCAACGCACCTAGCAACCTTTGATCTGTCTTTGATGTGTCTGTTCTGATAGGGTCTAACCCTGTCAGAACAGACCCTGTCAGACCCTGTCAGACTCTGTTAGACCCTGTCAGACTCTGTTAGACCCTGTCAGACCCTGTTAGACCCTGTTAAACCCTGTTAGACCCTGTCAGACCCTGCATGCGGCCTACATGCTGAGGCCTACATGAACCTTCGGTGCTTGGCCCCACATTGCTGCTTGCAGCTATATTTTATTGAATTTTTGATATTGTGTTAGAGAGATCTAAATTCTGATGGCAGAGCCAGGACCAATTTGATGCAGACAATTTACTTGATAAAGAATGTGGACTTTGAAGCTCTGAGAAAAAACAAGAAGCACTTGAGCTACATTTGAGGACTCTCCTCCTATGAAATAAAAGTCACTGGCTGTGGTTTTGTCAGTGCTGGGCAAGATCCTTCAAAAAAGTAATTAGGCACAATTAGCCTACATTACTTTTCCCCGAAAGTTTTTTGTGTTTCCAAGTAAAAACAAGCTAACTTCAGCCTTATTTGGCCCACAAATCACCAAATGCACCGAGAGCCAGAGTTATAAACTATTTTCATCCACAGAGATCAAAAGCAAAACTGTACCGTCAAACAGGATAGGGCAAACAGCTGTCCCCTTTACACACCAGCCTATGTCCAAACAGCGCATTTACCAAACACACTGATATCAGAACACTGCAAACATGTGCACGCCACATGACAGAGCCTATACACGTGCAAAACCACTATCGCCATGCTGATGTCTTTTTAGCGATCTGTAAACTCCAAATGCACAAGTCCCTCCCGCTGTAGTCATCTGTTTGTGGTCCCCTCATAAAGAGTCCCCAAATAAAGACGTATATCCATAAAATCCGCATGTATCGCATATTTCCACACGTGTGTTGAAAACAGTGAGTATTCAAGCGCGAGTCAGCGCTAAACCAATGAAATGTCAGGAAAGGCTTTACGGCTGCATCACGCTGCTTCTGATTGGTCAACTTTACAGTCGATCTCTTTTTTTAGTCAATCACTGTATCTAATCCCTCCCCTCGGTTTACTTCCCAAAATAAAGGAAAAAACTTTGCACCTCACACCCGGTCCGATTATTATGTAGGTATGAACAATTAATAAGAACAAATATTATATTTTGGAGGTCATCTACATGTGAATACCACAATTAATATGCAAGTAATTCATACGCATTCAGTGCATTCACTGCTCGTTCACTCATCATGTTTGTCTAAAAGTGGGCCAGAATATTGATTCTGTTAATAGACTTTTTGATGGGTAGCTATGGGTTAAGTGAAAATAAAGCTAGAAAAGTACTGTCAACAGAGAGCTTTTGTCTACCTCAGGACACAGACATCCTTATGCCACTCCGAAGAGCAAGAATAAGTCAACTAGGAATCATTCAATAGTTTGATGTGTGTGCATTTTGTAAACGTCTTTGAAAATACCGCAGCGGCAACATGGCCCCTCCCATCCAGTGTGCTCTCTTGGACTAGTCCATTCTAATGTGAAATGGGGGAATGCTTTGACAGTTAAAGATGCCATGACATGGTACTTCTTGATGTTTTTATATGGCGCCTTAGTGATTTCCTAATATTGTATATGAATCCTTCTCCAAAATCAAGCCTCAGTGCATGAGATAGCCTCCTGAAGACAGTCAGAGTCATAAAATGTCTCTGAAACGCTTTATTCTGGGCGTTGTTGCTTGAATGCAAATGAGGAGGACAGAGACAGGCCAGTGCAGCGGGTGGGGTGTGGCCAAATACGCCACTGTTTCCTGGATTAGCGGTGCGCTGTGCGCTGTCACCCGCTTCCGTGTTTTAAGTGCGGAGGAAGATATGAGACTCGTGCCATTAAAAAAAAAACACATTTCCACAGCAAATAAAATTAAACCACTGCTGTTTCGGAGGTTCGGAAAGGCTCTCACGTCTCTCCAGGCAAAAAAAAAAAAAATGCATCTCGCATTTCGTAGCTCGTTTGCGGTCCAAATTCTCTGGGCGTGATTTCCAGAGACGGGGTGGACATTCAAACGGGGGGTGGAAACCTTTCCCTGAGTGTGAGGGTAGGGGAGTAGGGGAGCTCACATGAATGTTCAAAAAACTCAGAAAGTGGAAATTTCATGCCATGGGACCTTTAAAATAGATTTGACAATCAGACTATTTTGATGATGTTTTCTTGTTTAAAAGTAAACTACTTTCATTTAATGTCATACTGACAGAAAATCAAATTGCTCTGAGGCCTTGCCCATTAGTGGCAGTGAGGGCAATTGGGGGGCCCTCCAGGTTTGGGATCCCTAGGAGTCCGTGCACTTTTACCTAATGGTAGCGCCGCCTCTGCTAGCCACCATAGTATTCTACTTTGGTCCTCTACACTCCCCCTGTTTCTCTTGGCCCTTGTGCCCAGTGGTGTTCGTTCCCGTGCCCACATCCCCCCGATGTGTTTTGCGAATGTTATTGTGGTGTTAAAATATGTACCTTGTAATAATAAAAGATAAAAAAAAGTATTCAATTTTCACTCACACTCACATTGAAAATCTGCAACAAAAAAGTAAAAATAAATGAATACACATTTATTTATAGAGCACATTTAAAACAGCCAGCTCAACAAGACTAGTATTAGAAATATCTGTAAGTACTGTATGTGGTTTGTGCTCTGTAGTTAGATCATATAGATGCACATTAGTTGAAGCAGTACCTCAAACCTCCATAACTTCAGGACCACACAGAGATATGAAGTCTGACTCCTGTATCCATTGTGGAGCTGAGAGCTGCTCTAGTCTCCTGAGGACTCCTGGAAATTTGGATCCAGCCTGAAGAACCACATCTGGAGCTCTTGACTTTTGCTATGATAAAACATATACTCCCGTTGGCAGTGAAGAAGTTTTGGGATCTTCAAACCCCAAACGCAATTACATTCTAAAGCCTGGATGATGCACAGAGAGCCATCATGAAGGCACACATCCAAAGAGATTTAGCTGATTCTCAGGAAACCTTTTATTTTGCTCCCCAAAAATCATAGAAATAAAATGGCTAGGGGATGACGTTAATTCGTGAGAAAATTGTGATGCGCGTGAGTGTTCCTACAATATGTCTTGGACCGTTTTTTGCTTTGGTTGACAGGGGCTGCTGCAACATTCAGAAGAGCCTGGGGAAAATGTAATGAGGTAAGGTGTCACAACATCTCCCATCGCTCGACTAACCTTCACTTCTGACACTTCTGACAGTCTACGTGACACGCAGCATGGGTTCCGGATGCTCATTGGCTCTATATTCTGTGTATGTATTTTGTGTAGGAGGAGAGAGAGAGAGAGAGAGAGAGAGAAAAAGAAAGAAAGAGAGAGAGAGAGAGAGAGAGAGAGAAAAAGAAAGAAAGAGAGAGAGATAGGAAAGGGTAGTGGGTGCACTGGCCAAGGGAATAAGAAGCCAAGCAAGCTGCCACAGTGCTACCAGTTTATTTCTGTCGACGTGCAGAAGGCCAGAGATATGGTGGAGTTTTTAACATGACAGCCAATGCAGACGAGAGTGAGCACTGGTATTAATAGATACTCCTCTCGTTTTTACTTTCTTTTTCTCTTTCATTTCATGCCTCCTGTGCAGCCATTTCCACACTACCTTCCATACTTCATTAGGCACTTCCAACTCAAAAATTTTCCTCTCACATACCCTCTGAGAGTTCAACTTGGCATCTCTAGAGCTAATTCCTTTAAGTCCAACTTCTCCAGGTGTCCCTTTAGGGCAGAGGCGGTTAGCGACCACTTACAGCTGCTGTGTATAAGAAATGTGGCCAATCTAACAACTTTATTGTGATCATTAAGATTCAGTGCTGTACAGAAGTGTGTAATAGTGAACAAATTGGTACAAAATATGACCAATTTAAGAAAAGAGAAAGATCAGTGAATGTAAAAATCACTGAGACAGAGTAGACTTCTGCTAAGGCACTGATCTTGTAAAGTCTGAGCCTGAACCTGGACTTTGAGTTAATATCTCCAATATTTCTCATAATGTTTGAAGTATTGCCTCCCTCTGTCATCTGGGTTTACACAAAATGCAACTCCGCAAGAACAATCTGTATTTATGGAGGCTAGCTTTAGACCAATACAATGTCTATTCGTCATCATTATCTTTCTACAACCTCTCACACAGACTCCATTGCCTGGCTCCCTTCTTGGGACACTTATAATACAATAATATGCTCTTAAAGTAGAGCACTTCCCCTGAGGGGTGAATGACAGCCTCTCTCCGCCTCTTGTCACTATTTCTGACATACATTAAAAGCAAAGGATGAGGTAATTTTATCAGTTCTGTTTATTTATTTGTTCTGTCAAAATCTGTTATCAACAATGTTGTTTTATAAATAGTTGTCTAAATGAAATAAAACTAAATGTTCATCTATATTAGAATCAGAAAACAGCAGATCTGGTGAAACTATGATATAATAATGTGAGGTAAATTTATTTTTGGCTCTTGCTTGGACTTTGTCATCAATCACGATCCTGCTGCTATGGTGATAAGGAGGAAAGGCAACTTTGCACTCAATTTTTGGGTTTCTGCAAGTATGTAGTGTGCTGACTGCAAGAATAACAGCCTTCAAAGTACTTAATCCCATAAATAACCCACAGAAATAAAGCAGCTAGGTTTAGAGTGTGTGTCCTTCAGCTCAGATGCAGCCTCATGCTCTGCTCATATAAATCCACCCAGGAGAGTGATTCCCTCATGTTCTTCTATTATTACAACACAAATGCATTCACACAGTTCAAAAGCTCTCTCCCACATCTATTACAGCCCCTGTTCTCAGTCTTATCGGCCACCTGTGAGTGTAGAGGGCTCAATAACAGTTTATCTGCTGCAGATTAGTGTGTCAATAAATCAACATAAGGTTTTCAGTTTCAAACAGAAACAAAGTGAGCGTCCTTGGAAGACTAAACACTCAAGACACTGTTTACATCATTTTGCACACTGGCAAAGAATGTTTAAAACCAGAAAGAGGATAGATTTATTTAACACAGTCGTGACAGAAACTGGTCATCAGAGCTGTCAATCATCCTTTTCTTTTAGGGAAACACTTTCAGTATTCTTGCATCATGGGTTATATTTTTTTGTGCCACGCCTGTGCCACAAATTAAAATAAGATGTAAGATCAACGTAATAAAAATAATCAAGCTTTATGTAAGTGTGGTAGTAACAGTGGATAGATGAGATAGATAAGAGAGCCTTTATTTGTCTAACAACGGGGAAATTCTAAGGGCTATTATATTCACTGTCATACCAAATTAAATAAACAAACTATAAGCATTTAACCAATCTTATTAACACATGAGAACATGTGCTAAACAAGCCCACAAGTCCAAGTTGGTAACTTCCCACTGACAACAGTCCGCCCTTGTTGCTGTAACAAGCATATGTCGAACTTCACGGCAAATCAATTTGTGCAGTTTACTAGTACGTGCCCAGCCTTTTCATGCCTCACTTCCTCCTACAGCTGTCACTCGGAGTACACACTGTCACTGGTCCTATCTATCCAACAACTTAGGAATACATATGAGCCATGCATATTCATTGACTACACTTGAGCTGACAAGTCAATTACAAAGTAATGGCTGTAAAGACGTGGTGTCTGGGGGTGGCCGTGTCATCGTGGTCTGTCACTGTGTGTGTATGAGGAGTGAATGGTGAATATGGGGAAACAGACTGAGGTAGAAAGCTCATTAATCTGCAGGCGTGGTGATGCCACAGAGAGGAGACAGGGCCCTGAAACATGTTGCACTAAATCCTCCTCATTCTCATTCCACTGCGCGGTTGGGAGTCCTTTGTTTCTCGTTTTCCATTGAGTTTGGAGTGAAGTGACCATGCTGATGGAAAATGGGGAGACTGTGCTACTCAAGCCCATTATCTGAGCCGTTTAGCCAGAGGATCTGAACATGCAAAAATCAGCCACTTTAAAAAATATGATGGAAAACCAAATTTGTTTTAGTACTTCATTTATCAGGAAAGAAAAAAATACTGCATATTTGGCATGTCAAAAAGAAGGATGTTTTTTCTTTCTTTCCCCAAATCATTGTTTTTTTTATTTTTGCATTAAAATCATCCTCCGCAATTTATTAATCAGTCGTTTGGACTGACACAATGACTGATTCTTTTCAGCATCAAGTCTTGATTTGATACAGCCTCTAATTGTTTTATTCAATTTTAATAACTGAAACGTTTAATTGAAATTGAGGCAAAAAACCCCAAAACAAAACACTTTTTAAAGAATCAAGGCTGTATGTTCATTTTTATTAATGAAAAGAACACTTTGATTTTGCTTAATTTTTCTTTCACAGAATTTGAAAAGTCTAGTCATTCACCAGGCTTCCTCTACAATCTGGCTTGCTGTGAGGTGGGATGAAGAAGAAGAAGAAGAAGACAGACTTTATTCATCCCCGTAGGGAAATTATTTCTCTGCATTTGACCCATCCTTCAGGAGCAGTGGGCAGCTCGTCTTTCAGGCGCCCAGGGACCATCTCCATGATCTTATTGCTCAGCTTGGTCAGGACCTAAGCTGGAGGATTTTACCTGGAGCATGTTTTGGGTTGTCAGAATGGGTGCTGGCCAGTCATAATGCTGACTGAAGGCTCCAGTGCCAGTATGTGAATTAATGAGGCAAGTGTGTGAGTGTGTGTGATGGTGGTTCAGGCCAGATTGAGCCAGCCAGCTTAAAGAGCTCCTCAGACGCAGAAGAAGTGGTGTCCATCAGTCACAGACAGATTAGGGCTACTGTATGACAGGCGTGTTGTCAAGTCACTGTGCTGAGTCATTTGTTGTTCTGTCTCTGTCACACTGCAGCAGCTCTCATCGAGGTGTTAGATGTTGGTGTAAAATCTCCACTTCAGAAGAAAGTAAAATAAAACTATATATATATATATATATATATATATATATATATATATATATATATATATATATATATATATATATATAATATTTAAATGTATGTACAGTGGCATGAAAAAGTATCTGAAGCTTTTAGAATTTCTCACATTTCTGCATAAAATCACCACCATCTGATCTTTTTCAAAATCACACAGATGAAAAAACAGTGCCTGCTAAAAACACCCAAACATTTATAGGTTTTCATATTTTTAATGAGAATAACATGCAAACAATGACAGAAGGGGGCGGAATAAGTAACTGAATCATCACATTTAATAGCCCCCCCCCCTTTAGCAGCAATAACTTCAACCAGACGCTTCCTGTAGTTGCAGATCAGTCTGGCACATCGACCAGGATCAATCTTGGACCATTCCTCTTTACAAAACTGCCACAGTTTAGTCAGATTCCTGGGATGTCTGGCATGAATCGCTGTCTTGAGGTCATGCCACAGCATCTCAATGGGATTCAAGTCAGGACTTTGACTTGGCCACTCCAGAACATGTATTTTGTTCTTCTGAAACCATTCTGAAGTTGATTTACTTCTGTGTTTTGGATCATTGTCCTGTTGCAGCATCCATCCTCTCTTTAGCTTCAACTGTCTGACAGACGGCCTCAGCTTTTCCTGCAAAACATCCTGTTAAACTTTTGCATACATTTTTCCATTAATGACTGCAAGTTGTCCAAGCCCTGAGGCAGCAAAACAGCCCCAAACCATGATGCTCCCTCCACCATGCTTCACGGTGGGGATGAGGTGTTGGTGAGCTGTTCCATTTTTCCTCCACACGTCTTTGTGTGTTCATCCCAAACAATTCAACTTTAGTTTCATCAGTCCACAAAATATTTTGCCAGAAGTTCTGTGGAGTGTCCAAGTGCCTTTTTGCGAACATTAAACGTGCAGTAATGTTTTTTTAGATCGCAATGCCTTCCTCCGTGGAGTCCTCCTATGAACACCAGTAGTGGCCAGTGTTTTGCATATAGTCAATGTATGCACAGAGATATTGGACTGTGCCAGTGATTTCTGTTAGTCTTTAGCAGACACTCTAGGGTTCTTTTTTATCTCTCTGAGTATTCTTCGCTGAACTCTTGGCGTCATTTTTGGTGGACAGCCACTCCTCAGGAGAGAAGCAACAGTGCCAAACTCTCTCCATTTGTAGACAGTTTCTCTAACTGTGGATTAATGAACATCCAGACTTTTAGAGATGGTTTTGTAACCCTTCCCTGCTTTATACAAATCAACAATTCTTGACCACAGGTCTTCAGGGAGCTCTTTTGACCGAGGCATGGTGCACATCAGACAATGTAACTGAGTGACAGTGTATGCTATAGGCAGTGATGGGAAGAATACTTTGAAAATACATGCATTAAAATGTATTTTGTAACATATTCTGTTACATGGGCCAATCAGAGTATTGTATTCTGAATACTTTGAATGCTTTTACACCAAACTGCATTATATTATAATGTAAAAAATATGACATAATTACAAACAGTTTTATTTTTGTTATGCATATTTATGTCCAGTTAGAGACGAAAAATCACACATGCATTTTTCTCACTAATACCATGCAGTTCAAAGACAAATTGCATGATCACCATGTATTCCTTTTAATTTAGTAAAGTGACTGTATTCTAAATATCATCAAATGAAAAATTAACTGTACTTGAAAACAGGTACTCAACATTAGTATTCAGAATATGTATTTTACGTACATGTATTCAGTTCGCAACACTGGCTATGAATAATAATAAACATCAACATGATTCATCATTAGCTGTGCCAGCACTTATAAGAGACGTAAATCTCCTTGACACTATTGTTCTGTTGGCTCATTGTACAATATACGCTTGCTTTACTTTAGGAACATACTGTCAAAAGTGATAGTTCTATATAGGCCAGTTTCCTAGTGTTAAGACACAATAAATCACCAATTTTTTCCTGGTTGTGTAGAGCTGTGTCTGCACTGACCACATTAACGCCTATAAGAATGACCTCATCAAAACGGGAACCTTTCAATAAAAATTTGACTGCTGGTGAATTACTTCCCAATTTCTCAACCATAGCTGGCTGCAACTGAGGAGGTAAACTCAAAAGCCAGGGGAAAAATTTGTGAAAGCCAAGAAGAAGCTGTAAAACTCTACAACATATTGACCTAACTGTGGAGGGTTGGAGAATTGGAAGCCAAGCACATAAATCCATTCCATCATTAATGAAGGAATAAATGGGCATCCTAAGGGGAGTAGCCCGGCCTCCTCCATCTGTCTTCCTCTATGAACTCTCCCCCGTCTCTTCATCTCCTCTCTCCCTCTCAAACTCCAGCACCAAACCCATAATTCCCAAAGTCACTTTCACAATGCCCCTCTAACACCCGACTGTTTGTTGACCTTGACGTCCACAACCTGCATTTAGCTGACAAATAACCAGCTAACTAAATCCTCATCCTAGTGCAGACCATTTCCGCTGTCCTCTCTGACCTCATTGCTCATGTGTGGACACTCAAGTGGGTTAAGCCCCTGTCATATTAATAGCCTGGACTTCATAAATGTTTAAAGGTGGATCATATGAGAGGAAATTATATAAGTGAAGCCTGGTGTTTGCATTAGTGAAAATACCCAGGGGTGTAAGGTATGAGATTTAGTCAAATGATTTTCCTGGTATTTAGTTATAATCTATGACACACATAACAATATTGATCGAAGTTCAGAACTGCTTTCCACCTGCCCTTTATTACATGTTACTCTAAATGTCTTTACACTGTATATACTCTGAGGGGAAGTCTGCATGTATAAAGGTGGTAAGTTGATTTTGCATAATATGTCATATATTACACAATATTAACTCCCATGAGTTTTAAACCATGTTATAATGTTGTTACCTCATCAAAAATATACTTGGAGTAGTGTTTTGTTTCATTCACACATTCATTCATGCATTCTTTAACGTTAGTGTAAGCCTTTATCATTAGTTTGTCTACATCTCCAAAGCACACAATGCTCTATTACACCTTGTGGTTTCATGAAGCAGTAGTTTTTAAGTTGTTTCAAGGTGTCTGATAGAAGAACTCAGCCTGAATATGCAGAGTTTGTGTTAACCATGTGTGAATGAAACAAAACACAATTCCACGCATGTTTTTGATGAGGAAACAACATTATAGCTTAGATCAGAAAATAGTATAATATGGACCCATTAAACATGCATCAGTCTATACCCCAATGATGTAACATTGCAACTCCCCTCTACTACTCTGCTATGCAAACTGTGTTGAATTATTCATTGAGACGCTGTAGACTTAGACTTAGACTTAGACAAACTGTATTGATCCGCAAGGGAAATTGTTTTGGGTACGGTAGCTCACTCATCAAATTTAATATATAATATATAACAGAGGGTAAAAAAAGAAAAAAAAAAGGAAAAGTAGATGGAAATGAAAAAATTAAAAATAGATGGAATAGCAGCCAAACAGCAATAGACCAGTGTCAGATGAGACATCAAACATAAAAATAATGATAATAAATATGTACAAATCAAATTTAAATAGAAAAGTAGTAGTAGTCAAATATAAAATACAATATCAATATAAAATACAATATCTATAGAATCACCATTAAAGGTCCCATGGCATGAAATTTTCACTTTCTGAGGTTTTTGAACGTTAATGTGAGCTTCTCTACCCTGTTTAGGCCCCCCCAATGGCTAAAAGTTGCGAAATGTCTAAACTGAGCATTTGCGATCCTTTTCTGCGTTTGAAAAAAACACAGCTCAAACGGGCGATTCTGGACGAGGCACCTTTGTTACGTAACATCGAAAAAAGAAATGCAAATGCAGTTCCACCACCGTCTGGATCTCCACCCCCTGTCTCTGGAAATCACGCCCAGAGAGTTTGGACCGCGAAGGAGCTACGCAATGCGAAATGCGTTTTTTTATTTGCTTGGAGGCACGTGCGAGTGTTTCTAGGCTCGGAAGTCCTTTACCCGACCCTCTGGACCTCTGAAACAGCAGTGGTTTATTTTTATTGTCTGTGAAAATGTGTTTTTTTTCATTGAAATTCCTCTCCTTTCTGCCTCCGCACTTCAAACGCGGAAATGGGAGACAGCCACAGCGCAGCGCTCCAGTGGCGCAGAGGAGCGGGAGGGGAGACAATCTCTGTCCTTCTCATTTGCATTCAAGCAACAAGGCCCAGAATGAGTCGTTCAGACAGAGAGATTATGACTCTGTACATGTGTCTTTCTCATGCACTGAATGTTGATTTTGAAGAAGGATTCATTTACAGTATTAGGGAACCATTAAGGCACCATATAAAAGCATCAAGAAGTACCATGTCATGGGACCTTTAAATGTTGCCACTGACAACCAATATTTTTTATTTCATTACTGTACTTTTCTGGAAACACTGCACTATGGCTGCAGTTTAGGGCATGTTCTCACAAAATAGTCTAGTCATAACAGCTAAAATCAAGTATTTTTTCTTGCCAAACACTTGTACTTGTCGTCAACTGTATAGCATCCCAACAGGTTCCATTAATGATGCTGGCATAATTTATAATGTTAGAAGGCTTCATACATCCATATCTGCGTGCAGTGTATTGTAAATTTAATAATATTACACAGGTGTATGGGGGAGGCTGTATGTGGAACAAAATGAAAGTGAAATATGTTTTGCACTCAGCCCTTGTGAGTGTACGTGGTGATAGGAGCGTGCAGGTGAGTAAATGTGTGAGCTTGAATACGTTTCATTTTATGCATGAGTACAGAGACATTTCTGTATGAATAAATGAATTGGCCTTTGACAGTGGAATGGCAAGAAGGAAGAACCAAGGAGAAGGAAACGGAGAGGTTATCGGGGTTGAAAAGAAGTATGACAGGAAATTAATTGTGAACGTGAGACTGTGATTGGTTTGTTACAGTATAATCTTTGCAACACAAGTTATAAGTCAATGCAAAGTTTCTGGAGGTCCTGGCAAATTCATGGGTGGTGCACAGAGAGAGAGGGAGAAATAAAGATATAGGTGCAGCAAAGTTTGGAAGGGTAGAAATGATTGAAAATTGCTAAGCAGTGATGGAGGAGGAGAGATTTAATCAGTATATACTTTCTATAAGGACATTGCGGCATGTCTAGGCAACCATGTTTTTTCAATTTATTCTGAGAAGTTTGACCAAGGATGTTCAAAGTAAAATACATCAAACTGTGTGAGCGTATGCGCTTAAAATGAATGAACTGACGATGTAAAATAAACATGGTGATGTATACTTCTCCTGTTATCATGGTGATGTATAGCACATCCGGTTGAGAAAAGTAAGTGAAAAGTCTAGTTTGCCAGTTTTAGCCAAGTAACTTTGCTTTGTAGCTGAGAAAATTGTCACATATAGCACTGGCACCAAACTGCTTTATATTAAGAAACAAATCATACATACATTTCTGTTCTTGCTCAAGGACACAACAAAAGTATGCACTGATGGGGGACAGGGATTTAACCAGTCTTGGGTAAATGGGTGAATGCTGTATTCCTAAGCTACTGCCAAAACAGATCTGATAAAAAGGCCTGCATAAACTTTATTTTGTTTTGGGAAAGGTGAGAAGGATTAAACTTTTAAGGGGTTAATGTGCCCTGCCAAAAACAAAATCAGAGATTAATTTTGCTATCAACACCGAATGGATTGGTAATAACAGCATATGATTTTTATGATAATGCCAAGTCAAACTTAAATACAGTACACTTTCATTAGCATACAGATGAACACCTTCCACCACTGCACTTGTATTTGGAGTGCACCTTCTGCTCTGTTTGTATTACTTGTGGTGAGTTCCTGAAAGCTTGTGATTGAGGGCTGTCTGCGCTGTCAAAGCTAAACCACTTTCGAACTGCAGTGCTGTTTAGAATCATTGTGATTTGTTGACCTGAACACGGAGTCTGACTGAGAGGTTAATGCATTTTCTCCACAATAAACCACTACAGAGCACAAAGGAAACTGCAGGTAATGCGAAGAGGAAGAAGAGTTCACTTTGAGCCTCTGAAACAAAACTAAAGTCACAATAGAAAATTAAAACAGATGGAGAATGTTAACCAAACTACACAGGTATCTTCAGCAGAAAATTTGAGTACAAAGGAAAAAAGTGAGGTAAACAGAACTACAAGTATTAATAGGACAAAGATATGCCATTAATATACAGCTCTGGAAAAAAATAAGAGACAAAATTCAGTTTTTTTTTTATTTTAACTACTTACTTTACGACTTTGGTACTTACTACGTTTGGGCAAAAGGAACATTTTTGTTTGAGTCTATAAACTACTGACAACATTTCCCCCAAATTCCAAATAAAAGTATTATTGTTTAGAGCATTTATTTGCAGAAAATGACAAATGGTCAAAATAAGAAAAAAGATACATGTTTTCAGACCTCAAACAAGATCAAATTCATTTTAAAACAACACAATACTAATGTTTACACTTAAGAAGAATTCAGAAATCAACATTTGGTGCAACTCTTAATACCCCTTAATCACAGCTTTCATGCGTCTTGGCATGCTCTCCACAAGTCTTTCACATTGTTCTTGGGTGACTTTATTCCACTCCTGGTGTAAGAACTAAAGTAGCTCAGCTTTGTGTTTGTGTTGGAATTCAACAGACACTGGAATGGAATGGCTGTAATACATGTAGAGATGCTGATTTCAGAAAAAAATGCAGTGGTCTCTTTTTTTTTTTTTTCCAGACCTGTATATGTATACGCAATGTATTAGAGCACTATGTAATTTTCTGGTGGACGGTCTGCCACCTCCATGTTTCCACTGCTTCAGACAGTGTAGAATTGAATTGTAATTCAATAAATGCAATGATACGCTTAATGTCATACCATAGAACATTCCAGGGAAACAATAATATCTCCAGTTGGTGGATTATCCATTGGAAAAGTTGCATAGTGTAATCATATTAATATAATTACACTATGCAACTTTTCCAATGTGCATATTAAATTAATTAATTTTATATGCACATCTTATAAAAAGAAAACATTAACATTATTATTATAACATTACCTAAATTATTACGAAATCTTTGTACCTGTAAAGGCACGGTCAGGTTACGGTCAGCTTTTATTTGGAGAATGGACGCTACTATTTACAATTACTAATTATTTTGTGCATTAACATTTCCAGTTGTGTGAAAGACAAACACATCTCTTAAGTTTGAACACATGACCATGCCAGCGCTTGTCTGTCCCATTAATCACTGCTTCTGCCACTGGATCTGGACTTTACAAACACTGATGATGATCAATGATGTTTTCAAATGGAGTCTCAGTTTGTGACATTGTCTAGCGTTGCACATAACACACAGATAAAGTTGTCCCAGTGAGAATACAGATGAGAATTGTGCACACTTCAGCCCCTCTCTGAGCCCTGCACTCATAAATATTAACAAAAAACCAGCCCATCAATAATGCAGCCATCTAAAACGCTGCTCCCCAAATAATTGCGGCTAAAAGCCAAAGTCTTACTGACAAGCTCCAAGGTGCTGCAGCTGTGGTGGCACCAGTTTAGTTTGCCTCAATACTCACAACACTGGAGAATACTGGCCTGGAAACCTTTCTCTCTGCAACTCAATTAAAACCTAAAACAGATATTCAATATGACTATGGCCAAGGTTTAAGGAACAAAAGTAGAGACAAAGGTACCTACAATCCTTCCTAATTCCTTGACAAAAGCGCTGTTTCTCCTCTAAATGTGGTCAAGTGTTTTCAGTAAGAGGCAATTAACCTTTATGCCAGAAGCTGTAATTAATTTACCTGGCCAGCCAAATGATATCTCTCTGTATTTCCTATACACCGCGATACCATTTGGACACTCTCCATCCACTCTCGCTCCTCCGGTTCCAAACCGACTCCGCGATTCTGATTCGTTCAAAGATGGTGACGTCAGTGCACCCGCCTTTGCCCGCAAAGTCACTCTTAGGCAGCGGAAGTTCCGCCTCAGTTTTGAATCAAGATGGCGCAATCTCTGATTGGTTCACTTAGCTGTCTGTCTACGCGCAACCGCAGCGCATTCTGTGGATCAAACGTTACCAGACTCACTCGCTGGTACAGCGATGAGTCATGGATTCTTCCAGGCAAGTAATTAATATAAAACAACAGATAAGCAGCTGATTTGGCAACATAATACACTTTTCAAGATTTGGGGCACTTTCAATACATAATGAAACAAACTAAAGCCCAATTATGACTTTTAAGTAGGAGAAACAATTTTCTCAAGTAGCTATTCTTCAATTACAACATTTTACATGAGAAACTGTAATATTTTAATATTTCATAAGTGGTTAGATTGGATATTTTGATGTTATTGGATATCGTAAATTTTTGTCATTTATCCCCATAATTGCCATAAAAACAAAATACTCATCTGTTTTTTTATTGGTGTAATATTTTTCCAAATCTTCTTTTTTGTTATTTTTTTGGCAATATGATACGATTTAAGCCGTAAAAGGTTGAATTAATAACTTCAGTGACTCATTACAGATGCAAACTAAGTACTTAAGCGTTTCATTCTTCTGTTTATTTATTGTAGCTCAGTTTTGTTTTGTTTTTTAACAATATTGTACACTTACAATTGTTTTTGTGGTTTAAATCTGCTCTTGCATTTTTGTGTCAGTGGCATAAGTTTGTTTCAATATGATCATTTATTGTCTATATTTCTTCAGTGATATATCATACTTCAAAACGTGTTATCGTGACAGGCCTGGTTGTAATTAAAATACATTAATACAAATACATTTATGTTAATTAAAATACATTAATTCATTTTGTCATAATATACTCCAAGAGCATCATAGTCCATAATTTTCTTCTGTGGATCAATATTGGTATTTTGTTTACACAAGCCCTCATTTAATTAACATACAACAACACTCATCATCACAAATCTCATGTCTGTGGAATCAATGACCTATGTATTCATCACAAGTTATCGACCATACACCAACATCTTCAACGATCTCCAATAATATCAATGCATCAGGACAGATAAATGTTGCATAATGTGAGGTTGGGATTTAAGGCTTTAAAGGTTATTGATAATTACACAATGAGCAATGTGGTTTAGTTTGACATTTGACCCCAATCTATGCCCCCCCCCCCCCCCCCCTTCAATAAGTAATGACCCTCAAACGAGTAGCAGCAACCTATTGTCTCTATATGAATAAAATTACCCTAAACAACACAAAGAAAGTAAAGAGAGAGGCAAACTGAATACATGGTTGAGCCTAAAGAAATAAAAATTAAATATATTAAAGGGATATGCCACCCCCAGGTCAAATTTGGGCATCTCCCCACAGTCCAGAGACTAAAATAAGTGGTGGAAAGCGTTTTCCTGCTCACCCAGCCATTGTCCGAGTCTGTCGCCACTGACCGCCGCGGTATCTGGTGCTCCTCCGCCTTAGAATGGAGTCTAACGTAGCCAGAGAAAGATTTCGGCCAAAAGGAATTAATTTGCTCGATGCGTTTCCCAATTACTTTGTGTGTAGTGCGCATTCATATCGAGTGCAAATAAATGTGCAAATCAACACGGAGAGCTTGCCTTGGTCATTTTGGGTGGGAACTATTTTCCAGTGCGTAAGAATACAGCCGTATCACGCACCACGTTGTGCAACAGGGGAACTCCCTTCCCGGTGCGTAACTGGGATTCCCCTGGTAGCATGCTGCGTGATACGGCCCAAATTTGACCTGGGGGTGGCATATCCCTTTAAGTTAAGCAGCAGCTTATTGTCTCTATATGAATAAAATGACCCTAACCAATACAAAGAGAGATAGATAGCTAGAGACAGATAGTGAGATAGATAGACAGAGAGAAGGAGATGGGGGCACATTAAATAATACATTGATCCAAAAGAAATAAGAGGTATATTCTGTGAGGTTTGCACTAAACGCACCCAAACAACAATTAGTCTTTCATTCACTCAAGTGATATAGGGAGCATATCTGGAATAACAAAAATCTATAGCATCCAAGATAACGAGCTACTCTGCCGCTATAGCTCTTGAGAATCATTTCAGCCAGTCGTAATCTAAATATGCAAAAATATTTTCCTTAGCATCCAATCTTGTGTTTACTTCAGTGCAGAGCAATGATACAATCTTATTCCAAACGGAAAAACATCTGGTGTGATTTGATGCGGCAAACTTTGATGTTTTAAATCTCTGTTGAACCTTGAGGGGCTTAAACCTATAGTGCATTTCCTCCAGTCTATTTCGGAAGTGAGAAAAACATGACTTTGATATTCTTTGATAAGTACAGGCAGTACATTTTTCCAGCCTCCTGCCTGAGTCACGTGGCTGTAGTCAACTGCTTTAATCAGCTGCTCCACCTTTCACCGTGTCCTTTCTCCACTCTATCGCTTTTTGTCACTCTTACCCCCTCTCTCATTCTCAGTAAAACAGTGCACAGCCTTCCTGACAGACACATTTTCCTATCACACAGCTGAACGGAGAGATGAGCGGCACACTGCTCCAGAGGCTGCAGTGCTGTGTCACCAATGACTGTAGCAGGTTTCATCGAAAACATTAATATTTTACCCACATAAATATCTATCATACATACACGATATACTGTATAACCTATATATAACCTAACCTCAAAATGCTCTGTTCCACATTGTGACATCATGTAGTGGTAGTTTTCAAGTTAACAGCGACCTTTTACCTTTAGTTTTGTAGAGATCGTCAATTCCATGACTGAAATGATCCAAATTATTCCAACACACAGTGGAGAACTTCCTGTATTACCATATGACATCACAAGGTGGAGCGTTTTCTGTTTGCCTAATTGTTTGCTTTTGATAAGGAAACATAGATGAGAAAATAGTGTAATCTGGGCCTTTTAAAGGTCCTATATGTTATTCTACACTGACTTTATATTGTTTTCTCATGTAAACATTAGATGGTGTTGTGTTTTGTTAGTGTGCATTCACAACATTTATGTTCAACCAACTAAGGCAAGCTATAAAAAGATACAACATAGATGCCATAGAGTGAAACATTACAGACAAAGGAACGACATCTTCATGGAGAAAACTAGGTGGCAAAGATTCCACCAGAAATGTTGCATGCACCCTTCAAACAGTTGCAGTTATATTGTTTCGACTGCTAATTCCTGTGTACACATGATTCCTAAAGAGTACTTCCTTCAGGCCTAGTCCCCACGACAACGTTTTTTGGAGGAAACGGGGCAGTTCGTGTGCGTTTGGGCCTGTCGTCCAGACGGCCCCAGCGTTTTTGGGGGTGAGAACGGTGTTTTTCAAAAACGGGTTCCAGAGTGGAGAAGTCGGAGAACGCAGGGGGTCGTGTTGCCGTGTGGTAGGCGAAAAACGCGACTGTTGGGAAATGGTGACGTCGCGCTGCCGTAATCATAACGTGACCGGTGACCAGAAGGTAACCCTGCGTCTTCCGCAGGTAACTACCAGATAACAACAACCATGGAGGACAATGGAGTTGAGTTTGCTATGCGGACATTTCTAAGTTTATTTATACTATGCAGTGCAACCCCAGCGGAGACGCATGCATAATTACACACGTTGTGGCCTGGCAGTACGCACGACACACAAATGTTTGCCAATTCAAAGCTAAACACGTATTTTAAAACTGGAAAGATCCCATCGCTGAAAAGACAGCTAGTGGACAATGAGGAGCCCATACCAATTTGAGTGTGTTGTGTGCTGTAAATAAAGAAAAAGAGCAACCATTTGTTGTCTTTTTTATTGAATGAAAATGTACCTTTTTCAAACAGGCACATGCAGTATCACACACAAAAAAATATAGCTGCCCGTTGTGATGGTCCCCGGTTGTTTAACATTCCCGTAGTAAGATCCAAACAAGCATTTTGCCTAAATAACACGACCAAGGTTAACGAGAGTTCTACTTGTTAATATCTATCTAATAAAACGATAGCAAGTAATACTAACTATCGATTTATAGGCAAAAACTCTGCTCACGCAGCGCAAATCTTTGTTCTGTGGCGTCTATTTTAGGGACGGTCAGCATTTTCACATTACCGGAGTGAGTACCTGCTACATTGGTGGAGCAGGGGGACAAAATAAATTCACTTTTTTTGACGGTCCCTAAAGTACACGTGTTTGCTTGTTTACGAAAGAGAAAGAACTTTATGCGCATGTGCTCTTTGTAGTCTTGCGCTTCCGGCGGCTCTGGCTCTTTCCGGTTTACAGCGCCACTTATCGGTGTGACATATGTACTACATCGTTTTCACTCAGCGCTCCGTGCTCATCTTGACACAAATGTTTTCTGATCCAACACGTGTGTGAACACCACTTTTTTTCACCCCGGGTAAAAAAAAAAAACAGGAACAGCCTCAGTGAGCTTTGTTTGACCAGATTGCCTTGGAAGACCGTCATGATTCTGGGGTAGTATTTTTAATGAGATTGTATTGTCAGTGGTTTCTAATGAATGCAGACATTCAGCAGTATATTACCAAGATCTGGCAATTTGCTGGGAAAATATTTCAAAATGACTTTCAATGCTCACCAAACCTACAGATACCAGAGCCAAGATTCCAAAATCCACTGTGTGCTCTCCCAGATTCACTGTCACGGTACATCTGGTGTTTGTGACATATGCCAGCTTCTCTTGTGTGTGGTGTGGCACAGCTGCAGCCTGTGTGAGGCGTGACCCGCGCTCGACCCACTCACCGATCTCACAACTCTCTCCTGAGAAGCCCTGTGGACAGTAGCAGCTATAACCGTCGCCCTCCTGCAGGCAGCTGCCACCATGGAGACAGGGGTTGGTTTGACACGGGTTACTTTCTCCTGCAATCACAAAGAGACACAGAAATGTATTTATAACTGATTGCCAACAAAAAAGAGCAGTGAAGAGTGTATAGCGTTCCAGGTGCACTTTTCCGATGGAGGGGCCTATAACTATGGAGGTTTTTCACAGTATAGCTTTAGACTTGTCTATTTTGCATTTATTCAATGTGCACAATGCACATTGCTAAACAAATACCTTGAAACATGGATTCCTACAGTGAGTTACAGGTCACATCTCCATGAATATGACCTGGAATTTAGCCTGGAAGCATCATCCGCTTGTGTCCATCGAAATACATGAGTTTAACATGATTAATTGCCAGACAGGCAGGTGGTGGACTGTACACTACACAGTTACATAGTGCACCTTTAAGATCCACAATAAAGAGTAAAAGTAGCATTAGCTATAATCCATTGTGTCTACATTCATATAACTGCCATGTGTGCCAATTAATATGCACTGTCTGAAGCAATAAATATCCATATGGAAAATGTATAATTGACTAAATTCAAATACACTTTATCCAGGGATAAAACAGAAAAATGCCATTCCAAATAAACAGAGTAAACTATTAAAACTGGGAATTATGAGTTATGAATGACAATGAATGAAACAATAGTCTATAAAAATAACATCAATCTGCATACAAGCTTCTGATCGACTGTTGGATAATGGCTGCAGGGAAAGTCTATTTAAAGGTCCCATGGCATGAAATTTTCACTTTCTGAGGTTTTTGAACGTTAATGTGAGCTCCCCTACCCTGTTTAGGCCCCCCCATCCATGGCTAAAAGTTGCGAACTGAGCATTTGCGGTCAGTTTAGACAGCTCAAACGGGCGATTCTGAACAAGGAAAACTTATTGACGTCACATCGAAAAAAGAAATGCAAATGCAGTTCCGCCCCCCCTGTCTCTGTAAATCACGCCCAGAGAGTTTGGACCGCGAAGGAGCTACGCAATGCAAAATGCGTTTTTTTATTTGCCTGGAGGCACGTGCGAGTGTTTCTAGGCTCGGAAGTCCTTTACCCAACCCTCTGGACCTCTGAAACAGCAGTGGTTTCATTTTATTTTCTGTGAAAATGTGTTTTTTTCATTGAAATTCCTTTCTTCCTCCGCGCTTAAAACGCGGAAGTGGGAGACAGCGCACAGCACACCTAACCAGCGGCGCATTTGACCCCCCCCCACCCGCTCCTCTAACCTATCTATGTCCTTCTCATTTGCATTCAAGCAACAAGGCCCAGAATAAGTTGTTCAGACAGATATTCTGACTCTGACTGTGTACATGTGTCTTCCTCATGCACTGAGTGTTGATTTTGAAGGATTCATTTACAGTATTAGGGAACCATTAAGGTGCCATATAAAAGCATCAAGAAGTACCATGTCATGGGACCTTTAAGAAATGGATGATAAAGACAGGATAACACAGATAAAACTTCACAAAGCAAGAATGTATGAAGGATTGATGCTGCCTGAAGCTGTTTAAGTTTGTCTGTTAAAATGTCTGTCAAGCCATATTTATTTTATTCAGTAGTTACAAAATTTCACATTCTTTAATAAAATAAAACTCTGTGTCAAACTTTTCAAATTTTCATGCGTATTTTAGCGTGCATAACAATCTCTACCTATGACTTTGTACACAGACAGATGGGTTGTTGTTACAGCTGTCATAGCCTTATTCATCATGTGTGATTCTGGATAGACGAAGGACAGGGCTACCTCCAACTCACATCCCAGCTCCCTGCCCTGCCAAGGTCTTCATAAATTTACCAATCATACCCCATTATGCATAGTTCCTTTACAATGAAACTCATAAACATGTTTAATATTATCTTTAATATTGCCAGGCAGTAATTCAGTGCTGCTTTAGTGGAGTGAATAGGGGAGATAGAGGAGATTAAGTCATAATTATTACTCTTATAGTATACGATCGGACAGTAGGAGGAGCGGGATTTGACAAGGACGGTTACGTCACAATGTTTGCACTATGGGGAACAAGTTAGATTAAGCATCTTTTTATTACTGTAGTCCTGATAGGATTGCAGCCCCTGACACAATCTGCCTGGCCATCTAGTACACTGCCGCTTCTCCATAATAACAGATTAATGATGTATGGGGGCAGACTTAAAGCACAGTGTGTGTGTTTGTGGACAGGAATATGTATGCGAACTAGCCTGACCCTGACTCCTGCTGTTCAGTTTCCTGTTTAACATAGCAAGGGTCCAGAGCAGAGGAGGAGATGATGGAGAGGTTGTCTTTGAAAATACATAAAAGTAATTCCCGGAATGAGAAACACCATTAGAGACAGGCTCATTTCTTAAATCAACAGCGACTAAAGGAAAAACAGAGCCGTACGTGATTTGAATTTGAATATCATCTAAAGGTTAATGATTAGCTGATAGATATTTGCCGTTTGCTTAGATAGGCATGTCTAATAAATAAGGGTCAAAAATTCACTACGGGCAAGAAAGAGAAAGAAGACAAAACAGGCATAGGCAAACGTATTTTTACATGGTTCAAATATTAATACATTTGAAGATTGCTTCTGCAGCAATAACATTTCTAACGAGAACACAATGAAGCCAAAGTCTGTTTTCATTATCTGTAGAAAATTACTTGCAGGAACAAAAGTATTTTTCAGTAAACTTGTGGAGACGTCAGAGAAACAATGGGCGAAAAGAACTTGGATTATATTTCATATTTTCTTTTGTAACACAGTGTGCATTCTTCACACTAAATTACCCCATAGGCTGGTTTGGGCACACTTCATTTCCATAATATTGTAGTGCACAGTATAATATAGGTGGCCGATATGTCATCTTGATTAGAAGAAAATATCCATAGAGATGTTTTGAAGGTATCCAAAAAACAAAGTATAAGAAGTATTTGGTTTACTACACAAAAAGCTGCAAATAAAAAAGTAATATTTTCTTTTGTAGTTAATCGTACAATACTCAAACCTCCACCAACAGGATCATCATTATAATAGCAAAAATACTGAGATTTCAATTCTTGAAAATATTGCCTATCTCTGGTACATACAGAAAGGCTTTGAAAGTATAATACATACAAATGTATGCACCTAGTTTGAATGAGCAAAGTGACTTTTCCTTCTATTTAAAATAGCACCCTTATTTGAATACTGCAAGAGGTTATTGTAATATGGAAAAGAATATTATTTGAAAATTATATGATGATGATAATATTTTAAGTTCAAAGCTAAGGACATCCAATTCCTATATGGCCCTGGCAGCCAGGAGAGTGTGAACACATTTCTATAGCTACTCTGGTATTGGACCATATTAATATAAGTGTGTCCAGTTTGAATGAGAGCCCAGATTGGAGCGGTAGATCCAGAGGCAGTGGTGCACTCAGTGTGTCTGACAGCTCAGGACCAGGTCATCTTTGCCTGTAGCCAATAAACCTCAGAAGCAGAGGTTCTCAAACTGTGCTCCTGTGTAAGGCTGGAGAAATTCAATATTTTTCAGCTAATATAATGAGTCTGTGTCTAATGTACGTTTCTTGTTTCTAGGTTTAATGACAAAATAATAATAAAATAATAATAATAATAATAAACCTACAAAGATTTTTTTTTACATTTTGTTTTACAGTGTGGTTGTTGGAAGATTACTCTGGGTTATGTGGGTCTTGATTAAAGATCTGGACTGGATAAGGCTCCTCCATTCGTCCACAAAAGTAATGCGTTTTGCCTAGCACACTGCTGGATGAGTCCTATTGTAGCCCTAGTTACACTAATATTGTCCTGATGTAATCCATGTTTAATCATTGTTATTGGTTAACTGGTTTATACTTTGAATAGCAAATCTTGAAGAAACTATTACTGTTGCGTCTGCGCAGGACCACTAAACCCATAGATTTTTAGATTTGGGCATAACTTTTCAACCCTGCATTTTCCCCATAGAGGTCTTTATTGACACTGTCTGACGGACCAGGTCACCCCGATAATGTGATAAGAAGCCCCTCTGCTCAGCCTCTGGGTGGGAGCGTTGATAAATGGCGGGTGTGGTGCACAAAGAGAACTGGGCTGTGGAGCTGCAGCAGGGAGGGGACATTGATCCAATCTCCATACAATTAGTAACGACTTATTAGGCACAAATGAGAGCGGACCCATGTCAGCTGTAGTCTACAGTCGAGGTGACGTTACATCTACAGTGAAAAGACTTAGCCAGCAGTTACGGATCATACAGTAACTTCTTCTTTTGAATAGAAACAAACACAATGCCTGAAACACTGTAATTCAAGAATATTAATGTCCTGGATTTATACAGTGTTTATTAAGATACACAAAGCTGTTTACAATGCATTAGTTATTCATTCTAACACCCCTGTAACCACTGCCAAACACTCCATACAGCAAATGTATGGGTAAACATCAATTGTAGTTGCCCCCACATAATACTAATATATCAAGCTATTTTCATCAATTTATCCACAAAATTCCTTTAATATACCTTGCTCATATGTCAAGGTTAAGATCGACCTGTCACGATAATTACTATATTGATTTATCATTTCAAATATGTTAGATGGAGCAATACATTTTGGGGGTCAATATTCATCATGGGGACTTTTCTTTGTACTACCAAGGAACTTTTTGGTATTTTTCAGTACTATGATCAGATTTGAGATGGGGAGGGTTGAATAAATAAATTCTATGGCTCGTTATAGATACAAATTTACTAATTGAGTGTTTAATTCTGCTTTTAATTTATTGACAATTGTTTTTATTTAACTATATTATACATTTAGAATAGTTTAACTTATAGTAACTAATAGAAACTAATAGTATAAATTAGTTTCAATAGCATTGTTTATTATCTATATTTTCTGCAACAAAGCATCATACTTCAAAATTTGTTATTGTGACAGGCCTAGGTTAAGGAATACTTTACTGTTTTATTGGTATGGTATGGTAACAGTATACAGTTTGCATGATATGGATTTGTAGATGAACTAAAAACTGCCCATTTTCCAGCTCCTCCTATTTGTCATTATAAGTTTTGCGGTCTTAATTAGCCTGGCTGGATGCAATTCTAAAAAAAAAATGAGAAAAGAAAAACAAATTTAAAAGATGGGAGGGTATAAATTTAACTTGAGAGCGAAGCAAAAGAGAAAGCAATGGAGGATAGCCGAGTAAGAGAGAAAAATGCCAACTCGGGAGGGCTGAGAGTCACAGTGGGAGCCTTCAGACGCTTCCTCCTCTCCTAATGTTTGCTGCTGCCTTATGATTAATTACACAGTGCTTTTAAAATAGGTCGCCTCTTCTATTATAACAGATGGGAAGAGATCAGATTGAGAAGTCTTTATAGCGCGATAAAAAGATATTATTGAAGACGGCTATTCTTTATAGCAGCGTCTGTTTAGCTCGCACAGATTTGTCAGAATATGCTGCTGACATTTCACAGCTCTTTGGGGTCATCTTTAAATTTTTAAGCCTTTTCCGGAAAGAGATTATCTCCACATTTGTGACACATTTGGGAAGCTACTCCCCACTGTCAAAAGAACATCCGCCCTGGATTTAAATCATAAAAGGGGATTGCAATAGGAAAAATGTCTCCAAAGTCTAAAAGCTCAGAAGTTGGCAGAATTTACCAGGCATGTCCACCAAAGTAGTTGCACACATAGATTTTCTGTACCTACACCTGGTTATCGCCTACTGTGCCGAACGCAGTCAACCTTGTAATAGCTTTGCTGAGACAGAGATCATGCCGCTGCCTGCTGGAGTGTTCCTCTCTATGAGCATGATAAGCCATCACCGGAGCACTGCTAGATCTGCCCCTTTAAAATTTGATGCTACACAGGAAGTCTGTAAAAGGCACTAGGGCGCACGTTGCCGTTATGGCCATATGGAAGCACATCTACACCAGTACATTGTTGCCATAATCACATGCACTGATTAGTCTATAGATTTAATTATTCATAGGACTGTGAAGAACATGTGTTTTCTGTATTTAGAGATCATATAGAACAAGAGTGGGCATACATTATTCATCAGTGTGTCAGTCAATGTGTGAAATGCATCAAAAAGGTGGAAATGAAGGGGAAAAAAGAGGAAGGAAGCAACTTTAGCTCCATACCATCTATTTCCTGAACAACTTCACGATGAACCTACACCCAGTTAATGAAACAAAAGCAAAGATAAGAATGAAAGATTAAAGGTGGATAAAATTTCAGAATGCTTATAGAAAGTAATTTTAAAATGTTTGCACTGATTAACTGACAAAAATGGGGGTGAGAAGGAGTTCAAAAATCCACCTAATCTGAAGGAGTTCTGGCAAAGTTCAAGTAAACATCAACTTGTGTGAAAAGGGAGATTAATGTTAACATAGATAATAGATAAGAGGCAATAGATAATACTCCCTATATTTATTTATTTATTTCATTCATAAGTATAAAAAGACATCAACATTTGTGATAACAAATAACAAAATATTGAATGAAAGGGAGCAGAAAGAAGAGTTATCTTATGTTATCTGCCCCCTCTTCCCTTTTCCAAACACCAACACCGATAGTGACTGTAAAACCTTTCCTCATTACATTCCATTTCAATCACAATTATTAATCAATTGTAAACATAAAGCTTCATTTTCAAGTGTAACAATTTAGTTTTCTTTTTCATACATACACATTACATTGGATTTTATGTATTTTTTAAATGCCATTATTGTACTTGATTCTTTGATTTCTTTGTCAAGATTATTCCATAAATTAACTCCTTTCACAGCGACGCTTCGCTCCCTATAATACTCCCTACAACTGTGTTATAGCTGGGATTGGACATCTTATTTGATATTGTATTTTATACTTTACTACTTACTTTTCTATTTAATTCTGATTTGTACATATACATTTATTACCATTTTTTAATTATTTCTTTCTTTTAATAATTATGTCTCATTTGACACTGGTCTATTGCTCTTTGGTTGCTATTCCATCTATTTTTTGTTACCCTCTGTTATATATTATATTTGATGTGTGAGCTACTGTACCCAAAACAATTTCCCTTGTGGAAGTTTGTCAAAGTCTAAGTCGAAGTCATGATTCACTCCCAAATCCCTCGCTAACTCTCTCTGTACTCTATACCTTCTCCTTTCATGTGGTCTTGATGAATTCTTAATCCCAACAAAAATAATAATGATAATTTTGATTAACTACACACTGGAAAACTAAAGACATATAGCATTTATTTGTATTGTAAATTCCTTAAAATGTGTTTTATTGTCTTATGAGCCAACAATGTCATGACATCATTTAGCAGCGGAAGAGAAAAGGTCACAGTCAGAGCACGACAAAATGAGGACAAATAGCGAAGATGATGGGTTTGTTGTAACAGAAAAGTCCCTGACCTTAAAGTAAATGTCCACAGTGAATCAAACCATTTACCTGGACGACTTAAGTGTCAGTGAACTGGAAGAGATAGTCAAGGTGGATAAAATAACATACATGACTCACTGCAGACAGGCTACTATTACATCTGTGACAAGTTCAAACTGCTGAAAGGAAAGCTCAGAGAGGTCACTTCAAGTCTATTTAAGCAAACACATGTGGGTTAAACGTTAGAGGTTTTTGTCATACAATAGAATAGGAAAACAAGAATATCTCATATTTTCTCTAAATGATTGTATGATTAATGAATTCTAAACCAAATCATGATCAAATCGATGATGGCAGATTGCAATAGCTGGCTTTAATCAACAGGTC
>JAVJIX010000008.1:6655000-6872500 GCA_036785185.1 Paratrypauchen microcephalus
CACACATTGCCTAGGGACTCCAGGTGAAATTAGCTTTATGCAGCTGTCCCAGTTAAAATAAATAAAAAAATGGGAAAAATAAAACAAGAGTTTCTCTCCCAATACTTTGTTTCAAGTACTTTAATACACTACATTAGTATTCAATGGAAAACAGGGACAAAATATCTTCTAAAACCAGTGAAACTTAACCTGCAAAGGTTTGCAAGCTCTAGTCCAACTACAACCTTTAAAAATTGAAGCAACAAAATCTCTTATTTAAATGTGTCTCTTAAATCCTCCTTAAACCTTATCTCATTTTGTGTGTCTTATTTACAGAGCTGTGTACATATTGGGCACAGGAGACATATACTGTAGCTCTCTGCTCTTTCATTTTCATAACACTGCCACATAATTACTTCTGGCTGTAATTAGCACTGTGACTATGCAGTTATTTGGGTAAAAATAAGATGATGCACACCAAATAATTATTATGTTTTTGATCAACATTTAAATGAAATTGAATAGACCATAGACCAGGCATGGGCAAACTACGGCCCTGGGGCCATATGCAGCCCGTTAAGCTTGTTAATCTGGCCCGCCGAACTTGAAGAAATTATATTAATAAGCCTTGATAATGTTTTAATGCAATTCTGGCATTTTCCAATAGCTGGCGCACTACATACATTGACCTTTGTTGAGGTGCGGCGTTTTGCTCCACGTTTGTGCTTTACTCTTTAACCCCTCAGCCCTTCTGTAAAGATGAGCGGAGCTAAGAAAAGAAAAGTGGACAGAGAATGTCGAGTGTTTAATAAGGAGTGGACAAGTAAATATTTTTTCACCCAATACTTATCACCCGCTGTATGCCTGATATGCCAAGAGACTGTAGCGGTTTTTAAAGAAGATAATATCAGCCGTCACTTTGCCACAAAACATGCTAACTATGCTAGCAAGCAGTCAACGAAAGAACGAAAGAACCTGAAGGAGAACAGAACTTTCAGTTCTTTAAAATCATAACTGTTAGTAATTTTAAAAAGCTGTATTTAATTAATTAAATTTTCTGTGTTTTAAGAGCCATTTTAATAAATAGCTAAATACCATGGAACTTGAAAGATGGACATTTTGTGTAATGATTTTGTTCATTTTGAATTGAAATAAAGCATGTTTTCTACATATCCCATGTTATTTTTAGTGTTTTTACCAAAACACTAAATCCACCTGCTCCTGGTCCGGCCCTTCTGTCAAATTTTAGAACCCTTTGTGGCCCACGAGTCAAAAAGTTTGCCCACCCCTGCCATAGACCCATATAAATGTGGGGTACAGCTGCTGAAATAATGATGATTAGCTGTTAAAAGGGTGATAAATTACACACACATATCCATGTTGGCTTAACAAATGCAGTGGTTCAGCTATCTCACAGGACCTTGCTGTTACTTTAGCTATGTTGCATTTAATTGGAAAAGAGAAGCAGACTTTTGCACATTAAAATCCCTCGTCTACAAGTTTGTATTCCACTGTGGGTAACTATCAGGAAGCAGCGCTGACAACACTGCTGTGCTATTAGCAACCGAGCTGGAGAGGGCACAATGCTTTTGCCTTGAGACCTGTTTAAAACTTAACAAAGAAGACAAAGTACTTTGTACGACCTTGCACTGCTCTTGCCATGGGGTAAAGCACTACTGAACATCCGCTGGGCCCCATGCAAGGAAAAAAGAAGATTTTGTAATTTCAACTAGCCCTCATTGTGAAAAATATATAAATTGTATTATTTATTTTATTTATTCTTTATTTAATAGGGACAGTGCATATTAATGAACATATACAACACTGCAGTGTAAATACACCAGATTATAACAAAAATGCTAATTTCCATCTGTAGTCCCTAGGCAGGTGACACCACAGCAAAAACAACAAAAACAATGAGAGCTGACAATAACAGCAACATTAAAACATTAAAATATTAAACATTAAAAGTGTCCACAAGTCTGGTTTTCCTTTAGCCGCGGTTTCAAGTGTGATCTGAAAGTGGTCAGTGTTGGAGTCTCTCTTATTGATGATGGGAGAGTTCCAGAACTTAGTGCTTCTGAATGAGAGCAGACTTAGTCCGAACATAGTGCGTCTGTGTGGGACCTCACAGTTCCCCCCCGGGCCGTGGCCCTAGTTCCCATCCCACTGACAGTTTTTGTTTTAATAAAATCCTGTAGCGGAGGAGGAGCTCATGTAACATTTTATATATTAAACAACCATATTTAAAATGAACAAAATTATTAAAATTAAGCAAATTGTACTTGTCTAAAACAGTGCAGTGGTGAACTGAGGATGGTTTCTTGTCCAATATTTTTAAAGCTTTTTTAAAAAGTGATTCAAATGGTTTGAGTGTTGTGCCAGCAGCAAGTGACCATGTGGTTCTGCAGTACTCCATATGAGACAGAATCATGGAGTGTAAAAACATTTGTGCCACAAATAGAGTCATAAAGGATTTTGCCTGTCTAAAATTCACTAAGTTAAAATTAACAGTTTTTGTATGGTGCTTAATGTGTTTCTTAAATGTCAATGTCGAGTCCAATGTCAGTCCCAGTTTGTGGTAACTGTAACTGAATCATACTGTAATTATGATTCAGCAATATTTTTACTTTCAGATTATCTATATGAAGACAAACCATAATTAAACAAGGATATAGCATGACTACTTTTCTAAACGTACATACTATAAATAAAAATATATAAGGTTAAAGGTGTTTCACAGTATGGTATCTATCTCCATGGAGTCAAACAGTATTCCATTAAGCCAAAGTACAGGTCAGATCTGTGGAGTGGAGAGGCGACGCCACTCATAGCAAGAATGCATGTTTTTCAAAGTATTTCTAAACTAAAAAGATGCCTATAATTGAAGAAATGCAAAGTAGATACTGTAAGTATAAGCCATACTGTGGAATAGCCCAAGCAATGAAAAGAGACAAGCCGACGTTCCACCAGTAAAGTTACATAGTGCACCTTTAAGAGCAAGGAAAAATAACAAGGTGTAACAAATCTCCATCAATACACATAGTGTGCAACACATGAATTGACATAAAAAGGAATGAAAAACAAAACAAAATTATTATTTTAACTATTGTCAGTTGAAAGACGAAGCATACTGAATTACATTTTTATACAAGATTTGTCAACCTTTATCTATCCTACAACAGGGAAATTACACTGGCTGCCCATTTACTTCCCTAATCATCTTTGTGTATAACTCTCTACAGTAGGTGTGTGCGGAATGCCATTTAAACCTGCCCCCCTCTCGCCTATCCCGCTGCGGACTGCGGGATGTGTCTGAGCCTGAGGCCAAACTGCTCTGTCTACACTGTAAGGAAACCAAGAGTCCGGCAAACCACAGAACACCTCAATTTGAAACCATATGTGGTGATATTAACCATAGACAGACTGATATATGTGCCTGTGACAGCAAGTGATGAATGAAAATATAAAGGGAGTGACTATGGAGGTGATAAGCATAATACTCCCATCTATTTCTACTACCGACTATCAAAGGTGTCCTTATAAATATGCTCCCACATCCTTTCTCTTTAGAGCAGGTCTCTGTGTTGATGCATGGAGCTACAAGGCCTGATGTCTAGTTTCTTTGCAAAGATTAAATAAAGCATGATATTTTACAACACATTTAAATATATACATCTGCTTTGATATTAAGCTGTAATTTTAAAGAAGACATATAAGCAAACCAGACCACGTTACAGGTCACATCTGTTGAAAGGCAAACCCCCTCACGGACAGTTTTCTAGGTATTTTGAGCAGTAAAACCACCTGTCATTTTATAAACTTAAGGTAGAGCTGTTTAATGTCATAATGTGGAACATTTTTGGCAATGACATATCCATAGAAACAAGTTTCCCAACAAAACAATTACATAATGCACCTTTACATCTAAGATAAAAGAAGAAATTCAATTTGTCAACTGGACAAAGTTTGTTTGGTCGAAAACGTTTCGCCGCTCATCCGAGAGGCTTCGTCAGCTCTAATAAGAATACTGGTAAGACGCTTGCTTATATCTTGCTGCAGGGAGGAGCTAACTAGCTAACTACTTTCCGAAACTATCTCATTGGTTTCAGTCTTTTGTTTCTCTGGCGTCTAGATTACCATACCTATTCATCCCTACAATGACTGTTTTTCACACCTCTGGCCCTTCTCTGAACAGAAATGGTGGAGTCAGAGATAATTTGTCTCCCATCTACAATTCCATTCTTAAGCCTAGACCAAGCAAACAGGGGAACAATAGGGCTAGCCAGGTCAGGGCCAGAGGTGTGAAAAACAGTCGTTGTAGGGATGAATAGGTATGGTAATCTAGACGCCAGAGAAACAAAAGACTGAAACCAATGAGATAGTTTCGGAAAGTAGTTAGCTAGTTAGCTCCTCCCTGCAGCAAGATATAAGCAAGCGTCTTGCCAGCATTCTAATTAGAGCTGACGAAGCTTCTCGGATGAGCAGCGAAACGTTTTCGACCAAACAAACTTTGTCAAGTTGACAAATTGAATTTCTTCTTTTATCATGGATTCTACCTGGACGACTGAGGGACTCTTCACGCATCTTTACATCGAACTCCATCTTTTTCTCAAACATTCTCAAGCCCAGCTCAGTGTTAGTGAGACACGGCTTGCATAGGCCTGCTAGATCCAGACAGACAAGTGAAATAGCCTTTCATTAACAAGAAGCACATTGTTGACGTCTTATCTGATATGCCCTGAGTGCTGCTTGTACAGGTTAGCCACCCAACCCTGATAGAGCTCTTCATCTCTCCCACATAAGATTATATTCTGTGTGACGGCGCCCTACCAAGTGCCCTGTCTCTATCCATCTTTACCCACAATTCCCAATGGGAGGCCGAACAAGATGATGTTGTTGGTTGCTCTGATAAAACGCTCCGGACCCCCCAGGCCGTAGCTTACGTAGACTATAAGACATAGCTAGACAGAAATGACAAACAAATAAGGGTAAAGACACTGAAGAACAGACAGAAACAGAGCTTCAGAGTTATGAGAAGGTGGGGGAGGTGATTGAGATGGACTGTCACGTTGTGGTAAAAAGTCAGATTCAGATCTATAGTCATGCACATACATAGGAGGCAATAGTACCTGGATTGTCAAAAGTATTGTAAATCAGATGCTAATCAATAATAAAACTAATATTGAACCTAGAGCACTTCTCAATACACATAAATATGACTAATTTGATCTATCCTTAATAGTTTTCTAATTATCTTGACCTATATTAGAAAGAAAAGTAGAAAGTGCTATTTTTGTGTTGAAAATGACTTTTTTTTCTAGTATTAAAATTAGCTTCTTTTTTTTTTAATTATCATTGCAGTATCAAGTATCAGGCCAGTTTCTTTTAGTATTGTGACAATATTAATAAAGACAAATTTCAAGGATGCAGAGATGCAGGCTACAGGTTCAGGGGTGCATAAAAAAGAGGAGCTTTATGGATGTGAAATTATGCTAGTTGAAGTTAGCAAAGGCTGCAGGCATAATGGCTAAATGTATACAACTGGAAAAAAAAGTGAAAAGTGGTTGAGAAAGATCTGTGGCCTGAAGAACAAGGTCTCAGCATATCTCAGTGTTTGTAATGGGTAACATATTGTTTAACAGTAGTCTTTTCTTATCTCTTTCCCAGCTAAATGGTTGGGCTGCAATAAAAGAAGATATGATGAAGCTGCAATGACCCGACACAATCAGCTGAAGTTTACGTGTAACCCTGTGCACTTACACAGGGTTACACATTGAGAAAAAAATACAATGCTCCATTCATAAACAGGCACATGTAATAGTGTGCATGGCCCTGGGTATGGTTAGTCTTATACATGTGACATAAGACGGTTACATACTTTAATAACTACGATTTTAAACGATTTTGAAATAGCTTGTGAGCATACAGCAATGTAGAAGACAAATTGTCAAAATTAAGACGAGTTCTGAATTATGAGAGTGAATAATACCACGTTACCTAATTTTTTTTCCCTTTGGTTGCCTTTGCATAGAAGCAGATTAAGAAAACTTCATAACAATTCTCCCACTGCATAAAACAAAATAAATAACTCATAACGAAAATTATATGTTTTACCTAAAATAACAAAAGTGCAACTTGGCATATATATATATAATATAGAAGTTAACGCAGAACTTTGATCTTGTCTTTGGGGAGCTACAAGACTAGAAAATTTTCATAAAATAACAACAAAACATGTTTTACAATATCTCTGCAGTGCCTTGTACAAGCAACACTGAAGAGATTTCATCATTCATCAGCCATAACGGGAGCTCTGGGTCATGCCATCTCCAGAACAAAATACAGCGCCTGGGATGGGGCTGCTCCAGGCTGAATTATCACCAGGTTTTGTTGTGTCAGAAAACATAATAAAGTATTTTTATGATGTGATAAAAAGAGCCATTTAAGACAGCTTTCTGTGGGTTTCTGAGCTTGCCTTACAATAGAAAAGCATAATTCTGATGCCTTTACTTTATGCACAAAGCTGTTTTACCTTCACAGCAGCAGTTTTAAATCAAGGCAGTTTTAAATCAGCCCAAAAATGTGCAACACTTTGATAACAGATACTAGCCTCCACCTTGCTACATAAAAACTCAAAATGAATTATTTAATAACTGCATCTCGCTCTCTAAATGTTTAAAACTACCAGCATCTTCCAGATGGGCAAATATTTCCATTTTATGTAACATTTTTATGGAACTTCACAGAGAATTAGACAGTGTCCTTCCCTTGTTCCACCGTGCGAGGCAAAGTTCGTCTAAGCATAAGAAATCACAATTTGTGACTGTTGTTCAAGATTATGAACAGTATGGCACAGCCACCACTCAAAAGGTTTGTCACATTAATATCTGAACAGATGACTAGAACAAGGTCCACATGCAGTGGCCTGTGTTGCTTACAGAGAAAACAGCTCTAGGCCAATCAGTGTTCTGTTTCAAAACTATAACAGAATGGAACAAACTACCAGCACATTAAAAACTATCCAAAGACTTCAAAAAGTTTAGTGCTGTATTAAGAACATCTTTTAACAGCCCAGAAGTGCCAGCATTAGGCGCCAACTAATGTAGGAAAAACAAGTTATAACTAACAACTAAATTATACCTGATTAAGGGCACAGAGGGAGCAGGGTGGGATTGGGATAGAGATATTTAATGTCATTGTACTTTTTAATAACTGTTTGTATAGCAGCACCGTGGCAGCACGGTAGCAGAGTGGTTAGCGCTCTTGCTTCACAGCAAGAAGGTTCCGGGTTCGATCCCCGGGTTGCCCAGACCTTTCCGTGTGTGTTCTGTGTGGAGTTTGCATGCATGGTCTGGGTTCGATCCCCGGGTCGCCCGAGCCTTTCTGTGTGGAGTTTGCATGTTTCTCCCCGTGTCTGGGTGGGTTTCCTCCGGGCACTCCGGTTTCCCCCACCAACCCAAAACACGCACCATAGGTACCTCCAGCTTAGGTCCTGACCAAGCCGAAGCAAGAAGATCATGGAGATGGTCCCCGGGCGCCCTAATGTGTGTGCTGCCCACTGCTCCTAATATATGTATATATATATAGGATGGGTTAAAATGCAGAGAAGAATTTCTCCAGTGTGAGATCAATAAAGTTCACTTCTTCTTCTTCTTCTTCTAGATTGCATTGTTTATGCTATTTTTGTGTTCTATGTTTTGGCTATCTCAGTGACTGCAGACAGAAATTGGCCCAGAAAGCTATAATCTGGTACATAGCATTTCTTCAATGTTTCTTTGATTAATGCTCCTGTAACTGCTCCCTTTAAAATAAATAAAATACACAATTACACATCCATTCTGAATGATCAGTGAATGGGGCCACTATACATGACACTAAACATGATTACATATGATACTACTTCCTATTATGTTCCTACTGGTAGTATAGACATTTCATTTCTAGACCAGGTGTGACATTTTGGTGTGGAGTTTGGTCTCTCTGTGCTTCGACAACTTTCCTCTAGGCACTGTTTTCACCCTGGATATTTTTAGCTAATCCTCCAACAAAGAAATTCTGACCGAGATCTGGGCTCAAAATCTGAAGGTGGGTCCCTGGATGCTGCTGACAGGTTGCCTAGAACCACTGGCTGAAGAATTTTGAGCATGCATGTACATAAGGGTAAAAACTCTGCTAGTGTTACCTATTATCAATTCAGAGCTGATCTAAGAAAAATACATTAAAAATAATTTATAATTCAGTCATACATAATTTTTGTCATACTGAATTACATCAACACATCAGTGTCGATTCTCCACTCATAAGATCTTTTTCAACAACTGAATACAAGTCTCACTACTCACTCACTATCCTGAGAAAGATGGTGCCCATGTGTCCCTTAAGACACTCCCTTCACAAAACCCATTCACTTTATAAAGTTGTAGCCAATAGCTCACGATTAAATTCAGAGGAGGTGTTTGATATGGAAAATGGCAGCATCACACCATGAAAAGAAATGAGAGGGTAAAATACTTGGGTACTACAGACAGGCGAGTGTCAAAAGGGCTTCTGCTGTTGAATAAGGAATGCAGTTCTGAATAGTCTTGTAAACCAGCAACATTTTGTGGTAGAAGAAGACAGAACAAGAAGCACTATAAGGAGGGATGTGAATAAAATTGAACACAAAAACTTAAAGTGAAAGAAAAAAAAAAATCAAAGGGTCATTTTTGATGCTATGTTGCTGTAATGACAAGTGAATGGTGGAAGGAAAAATGTGCATGATTGCCCCCCCCAAATGCAGAGAAATAATTTCCCTACAGGGATAAATAAAGGATATCTTCTTCTTCTTATTATTATTATTATTATTTTCAATTACTAGTTTGCGGTTTTACACAACAAAGAGGTCAAGAATATATCAGTATCATGAAAGTTCATGCTGAGGTTGGATACTCAATGACATGTGCTATTGACTTTCCTGTCCTGCACTGAATTGAAGTTCAAGAGGCCATCCAAACATTATGGCATGCTGAATGACCATTGCAATAAGCCGAAGAGTTGTAAAATTGACAGCTACTGAAAAGGAGTGGGCAGAAAATAGACTAGAAAAACATAAGAGACACAGAAATCAATAACGTTCTATATGTAGCATCAAGTATGTAGCTTTCCTTGGACAGTCAGTCGACCTAAAAGGCTCATATCAACATGTCTCCACGGAGCAGCACAGATAACATGCAGGCCCTGTCTACATCCATCTATGTCTCTGGACACACTTATATATCTAACCTGCCTCTCTAGCCCCTCATTTGGTTCTGGAGCAGAGAGCAGGACTTATGGATGAGCCACAGGTCTGATCCATCTTCGGGTCTGGACAAGGCTTTGGTCAAACGCTCATAACTCAGAGGGATCCTGCGGTCGGAGCAACACTGCCTGACAGAGGAGGAGAGGAGAGGGTAATTTACAGGCTGGACAGACAGGGAGCATACTGTATCCACTGCAGGGGAGTGGTGCAGCTAACATATGGATGTCAAGGCTGTGGCGAGATGGGAAGTAGTTTAACAGGTACAGGTGATGTAACATGTACCTGGAAGTGTACAGCTGTAATTGAATCCGGAGTTAATAAGAAAAGGCTTTTAGGTTACTGTTGGTTTGATGGGATAAGCTCAGTAGAAGGGCTTTACAGACAGCAGTGTTAACTTCTATTACAGTTCAAAGCATTACAATAAATGGCAGAATTAATGTATCCTATCCCACCTATTAAGGTTAGAAGTCACAGTTGGTTAATGTTATCCTGACAACTATGAGTATAGTGTAGTAAAGAGCTGGTACAATATGGACAGTGCCTATATATATGCATGCATGCCACGAAAATTTATTCTCATGTACATTGAGTATAAAGGACAAAAAACAGCTTTTTAGTATGTAATGTTAAATCAGTTTACAATTTGAATCTGAATTTCTTCATTTAATATTTCTGCTGTCACTGTGGCACTGCTTTTCCAGACTACAACTTCTCAAAATGACTCGCTAGTACTTAAAGGTGCATTGTGTGACTTTTCTGGTGGATGATGTGTTATTGCTTTGTCTGAGATGTTTCACAGTATAGTACTAAACTTTACTATCTTCATGGATATCAAACCAGGCCAAATTGCAGGTCAGATATGTGAGAGGAAACCCACCCCACAGTCAGAATGTCTATTTTTCTAGGTATTTGTGTGCTATAAAGCCACCTGTAGAGAGCTGGTTCATGTCATACTGTGTAAGATTCCAGACAGAGCAGTGACATATGCATAGAAACAAGCAGGTGATGGACCCCCAACCGAAAATTTACATAGTTTACATAATTTACATACTTTAACTCATTTTTTATCCATTCCAAACATAAAAACAAGATCATTTTCAGCATGTGTGCATCATGTCCCATCTTTGTCTCCTATTTGAATTTTGGGGAAAGGAACGTGAATATTAATGATTTATATATTTCCTACTGACCAATGACATGTGAAATCTTGTCTAATTTAATGTCAGAAGGTGTGTGTCTTTGTAAACAATGTATGTAAACGTCTGGTTTGAACAGTAGGTTTAGAAATCTAGTTTCCTCAAAATGGTAATGCTTGTATGGCACAGAACATTTATTAACCTAATCTATATGAAAACTAACAAAATAAAGCAAAAAGTGACTTACAACTACAGCCGTGCAACTTTTTTGTTTACCATATCGAAACTTGTACTGTGGATAAGGATGTAAAAAGTGACATGTGCGATGGATTACTGAGGGTTTTGGGTTGTCAACATGTTTGATACTTTTTCTTTATCTTTCTATATGTGTATGTTTAGGGTGCTTTTTTTCTGCAGGGCTAAGAAAATGGAAAGGTGGCAGCTGCATTATATACTAGTCTTATCGGTGTGATAAATGACTACATAGTGAAGAGAGAAGCTGTGACTCTTCAGATAACGAAGGATGAATGAAGCAGTATGGAGGAAGTGAGGAAGGAACGAGGGAAGGAGAGAGATAGGAGGTACATTGTGCTCAGTGGAGGCTCGTGGGACTTTGTTAGTGTAGTGTGTGATCATTGATTAAAGAGCTTTATGTACTTCTACCTACAGCACTAGGGAGGACACTCTCACCTCTGCTGTTTCTCCTGTCCATCCTCATGCCCCCTCTCTCTCCTCTGTCTCTATCTAAGTAGACAAACAGGCAAGCCGCTGTAATTTTCTCTCAACTATAACTGACAGCCACAAAAGGTCAGTGGAAAGGGAGGGGTCGCACACCTCTAATCACTCAACAAAGGAAGAGCACTTAGTCCATTCCAATGTCATCATAAAGATAAGACTGATAAAGACTCAAATATACTTGTGTCATCCATGTCCGCCAGTCTTGCTTATTTTCTCATTTGTTTATCTGGCATCATTCATCGTCTCCCGAGTTCAATCAGGAAAGCTCTTTCATTCAGAACTTCCTCAAGGCCACATTAGAAGTCATGCACTTTACAGCTGAATCAATGGTTACTATCTTGAGTTGCACAATTAAGAATTCCACCTTTACAATGTTAATGGATCCAATACAAAATTATTGGCTAGCAAATAAAATAAGACTCACAACACTTGAAAACAGGTGAATTTATGAGATAAAAGAAGGGAAGAACTAGTTATACCTGCTTGTCAAAGCCTGATCTCATCAGATATCAGAAGCTAAGCAAGGCCGGCCCTGGGAGACCGCTGGGAACACCAGGTGGCACAGTGGGGCGCCAGTACCAAAAACTGTTGTTGTGTCCTTAGGCAAGACACTTCACCCACATTGCCTAGTACGAAAGTGGAGTGTGTGGGAGTGTTGGTGGTGGTCGGAGGGGCCAATGGCACAGATTGGCAGCCTCACTTCCGTCAGTCAGCCCCAGGGCAGCTGTGGCTACAATAGTAGCTTACCACCACAAAGTGTGGAGTGAAAGAATAATGAAGTATAAAGCGCTTTGGGGTGTCTTGAAAGGCGCTATATAAATGCAATGATTAATTAATTAGTTATAAATTTGGGTGAAAATTGGCTACAAAATAGCCTCCAGTATACCTGTTATACAAATAGTATATGCTATATATTTTTGTTGATTTAGATAGCATAATCATGCACGACAAAGTGAATTTCAGTACTTATTCTGGACAGCTTGATAAATTATCTGCAGCAAAGTTTTTAAAAATGTATGATGGACTCTCCAAATGCCAGGTGCTCCTAACAATGTGGTAACACACAATAAATGTACTGAACAGTCCTGTAGGGCCAATATCAAACCCTGCCTTTTATAAAGCAAACAATGTATGTGTTTTTTATGTGTTTTGCAACATACTGCACAAACTCACAGCTGTCACGGCTATGAATACAGCATCAACACCATACAAACCTCTAGAAAGATCAGGATTGCCAATCCTGCACACCATTTAAGATAATATAAGATAATATGTAGCACTCAAGCATGCCATTATTTAACACATTATAAGAACAGTAAAAAATGCAATAAAATTTCATGGGTCGGCACAACAAGCGAAGCTGAGGAAAGGGAAACTTAATAACTCCCCTCTTGCACATTATTACATTAGTAGAAGGTCTCTCTGTCTTGTATTCACTCGAAAAAAGCATTGGCCTTCTAATTGCTAAACTAGGACCTGGTTGTTCTGGCATTTTGGAGCTGTCTGTGTACCAGCTCAGGAACAGAAGAGAGAGGGGGAGAAAGGAAGAGGAGGGGGAGAAGGCTGGATTAAGAATACACGATGAGCGCTGGGCCGGGGAGCAAAAGCATGTAGACTCAAACTGCTAGAGACAGCAGGCACAGTAAAGCAGAGAAGTGGATTTTCAGAGCTCACTTAATGCAGCTGACTCTAACTGTACTACCCGACCCCTTAGGATACTGTTAGCACAGTGATGGTTCTGCCCCATGCTTAAGGTGAAAATTACACAAATTGGTGTTGATTAGATAATCGCTTTGAATCAAGAAGCTATTACAGACAGTGCCATACCTGAAGGGATGAGTCCAAACGCCCAGTTGGGAACCAGGAAGCTAAATGGTTTGCTTGTTTCGTCTTTACTGTTGCCAGTCGATTCCACCATTTTCTTTTCTTCAGATTTTTTAAAAGGTGTCCACTTACTCCCCATTACAAATGACTCAGACACAGCAGATCTAGACTCCATTTGGGTAACACTAAGGCGCACCTCTGAAGCCTGTGTGGTGAGCTGAATTATGTCTGTGCTTGTCTCTCGGTCAGTGGAGTAAGAGCTGTCCTCTGGTAGCACCCATGAGATTGAGATAGACTCCTCTGTTGGGACCCGGACAGCTGGGTTTGGTGCAGTGGTAGGGTCTGTCCTCTCCATTTCTCTGGTTGTCGTCACTTCTGTAGTAGTCAGCACTTGTGTGGAGACCTCACTTGACTTGCTTTGTTGAGTCAGTGTTAGTTTAGTGATTTTTGGAGTAAAAGCAGAGTTCAGTACACTTCTCGTCTCTTCTTTGTGTTGTTCAGTTGGTCTGCGCACAAAAAGGATCTCCCCTTTGGCCTCTTCAGATGGGGGGCCTTTAGGCACAGTGGTGGGCTGCTCTACTAGCTGCCAGCGGGACAGTGTGGTGTGTTCTGCCACAGTAACAACATCGTTCATGTCTTCACTCAGGTCAGACTCTGAACTCTCATTGCCTTTTACCTCAAACATCTCTGCTAAAACATCCTCTCTCGCACTCCCCTCTGTGTCACTCTCCTCCTCTGAAGGTGGATGATTTGCTCCCTCTTCCTCTTCTTCTTTACCTTCACCCGAGTAGTTTTCTGGGTTGTCGTGTTGCCTCGATATGGGCATGGTTATAATTTCTAACGGGGCGGCTTTGGCTTCCATGGGTTCCCAGTGGGGTTTGCGTTTCCCCAGATAACCCATATTTCCAGGGGGACCTAGTTTAGAGGCGCGCATTGACTTGATGGCCCAGCGGAACTGACTGCTGGGGCCGGGGCTGAAGGCGGGCCCTCCCCTGGGACCCTGTGGGCTGGACACTTTGACAGAGTGCGGAGGCAGTTCAGTGGGGGCAGATGTGAAGAAGTCTGTAGGGAACAAAGAGACAGAGAGCATTTATTAATAAGGCTTCATTACAGAAGAGTTGCAGCGGGGGTGGCTTTAATTTTATGCATCGAATTAGATGTGGGACAAAAGACTGGTTTGGAATGGACTATTGAAACTTTAAGTCAAATATGTATTATATGTGTATGTGTCACCACCATCACCAAAGTGAAAAAAATTAAATTAACTACATATAAATTTTGAAACATAGCATTTCACGCGCTTAAACAAAACATTATACTGACACATATTCAAATCTAAAAGAAATGTGGTTTTGATACAAATTAGACTCTTTTCTTAGAAGCTTACTTTGTGGTACATTCAAAGCAATTTCATACCTCTCTCCCTGGTTTCTATTAGCCTGTGAAGTCTTTGCCTGAACAAACTCCATTAGGAATACTGCACAGCATGTAGTGAAGAAAACCATGCGGGAAAAGCAGTAGACCACTTGAAACGCGATAAGCAAAACAACTCTCTCCACCTAGACCTGTTTATTTAGATGAATTGGGCCACTGTACTTTATCTGCTTACAGTCTTAAACCAGAGACTATCTACATCATCAATAATTCACTTTTTCTGCATGTGTGAGTCATGGCCAGTGTGTTTTTAGAGCAGACAATTTTTCTTGCTCCTTCCAGTTCACGTGTGAAAAATATAAAACTGCAAAGGGGGACAAGCTGCATCAAGACATGAAATGTTCACAAATATGTCATTAAATATTGAAAGATCTGTGATTTATTGAGCATGTCTGGTGTTGTGCCTAAGTAAGGTTTATCAGCCCAAGGTTAATTTCCATAAAATCGTGTAGAAGTGTATAATTGTCCTATCAATAATCCGAGTTGCTAATTACATACTGATACAACACTCAGACTGAAGACATAATAATTAAAATAAAAAAATAAAATAAAATGAGACAATTTAGTGATTTTCAGATTATATATAGAATGCTATAAATTTGGGGAATATGTTTAGATACACTGTGCAGAGATTTAGGCAGGTGTACACTTATTATAAGTGGTTTTGCATCTCCAAAGTCTGACTCACTGACACTTTCTTGGCTAAGAGGAGGGCCTTCTCCAGCTTATTTCCAGAGAAAATTGTTCCTTTCGCTATAATCTTCCACAGTATATGCTGCATAAGACATATCTATATCCTTGTACAATGTTCCCAAGAATGGTTTTAACATTCTGTTTCCATGGAATCATGCAGGTGACGTGCCACCTTCAGAAAGTTACATACTGTACCTTTAAATGATTGCATAAAGTTAATTCTAAAGGCTTTGGTTCAAGGACACATTTAAAAATGAACCAGCAGATCTCTTTATTAGTGGATTTTTATATTTTTGGGCATGCTAAGGCAGGTACTGACAATGGCCACAGAGTGATTGAAGCTACAAGACTCTTGTTTATGTTCTCATATGGCATCTAAAAAGCCAGCAGTGAAGTGATTGTTTTGACCATGTGTTATGTCAAGCACTTTACAGGTCAGAATAGAGACTCTCTCTTTCACATTTTGGGGTCTTTTGTCTACAGTTCAAAGGGTTCAAAATGGCAGAGTGAATTTACTTAGAGAAGCGAGAACTTAGCTGTAGCCTGCGGCGCACCATTAGGCGGATAATTCATTCCACTGATGATATGGTAAGGGAAAAATAAAATCTTGGTTCACATTTCCATCACACCAACTTAAAAGAAGAGTAGCATCATGGCTGTTCTTCTGTGGCTCTGCTCCTCCTGATCATTACAGAGCACCTTCAGAGAGCTGGTTCCTAATTGGCTCAGACAGACACGGAGGTGAGAATGAGCCCAACCTTCACCGTAATTGGACACAGTTGTGAATAATGCATGTGGAGTAAAGCAGGGGTTTTTATTAATGCTATTTGAAAGAGGGGGAGGGAGGGGATTCTGTGGTGGTTGTAACAGAAAAGTGTTAATAGAAAGCTGAGAAAATCAGTTTCATGGAGTCAGCCGTTTCGGTTGGATCTGAACAAGCAATTTTCGTTACAGGTGTTCAACAGGTTTAAGCAAGGTAGTATTTATAGAATTTGTTGTCAAGTTACAATTTGAAATGTAAAGGCCTGTCCAAAATTTTCCGCTGACAGAGGGATCAAAAGGGTTCTTTCTGCTAACCAATTTATGTTGTAAATAGGAATACATGAATGAAAAAAGAAAAAAAAAATCACTATGTCTATAGTTCAATTTGACTTTCATGTACAATTTGTAAAGAAACAGATTGGATTTGTGCTTTGCTATCTAACTTTGTGAGAGCACAATATTTATTCTAAACCAAATTTCTTATTAAATATTGAACCAAAGCTGTGCGGTTACATTAGGATCTCAATATAGTCATTGAAAAATATAAAAAATTGATACTGCGGCTGAGAATGGTGACCTGCTGACCTGTTCTTTCTGTGGTGTATTAAAGTGCACTATTTCTCAGAAGATTCAGTGCAGTCTTTTTCACAGATACACAAAAAACTGAACTCTTAAACTAAATTTTGGGGGCAGCTATCTTATGTACTTAGGTCTAATGACATCATTTACACCAGTGATTCTAAAAAGGTGAAGAAAGACCACGAAGAGAAAATCAGCTTCTGCTAGTTGCTTTGAAGAGGTGCTATACTGTACTTATGCTTCTCACCCTGGAACTATGTTTAACCATGTGTGGTTAAGTCCTAGTTAAAGTTTATTTTAGCTTAGTTATTGTTCATTTCAATATTATATATTTATATTGTATTCATTTTAATTTAAATTTTATGTTTGTTGAATCTCTCCTCTCTCCTCTCCTTTTATTCCTTGGTGATACTTTAAAAGCTGTTTATTGTCTGAGGTGCAACTTTTTATGAAATGTTAAGAGTCACTTGTCTACCCTAATGTACTGCAAATTGCTGTTGGCGAAAAGGCGTATTTGTGAATCATATCTACTTCACACTGAGCCAAAATCTAGTTAATATTTATGATAGACTGAAGCATGGACAAGGCTCTTTGTCAATAAATCTGAAAATAGAGGAAAAACACTCTCCTTTACAACAATTTGCATGTATAGTGCTGCGTTACGGCCCTTGTGTTTGTTTGCAATTACAGTTTAATTAAATTTACGTCTCTACTTCAAATTGCCCTGCGTAGGAATATATTACGGCATCCTTGAGGGGAAGAGATGAGAGAGCAGAATGCCGAACGGGTTTAAAAAGCATGACATAAATATATCCTGTATTTACCAGTGGCATGTGAACACACCATATTGCAAATGAATACTCCAAATGGTTCTTTTCAATTTCAAAACATTTAGTGAGTGTAAGGGTGAAGTAGAGGACAAACCATTAGCTGTGGTGCCAGTAGCTCCTTCTTCATGTTGGATGCTGCTGTCCTTTTGCTCTGTGTTGTGAACAGCGGGCTGTAGTTTTACCAACGGCCTCAGCTCCTTCTCCTGCTCAGACAGTCCCTCTTCTGAAGATTCTAGTCCGTTTGTAGAGGGGTGAAAAGAAAAGCCCCTATGCTCAAGTATTACATTGTCCATTGTTCCCTTGTCTGTTTTGGGCTCACTCAGATTATTACTGGACATTTCAATCAATGCATGGTTCTCTGTTGCTTCTTCTACAGGCACTGACGTTCCTACTTCTGCATCCTCCATCGGCTTGTCTCCAGTCAGGTACCTAAAAGGCTTCATTAAAGTATGGACAAAGTCAGCTAGCACGCTATTGCTGCTCTGGGAGTGTTGAGCTGAAGATGTTGTTGAAATGTTGGCTGAACTCCTGTCTTCTTCACTGTCTTCTTCTCTAGCTGCACCACCAGGGCTTTCAATGTTCTCCTGCTCTGATAGGCCTAAAGCATTGGAGTTACTATCAGGCATTAGATGAATTATGACATGCTCTTCGGAAATCTCAGAGGAATTGTCACTGTCAGCTACAGAACGGATATTTGAGTTCTCCAGGTTGACAAGACCAGTCCAGGTTGAGGTCTTGGCATAGGGGGAGCTTCTGTGGGTTTCACCGACTGACGACATGGTTTCTTCCTCTGGGTTGGAGGCCTCGTACACAGCCTCTACTGCTTGGACTCTAAGTGGCTGGTGAGCTGAAACACAATAACAGTATTTTACCTCAAGCAAATGTACTATTTCACTTGACCTGCTTTATCCGCCTGACGACAGCACAGTGTCCCACACTCCCAGGGCTGTAAACCTGTTATTTCTGCAGGACAAGCTTTATGCATTTATCACAATAGACTTGGACTTGAAGATGTAACATTCTAAGCTACATAGTTCTTGTTCTACATAAGTCCTGCACTAATGCACTCCCTGACAATTTTTTACACAGTATAGTGGCTGATTACTGCTGACCACAATTTGCAATTTGCATCCTTCAACTCCTCAACATCTCTGCTGACATTATTATGATTATGCTTTTTTCCAGGTATATAGTATAAATCCGCTCCTTGCTAGTGTGATCTACAGAGTATTATCCAGCAGAGCCATATTTACGACAGAAGTCAGTTGACTTGTTTCTTTTATTAACTCTTTTTAGACCAACACTGATTTAAAGAGATGCATGAATATGCAATCTTCCTCACTTCAGTTATCAGTGGTCTTTCTAGTTTCAGGCTTGTGTATATTTCTTATCCACTTTCAGAACATGGAAAATAGCAATTGGAACAAGAGATTTTAATGGACATGTTATTGTTTTGTGTGAGGCGTTGATGGCTTAAATATTAATGTAAACATCACCGCCGAATGCATGAAGAACTTTATTTATCATTTTGTTTGTTTTGACAAATGCGTGGCCCCTCCCCTCCTGCTGAGTCTGTTTGCCTAACGTGATTAGGTTATGCAGATGTTTTGCTTCAGTGAAGATATAACGGCTCAAGAGCATGAAAGATGAAACTGTCATTCTGTCTGTACAATTACAATGGGCAGAAGTATATTGCATTTTCAAGTGGGGCCTGCTTGTGCATGTGAACTAGCTGTAAAAAGTATCAGTGGAAAAATATTTACTGAAAGGGAATAGTTAGCTGCATTTTATTTCTTTTGGGGTTTTATTCACTAAGGCAAAGCATATGTTGATAATAAACAATTATACAAAGCATACTAAAATGAGAAAAATAACTTCCAATAACCTCCAAAACAGTATGCGTCAAATAGTGCAGTAGTATCAGGAAATCCAGTGCGGTTGGGGTTGCTGTAAACTGTCCGTACTCCGGGCTCGTCTCCTCCACAGTTTTTCCGGGGAACATTGATCGGGTAGCGCACACTGCCATCTGCTAGCCAGCCCGGGTCACACTGGTCCAGTCCGGCCTGCCATGCCAGGTACAGCTGCCCCACTGTAGCCAGCTGAGCCCCCAAAGAGTGACAGTGAGTGGAGGCTGTGGCCAAGTTTAGCTTCTCTGGCACGGAGGTGTGGAAGACATCACCTGCCAAAAGAACATTTAGAACTAGCTCAATTTACTTTTCTGGTAGAGAATCTGCTGCTTGCTTTGTGTTATTGCTTTGTGTGGAATGTTCCACAGTATGGCATTAAACCTTCCTATATGCTATCTTTTCCTGCACTTAAATGTTAAATCTGTAAAAAAATAGCTCATTTTTTTTCTTACTGAGAGTGGGGTGGCATCACTTGATTTTTTTATGGAGATCGATACTTTTTATGCTGTGCTGTGGAACAGTCCAGACAAAGCAATAACTTTTCTATGGAGACAAGGAGGCGGCAGGACTTTTACCAGAAAGGTTATATAGTGCACCTTAAATGTTATGAACAAATCCTTTATTTGAGACGTTGTCCAGTATTGTGTTTACTAATCTAAAGAGGATGCTATAATAAAAGAAGACATTTCTATATTCGATGCAATAATGTATTTATTTTTTACTCCAGTTGGATGTTTTGATATGATGTCAAATGTGAATATACTTTTCTTTTTAATTACATTCAAATGAATACATTTAAATGCAGTTTATAGCCCAACTAAACTGGATTGAAGCAATATATTGTATTTTTATAGTGACAAATAAATGTGTTTTAAAGTCTAGTATTGTACATGTTTTGTTGGCTTCTGCATTTTTAAACGATATTGTAGCCGTAGCTTTTTTTTATTTATTTAGAAGCCGTTGTGCCTGGCAGGGTCTTTATTTCTTTTGTTGGCTTTGCTGAAGATGTAGCAACTCTAACATGAAAGAAAAGTCATCTGAATATAAATATATATTTTGAGGGTTGTAATAAGCAGAAATAAACAAAAAACAAAGCACACAGAGAAAGGCTCATTCAAAACAGGTGTGTAAAGTAAGAGAACAGCTGAACCAATAAAATGTGATGAAAGTTAATGTAGATGAAAATGTATGGAGTCTGGTATTACAAATCAAGTGAACAAACAAGAGGATGCTGAGAAGCAGTTTAAACATTTAGATATGTTGCTATGACAACAATAATTAGATGCTTCAATGAGCCTGTGGTTGTGGATTTCATTTCAGAAGGTTTTGGTCACTGCATGCAAAAGAATACATATTAGATTAACTGACTTAAACAACGCCCAGACTGTGTAAAGATCTTAAGATGCTGTCCCTAATACAATACAAGACTCCACCGTAAACACTGACTTTATAACTTCAGCTCTTGGTTATTTTCCCAGTCAAAACACCAGCTATCAGTCACATAGTCATTTTCTATTGTTAGAGGGTAATTATCTCCCGATTACTTTAATCAGCTGCTTAAATGCTCAGTGTGTAACAAACGTGTGTGTGTGTGTGTGTGTGTGTGTGTGTGTGTGTGTGTGTGTGTGTGTGTGTGTGTGTGTGTGTGTGTGTGTGTGAGACCTACAGGTGTCCGTATGATCTGAATCAGTCTCACACAGAGACTTTAACATCCCACAAATAAACTGTGAATCAATAACAACAAAATATATGTTATTTTCACTATAGTTTCAAATGCTCAAAACACACAAGATTATAATTCAAACAACTGTGACTGTAATAGATGCTAATATTAACCAAGGATAATTTCCAAGTAAATACCACTTAAAAGCAGCTATAACACTAGTTTATGCTTCTATGTATGCAGCAGGGACTATGACAGCATGCATTTACTGGGACATATGGCTAAATAATGATTATCTAGACACTAGCTTCTGGAAGACTATACACCAAGCCATTGTATCAACAGCAAGCAAAACACCATCTGGCAGCAGGTCACAGACTATGGGTAATTGTTCTCTGTAACACTGTGAAAAAGACAATATGATTTTATATGAAGGATTTCCACACACATGTTATTGTTTGCTTACTACCCAAAAGTGCAATAGCTATTAAGATCAACGATGTTACAGCTAAATGCTAAATATACTGATAAGATAAGGCTTAGTTGGATTAATAGCTGCAGGATATGGCAAAGCAGTTTGTAATACCCAAGGCTGGGGTTAATTGAGTTGAATGGTGCAACATCATACAGTGGCATCTGGGAGGTATTGAGACATATAGCTGTCAAAATAAATTGGTTGGGATTTTGAAAAATAACACCATGGCTATTTTTAAATTCAGTCCTGGACATGATTGATCGAGAGTGACAAAGTTGTCCCACCCGCTGAACATTGTATGGCTGAACTTTCAGTGAGCAAAACAAAACTTAGAAACCCAAGCAATAGGAAAAAAAAACTTCCTCAATTTATTTTTGAGTTGTCAAAGTAAAGCATGTGCCTTATTTGACCGCCACATAAATTGTTGTCAAAGGTTTCCAGTTGATATTGTGTTATCAAATCTCAGGAGTCATACTTTGGAGCTGTTTAGCGAAGCAGTAGACATCAAACAGCTCGTCGGGGGACCTACTGCCGTAGTTTCGCACTCCGGGTGAGTCCTCTCGATCGCCATAGCAACCAGGCCGAGGAGATTGGATGGGGTACCTGCAAGAGAGCAAAAAGAGAGGGCATAAACCATAATCTGAACCAACCATGACATTTTTCATCCAAATACATAATTGGTTCAAATGTAACTCCCCACTCTATCACCACTGTCCAATCCTGCAAAAACACAATCTACTTACCTGGGAAAACATGGTCAAATATGCTCATCTGTGTCTCATATATAAAATCATTCATGGCTTGTCATCTCCTCCACTCACACAGTTTATTCACATCAGGACCTCTGAACACAGCAGATCCAGAGGGGCATCGGGAGGGGACTGTATCATCCCCGTCAGAAAAAGTCTCTTTGGCCAAACCACCTTCTCTGTGCAAGCTGCCCCTGACTGGAACACCACCCCCAGCACAATTAGAAGCCTCCAAACTTACATCTCATTTAAATTCCAGTTAAAGAAATGGTTCATTGAGAATCAATCCTGTCAATACTAACATCCACCCCTGTCGCCATCCTGCCTCTTGTGTGTTACTGTTGCGCGACTTTTGTTGTATGAATCTGTATGTGACTGTATGTGACTGCACACAACGGTATGTGGTGTATGTGGTGTTTGTGGCTGTAAATGAAAGTATTTGGCTTTATGACTTTATATAATTGCATGGAGCTGTATGAGAGTGTATGTAAGAATGATTTTAGATTTAATATTAACCTTGTTTTTATTCTGTTGTATTTTACTACCTGCAGGTTGACATTTTACACCTGTCCAGGGACTACAGATAAAAAATAGTCCTCGGGCTAATTCTGGCATATTTACATGTAGATTAATGTGCATTGTCCCTGAAATAAACAAATAAATAAATCAGTAACAATGCTAAATATACAATGACTTCACTACATGTCTTTACAGGAGCCTATATTTCAGACCTGCATATGTCTATCTATCTATCAACAGTTTACAAGTCTGTCAGATGGAAGCGCAAACACTATAATAAGATCACAGTCACAAAATTATCAGTACGTTTGGAAAGCAATCCCAAAGAAAGAACATCTTGCTCTGCTTCTTTAATCACTTTGCCCTCCGTTTACACTTCACAGTATAATTAACCAACAACTTTTTATGTCAGATCATTTCTAGTTTAGAGAGAAAAAAGAAAGCATGGGGGTAGGTTGGAAGAGAGAGAGCAGGGGAGAGGTGAGTAGTGACTTGAGTGGCTTTACAAGGACTAAAAAACAAACAAAAAAAATCAGTCTCCAACTGACTAATTATTCTACAATATTATCGATTGCAATTTGCAACAGCACAGAGCACAAGCAGAGAGCTGATTAAAAGATTACACTGGAGCAGTTTATGAAGTGTACAAGAAAACATGCCTCTGACACATAACTTCAACAAGATGGTTTCGTGTGCAAGTGACGAGGCAGCGACTGATGTCTGTATTTTTTTTTTTTGCCACACTATTAATTGGACACTTCTATGGGCTGATGTACACTCACAAGTCTCCTGGCTGTGCACCAATTAGGCAAATCCCAAGTGAGAACAAGGGGAGCGTAAAGCAGGAAGAAACTGTGCAGTGGGATGGTTGAGACAGAAAAGAAGAAAGAAAAAAAAGAAATCTGCTTTTCAACTGGAGCAACAATGTTTTGAAATTAAAATGTTGATGTGCTTGACAACAGTGAGATGCTGCAGATGTTAACAGGGACTTAATGGGAGGTGGCAAACTGAAACCAGAATAGCAGCCTGACAGTTAACCACATTTTGACACTTTGAAACAAGCAATTAGGTTTAATTATGTGGTGTGGCTTTTCATTTAAAAATGATTCATTATATCAACACTTTTTCATCCAAATTAATTGAGTATATTACACTCAGAAAGCTCACTGAAAACAAAAAAACATGGGCTGTTAAAAAGAGCCATTTGGTCTTAGGAAATAATGGAGTGTGTTCAGACCATTCAGTTGTCAGGAGTCACACAATAGAGGTCAATTAATGAACTGTACAACCCACACATCTACAGTCTACAGAGCCTATAAGAGAACGGAGGCATGATATAAACATATAAACATCTGTTATACTGCATTATGCCACATGATTCAATGTGCATAGGATCAAGTAATTCAAACAGTGTATAATGCCAACAATTATTTCCATAATAAAGCCAAAACAGAAGGCAACAACAAGCTATGTTTTTACTTTTCTAAAATGAAAGTATCTTGGCCAGAGAAAAGAACTGGTTTGAGAGGGGAGTTAAAGAGGCTATTTTTGTCAAGGAGAATCCTTCCTTGAACAGAAATGGAGGTCTCAGATATTATATGTCTCCTATTTATAACTAAATCAAAACAAAGAAAACAATAGGGCTCAGGCAGTGTTGGGCACGTTACTTTGAAAAAGTAATTAGTTACAGTTACTAGTTACTAACCCAAAAAAGTAACTGAGTTAGTAACTGAGTTACTACACTATAAAAGTAACTAGTTACCTAGAAAAGTAACTAATGCGTTACTTTTTTTTTTAGTTAAAAAATGTAAAATCATTTGGATGTGCATTATACAGCTTTTGCTGCTTGGCTGGCGTGGCTCCGTCACCGTGGCCTTCATTGTTAACGGCACCTAGCATGCGATTATCATCATAGGGCCTGCTTCTTCTGCCCCTTCCTCTCCTCCTCCTCTCCTCTTCCTCCTCCTTTCCTCTTCCTCCTCTCCTCCTACTCCTCTCTCCTCCATTGTTAACGGCACCTAGCATGCGATTATCATCATGGGGCCTGCTGGGGGCCACTAGTTTAACAGAAGCGTGCGCCGTCCAGAGATGCTTCATTAAATTCGAGTTGCTTATATTGGACGTGGACAAAGTCTTTGGTCTTTGACACAATGTGCACGTAACATGTACGTTTTTACCTTTTACCTCGACGAGGTTAAAATACTGCCTATACTTCTGTCTTGGACTCGGGACTCGCCATCTGACACGGGGTGTGTGTATTGTGTGTGTGCGCTACTACTGTGTGCTGGGATTGTGTGTAGAACCCGCCCACCGCCCACTGGGTGTCTCTGGTTGGCTCAACATGAAATCTTACTCTGCTTTAGCCAATCATCATTACTTATCCCGCCCTTACCAAAGGGAGAAAAAAAATTCCCCTGTGCTTATGCGAGTCGCGCACATGATGCCAGTTTCAAAATGAGTAGGTTCAGTAACGCGGTAACGCGCCGTTTAGTAACGGTAATTGAGTTCCTTTATTTTAAAAGTAACACGTTATAGTATTAGTTACTGTCAACAGTAACGGCGTTACAGTAACGCGTTATTAGTAACGCGTTACTGCACAACACTGGGCTCAGGTCAGGTCCAGAGGTGTGAAAACACCCATTATGGCTCTGAATGGCTATGCTAACAAGAACCCACACTCTTTTCCCACTGCATATTGAATAGGCCCACCTAAATAACAGAAACTGTAAACAAATAGGTGTGATAGTTTCATAGTAATTTCATTGTAGTTAGCTCCTCCCTTCAGACGAATATAGGCAGTGTCCACCAGCACTCTAGCCAGAACTGAAGAAGCAACTTGGATGAGCTGTGAAACGTTTTCAACCAAATAAACTTTTGTCCAGTTGACAAATTGAATTTCTTTTTTGCCATAAAATGAAAGTAGTTTCTAATTTATTGCATTCTAATAATTAAGCTGAATAAATAGATGCCTGATTAATTGATGGGTTTTAAGCAAGTAATAACTCTTACTCTCTACTTAAAAAGCACTTAGGGCTTTTCTCGCATAGCAACTCCCTAAGCATAGCTGGTTACAAAAAACATTTTCAGTTGTAAAGCCAAACACTTTCACTGCTGATAGTGTTATTCTTACCGCACAGTTTGGTCTGAGAGCCACCCGGCATCACAGTTGTCGTAGCCGTCAGCAAACGTAGCCTGCAGCTGACCCGGAGTGGCGATGACTGCAGAGTTCTCCACACACACCCGCTTGGCATCATCAAAGGTGAGGGCATAACGGTCATGAGGCGCCCGGTAGTGAAATACCACACCTACCCAGCAAAAGGTGAAAGGATTTTATGATTATTTTTTATGTCAGATTCATGGCACGTAACTATGAACTATTATGTACCATACAAGCTCAGAAACACAATGCCCTCTAGACATTATCATCGTAGCGACATTGTTCGATGTATGCGGGAGGAAATAGCAGTATCCAGGGTCAAAAGCCTCAGCGATGTGTCTCATTTGCATCCGACACTCGCTTGGCTCATCATTAGAGAGAAAGAGATGTTGCCCTTGGATACAGTGTATGACAAACAGTACCAATGTTTATTTTATTCCTTTAAAAGACAAACAATATTACACCCCACTGCAGTGTGTCACTTCACAACAGAGGACGCAATAGGAGTATACTGAGAATTAAGAGTTTTAGAGGGCAAGGGACCAAAAGAAGAGCATTTGTGAAGTACATGCATGCCCGGTGCAATTTTAAAATATAAATAAATGTCATCTTTGCATGAGAACGAGTCAATAATTTGTCTTTGTGTGGTTTATTCTATGCAAGAAGGAGCAAAGTAGAGAAGAAAGTAGATCAAGTAGAAGAGGGAGAGAGAGCACATGGGGCAGGTTTTATACAGACAGAGGCTTGTACACAGAGGTCAACATGACTTAAATAATGAGGGAAGAGAGGAATGCCAGTTTTGATGGAAGAGTATCTACTGAAACTGGCGCCGGATAATTATGACAGTAAATCTTTTTAAAAACATGTTAAAATATAATAAATCAATGGAAAAGGTGACATAATACATTTATTTAACACTTAAAGTCATCACAAGAACATACCAACATGAGTTTGAAATGTGCAGTTGCTGCCACTGTAATGATGAATAAATGGTTATGCACTTAAAGGCAAAGTAACGTTATTTTACAATCTGAGCCTTCTTTCGGTAATAAAACAAGTCGTTTGACTCACCCATATCACGTTCGTGTCATTTGGAGCTGTTTGAAGAAAGTTATGTTGTAGCGTAACCATTAGCATTTGTATTCGGGGCATTACTTTGCGGTCTCCAAATAACACAAACTTTAGCACTTTTCAAATCATAGAAGCCCGATGTCTTAATGTAAGAAATCGTTTGAAGCAAAAGTGGCCTGTAATCCGAGATTTATCCATAGTTTTCAGCTTTGCGTTTCATGTTTGGGGCCCAGGAGCAGTCCGCGCATGCGCACTGGCGTCCTCATCTACTCGAAACTATGGCTAAATCTCGGATAACAGGCCACTTTTGCTTCAAACGATTTCTTACATTAAGACATCGGGCTTCTATGATTTGAAAAGTGCTAAAGTTTGTGTTATTTGGACACCGCAAAGTAATGCCCCGAGCAAATGATACAGCACCATGTTAACAGATACGGGATCATTAGTAGAACAGAACGGCTCAACATAAGTTCTGCGATACTGCTCCAATTGACAGAAAAATGCTATGGGTGAGTAAAACTACTTGTTTTATTGCCGAAAGAAGGCTCAGATTGTAAAAAAACGTTAATTTGCCTTTAAGTTGTCTGATTATATTCTAAGTAAAGGTTTCAAAGATTTCTAATATTTTGACACCCAACTGTGCTTTGTAAAGGCTGCTGCTGGATGACATGAAAACCTGTGGGATACTAACACTACGGCCGTTTCCCAATTCACCGACGGCACGCTTGTTAGCGTCCTTGGAACGGGATATGCGTCATATCCGGCGCGACAAGGGCCGTTCCATTCGTTTTTTTCCACCTGCACCGTCAAGACGAGCTCTGAACGGCGCCGTCGTTTCCATGGAAATCGGGGCGTGGACCAAGTGTGCAAACATGCACGCTCCGCACACTTAAAAGCCCCAGCATGCACAGCGCGGGACTACAAAGACCGACTCGCCAGCGACATCCACAAGTGAGAGTTGCGACGTCACTATAAAATATACGTACTGGTTCACCTCACCTACAACTATGCTACATGAAACTCTTCATAAACTACGCTAAACATGTGTGACGGGAGCCGTAACGGCATAGATCACGGCACCTGTATTACCGTTCACATGCTTTTCCCCTTACACTTCTATATTTCCTTTGCTGTTGTAATGCTGGATATTCTACAGTATCGCCATGTCCAGCGTTTACTCTAAGCTGCGCACTGTTCGCACATTCTCAGCGCACAAGAAAACTTGTGCAGCGCCCTGTAAATCAGGGATGAAAGAGCTTTTTATTCAGCCGCGGGGGCATTTTTTTTTTATATCTGCAAAGTGCGAGCCGCGCGGGGGGGTTTCATTTCGGATGTGGAGTTAGTGTGTTTGCTCAGACACATTAAAAATTAGGGGGAACATTGGCCATGTCCCAATTCCAAGTATTACTAGTCGCAATAGTATAATATTTTTGTCTTTAGGGAACAAGGAGCAGACCACCCGGCTCATTGAGCTGAGGCGGGACCTGTTCAATTTCGCAGACGGCCATGTGAGAAACGTAGTGCACTAAGGACAGAGCGAGTATGCGCCGTCTCGACGACAGACCGACGACACACTCACAAGCGTGCCGTCACTGAATTGGGAAACGGCCTACTTCTTTCTCCTCTTTGACTTGGACCACGGGAGGGGCATTGCTACTTGCTAAAGACTCAAGGGCAAGTTCACATTTTGAGTGAAAGGTGCAAAGTAGTACATGCAAACACACTTGCCCTAATCCCAGTGGTGTAGTGGTGAGACCACAGATTGTACAAAAAAGCAGACTAAGGGAGTGTCAGCCATAGCGTGCAGCTCCAGTGAAATGAAGCAGTTACATATAGGTGCGTTCCATATCAGGAATAGGTACTTTTTTACAAACACAATAGCAAAATAAAAGCACCAGGATGATGTAGAGCATGTTAATGAACATTTTAAGACCAAATGATAAGGCTCACTGTGGCAGTTACTGAGAGAGGGATGACTATTTTTCAATGTAAATTCAATTAAAGCCAGAGTTGACAGAGCCGCAAGGGCCCCCATGCTCAAATCCTACTTGGAACGCGGCAGCTAGTGGGTTAGCTATGGCCATTTATAATATACAGTCTATGGGTGAGACATTCTAGCTTCAGCCTCATAACAACAATACGGACTTGCTTTTTTTTTTCCCTCCAAGGGATATAATACAAATAGAGACACTGGCTTGTTGGCTAATATGTTCACTGGAGACAAATACGTCTGGTTCATGGTGTTTTTCACAGTATAGGGAAGCCAGGCTCAGGCTATATCACTGGAGGCCTGAGTATAGCCAATAGCTCATTGCTCTATTTTTACCCTGAGCCTCCTCACATATTGACCCAGTCTCCAGAGAGAGGAGCAGGAAGGTACCATTTATGACGGCATGATGTCCTCATTGTAGTCCACTAGAAACTGGAGGCTCTCAGACAGAAGCAGTAATGCACTGTGCACCCCACTTTACAGTCATTGTGTGCTTTACAGTGGAATCAAATTTGAAATCCACAGGGGGGCTGTGTTGAAGCAACACTTGGGAAATAAGGAATTCGGTCACACTGCACTTGTTAACTATTGCACAATGTTTTGGTAATAATCACCCCAAAGGAAAGCCATTAACGCTATTAGAGAAAGAAAATAAACCAAACTGTCTCATTTTGAGTAAAAACAAAAACTGTGTGCTTCAGAGTGAAAACATTTTAGAAAAGCCACAATGGGATAAAAACTGAATTACAATGTTACTTGTGATGTACTTTTGGACATACAAGGACTTTTTTTTTCTACAGATCAAAGCATGACAAATTTAGCAACCCTTAATCTTGATCTTTTCAAGTAGTTTTTTTTTAATTGAAAGGGAAAATGGGCTAATCATTCAGCACTCTGCTGTAATGATTTTCTATGAATGACTTTCTATGAATTTGCTCTGTGATGTTGAGATATTAAATAACCAATACATTCTCCAGATTGCTCACAATAGATAACAAAAACATTGCATTATCCTGCCAGTAAACCATGTGTAGAAAGCTGGGTTTGTCTTGATTGACCATCTATAACTGTCAGCTGTGTGCTGCAATGAATGGGATCACAGTATCCAGTTTGTTGTCTTTATACCAGTTAATAGTTGGCAGTCATACTTCTGCATTCTCCTCTGACACATACAATCAATAATTTATATTCTAATTGGAGAAATAAATCAATGCAGTGTTCAATACATAGAAAACAATAGCTTATGTATTACAGAGGAGTGTGCATGTGAGTAATGTGGCATTGATATAGCTATAGCTAATCAATACCTGTTAATTAATACATTATGCACTCAGAAGAATTAGTGAGGACATGCTTTTGGTCTGCCCTGTAGCAAGCCTACCAATTAAGACTTTAAGACCCAGGAGACGGCTACTCCTCACTACCGCCATAACTGGTTTCCTTCTAAAGGTGCGGCTTTCATGCCTCGCAAATCGATTGGCCGAGAGAAGAAGGACACAGGGGTCTGGCTCACAGAATACAATGTGCTCTTATGGGATTCTTAGGGTAGTTCTCAGGTAGTTTCATCTTGCAACAACCAAACAAACTTATTTAGTAAGTAAGGGTGTGATAACATTGATACTGAAATTGATATTTGGATATTTCTTTAAAAGTGTGCATGAATTAGTATAAGCATTTATTTGTTTCTTTCATAACTGTGACAAATCATATCAAATGCAATACACTAATTATTGCAGTAAAGTTAATGGTATTGTACACTATGTATTATTATTATTATTATTATCAGAAGTCCTGTTACTAACCACATGGGAATTACTGAATATGAGGTGATGAAGCTAAAATGTGCTGTATGTGTGTAAAAGAATGAGGTTGAAAAGCTCTTGAGTCTTTTCCTGTTACTCATGCCAACTGCATTAGCCCTGGTTTGATATGAGCCAAAGAATGTCCAAGCGTAGAGCAATTCCCAGGGGCTGTTATGAAAAGAGATCATTATTATTAAAAATAGGGACTGACCTGAAAAAAAGTTGATGATCTGGTCTTAGAATGTTCATATAATTTTACAACACCAAATAGGGAGTCCTGGTTTCAGATACTGCCTTAAATGAGAGTAACATACTGTATAGTGGTGCTTCTACCTTATTGGTTTCATTAACAGTTCAATGCACAAGCAGAGCAGCCCAGGTCAATGATGTTTAATGTGTGCTTGTTCTCCTAACCTTATGCCCATCATCAAACATTTTACAGAGCCACTGGACTGTATATAAAAGCTGTTTAAGGCTGACATGGAAAATAGGGTGATTATTATTCATAGTGGCATAGGATGAGAGCCATAAGGGAGCTGTACACACGCAAGGCAAGGGTCTGTTTGCTTAAACCAGCCTTTTTGTGGATAAAAACACAGTTGCATGGCAGTTGAACAAGGTTAATTGGGTTGTTTGACTCCCCTATTGTGGCTAGTGCAAAGTGAGTATGCTAACACATGATAAGGCACAAAAGCAGGGGTTGTTCATACCAGAGGCTACTTAAACATAAATGGTTTATGCTTTATCTAGTAGGAAGGTACATAAAGCAGACAATATTACATAATAATAATAATAATAATAATAATAATAATAATAATAATAATAATAATAATAATAATAATAATAATAATAATAATAATAATAATAATAATAATAATAATAATATTTCCCACTTCTATTCAAAATATCTCACCATCGCTGGCCCACAGTGTAAGACAAGTAAAGAAAAAAATCACTAATCTTGGCATATTTAGATTATTTTTCCTTTTAACTCCTCACAAAGAAGTCTATGAAACATTGATTTAAACCGGATTTCCATTGGGTGAAACTAATGGCAGTTGCTAAAACAAATGAGCAATTAAATAAAGCATCTATATGATCCATTGCAGAATATGTATAGAATGTGCCTCTGGTGAATAAATAAGAATGAATCATCCTGTGACCCATATTAACCTAAACCTTCTGAAATAGGACAACTTTATTATGTGAAATTGGTTGCTGATTATCAAATCAGCAGAGAGCTGTGTATCAGTGTATATACCTGTGACTTCCAGGGGCACTGTGTCCTGCTCATCGTTGATTCCCACTACGACCTCACAGCGGTACAGCCCTGAGTCACTGGAACGCAGCCCGCTCAGAGCCAGAGATGCATTGTAGCGGTTCTCATTGTAACCAGGCAGCGATACACGGCCCTGGAAAGCCTTTTTTACCTGAACAAATCAATTCAACTAATTATACATTAAATACTACAACATATTTAAAGTCTGTACTATATTTGCTGAATGTCACTCCCCACTCATCACCCTGTAAGGTCCTATATTATACAAAATGGGCTCTGGTGAGCTTTTAGCCATGTTATAATGTTGTTACCTCATCAAAAAAACATAGCTGGAGTTGTGTTTTCTTTTATTCACACATGATAAAAGAAGAAATTCAATTTGTCAACTGGACAAAGTTTGTTTGGTCGAAAACGTTTCGCCGCTCATCCGAGAGGCTTCGTCAGTTCTGGTTCTAGTGCTGGTTAGACACTGCTTATATCTAGCTGCAGTGAGGAGCTCACTACACTGAATTTGTTCTGAAACTATCACAACTAATTTGTTTCTTTTGTTTTTAGAATTTCTCTGGTGTCTAGTTTAGCATACCTATTCAACCCTAATGACCGTCTCCACTCCTCTGGCCCTGAACCTGTCTGCCCTATTGTTTCTTTTGTCTGTTTTGACTTTGGTTTTATAACTTTGTCCAGTTGACAAATTGAATTTCTTCTTTTATCATGGATTCTACCTGGACGACTGAGGGACTCTTCACGCATTTTATTCACACATGTTTGAATAATCCTTTATTATTAGTCTGTCTACATCTCCAAAGCTCAAAATGCTCTGTTCCACCTTGTGATGTCATGAAGCAGAAGTTTTCGAGTTAATTAAGTCCTTTACACCTTTTGTTCAGTTGAGATGAGTAGTTCCAGGGCTGAAATTATTCAAATGATTCTTGTAAAAACACAGTGGAGAGCTTCCTATATTACCACACGACATCACAAGGTGGAACAGTGTTTTCAGTTTGAAGGAACTGAGCCTAAATATGCAGGTTTTGGGTGTTAAACGTGTGTGAATGAAACAAAACACAACTCCAGGTATGTTTTTCATAAGGAAACATCATTATAAGCTAAAAAAAAAAAAAAAAAGCCTAATATGGGCTCCTTTTTCTGTCCACTACCACCAGGGGACAGAAATACTTAAAAAAAAAATGATAATAATAAAATGTGACTAATATCATGTTTATTATTCAAGAAACTGGATCATCAAAATACTCAACATATTAAGTGTCATGGAGTCCATACCTTGACCACATTATCTTTGGCCACCAGCACAGACTGCTCCTTCTGCAGGCCGTCCGAGCCCCGCTGGCCCCACACTTTGGTCCACTTGATCCTGGGGGGTTCATGGGAGGAGCTGGCCCCTGCACGCAGGGTGAAGAGGCAGGGCAGAAGCACTGTTTTGGACAACTCCTCTGTGATGGTCTTATGGGTCACCTTTCTCATATTCACCACAGTGTCCCCTCCAGTATGTCCTGAAATGAAAAAGAATAGGTTGTTTTTAGTCATGAAATTCTGAAGGCTAGTAGTGTGATGTTAAGCTAGAATTATATACAATTTCAATAAGAATTGTTCTGCTGCTGAAAACCACATTGCCAATAAAGACCTCTTGAACCTGCAAAACTAGTTATTATACAGTAGCATACACAATATAGCATAAGATGAAATAATAAAGGTTCTTGTTTTATTGTTCACTGACCCAGCATGACCATCAAAATATATAGCACGGAGAAAAAATGTAAGTTAGTGCTTGGATATCACTTTTGGAGGTGTGTATATTGATAGTAGTAATGCTGCCCTAAGTACTTAATCTGGGTTTGACTACAAATTCTACAAAAAAGTTCCTTAATCCTTTTCCCTGCTTGTATAAAAGTGATTGGTTGATTGCGTTTATCAACGACGACAGGCGCTTTCCTTCTTAGTATTTCTGTTCATCACATCTTCCTGATAATAGAGCAAGAGGAAAAGAGCAAAGAGGCTCATGGCGGCACTCTGATTATTGGTCATTGATCGGGCAGACTATTACTGCACTGGCTCAACAGTGGGAGGCAGGGTTACATCCAGGAGGGAAAGATATCAGAAGTCTTTTCATAAGCCATACATCAAACCTGGATATGCATTGTGAAATCAATACTTTCACTAGCTCTTGGAAGCTTTAAAGGGCACCACGCTGACAGGGGAATCCCTGTTACGCACCAGGAAGGCAGTTCCCCTGTTACGCAGCGTGGTGTGTGCTTCGTCTGTCTTTTTCCGCACTGAAAAATAGTTCCCACCCAAAATGACCAAGTCAAGCTCTCCGTGTTGATTTGCACATTTATTTGCACTCGATATGAATGCGCACTACACAGAAAGTAATTGGGAAACGCATCGAGCAAATTAATTCCTTTTGGCCGAAATCTTTCTCTGGCGACGTTAGACTCCAGTCTAAGGCGAAGTAGCTGCAGATACCGCGGCGGTCAGTGCTGACAGACCTGGACAATGGCTGCGTCACCAGAAAAACGCTTTCCACCACTTATTTTAGTCTCTGGACTGTGGGGAGATGCCCAAGTTTGACCTGGGGGTGGCATATCCCTTTAAGGATACAGATCCAAATATAAAACCCACAGTTATGAGACTGCAAGAGGGAAACGCACACACATTCCACTATAAATTTCTGTAAGTAGCATTAGCACTTTGGGTTCTTTTTAAGAAGATGGCGGGGTCATTCTGAGCTACCTGCCAGATCCGTCAGGCAGACCATGCCTACAGGAAGTAACTGCAGATGATACACATCACCACAAACACCGCTGACAGTTCTGGAGATGGTTTGCAGATAGCAGCCGAAAAATCTCAATAGATAAATACATCTCCTACTCTATTGTCTTTAAAAAGAGCCCAAGGTGCTAATGTATAAAAGAAGACAAAATAGCATGGAGTTTGAGAGCCTTAGGGTGTGTTCATACTTGTCCTTATTGGGTCCTGGTGTGAGTCCAGTTTAGTCCTAATGATAGACATGGTTTGGTTCTGTTCTAGCCACGGTTCAGTCCTGTCTATTCCATGTTTAGGTTCAGTTTAGACACAATTTTCATGTGCTCTATGTGCAACTGTGTACCTTTAGTTGGCAAAATCCATCACAATACACTAAAACTAGTATTCATACAGACAAAATTCTGATTAAATACCATTAAGGCATTATGCCAGGAAGAAAATATATTATTTAGATTATCAGTAGACTACATAAATCAAATTAAAATCAATTATTAATTGCACATAATTTCTTGTCTAATTGCTCATTTATTGTTTTATTAACCTGCACTGGACTTTTTTTCCCAAACGGTTTTATCATTTAGTTCTACTTTCTTCTTTCAAAACAACCAACTTCCCCATCTTATATGATAGCTTAACATTATCACTGCACAGATTTATCAGCTTTCTATCATTATCAAGGGAGAAGAGAAGCATTTTTGGAGACTGTCCCAAAATAGTAGCAGCCGAAAGATAATACTGCATCAAGCAACTGCGGAAATGTGGTGTCAAGCTTTAAAGAATAAGGAAAATACAATAGAATAAAAACCAGTGCAGACTATCAAAGCATGAGAGAGAGTTTGGAAACAAGAAGCTGCCTATGTGGGCTGAGGAGACAGTCAAGGAAAGAACTAGTCTACGGATTTTCTCCTTATTACTGTCACTTCAAAACAAGGCAGCATTTCCAACATTCTTCTCCCCTTTGGTTTGATTGGATGCACATTATGGCAGGCTAGACCTCAAAGCGTAATTAAATAGATCAGTAGAGAAACATATTTTATACTGAAGCAGTTGCGGACCAAAAGTTTTCATTGCCAATATTTATAAACCAATTTACCATTTGTTTTTTATCTTAAGCCACAAGCCAGGTGATGGGGAGGTATGTCTCAGTGTTGACGTGCTGTATTCCTCCATGTTTATGAACCTTCAGTCTCGGTTCCTTCCATTTTTGATTGCCATTAAACGTGCGCCACAAATGCTAACTGCACAGCTGTGTTATCAATAATGCAGTCTAATCCACCTGTGCTCTTCTGCTTGATCGCTTATTAAAAGTATTGCAATATGGCATGAGAAACATATACTTGACTCTACATGAAAGTATGTATTTTTATTTCGATATTTAACACATATCTTCCAAAACCTTGTGTCTGATGTATTAAATAAGGATAGTAATTAATGATTATTTATTGTAGAATGTGATGATGTTCTACTCTTAGATTATCTGCCGTTTTCCTAAGAAACATCCAAAAATGCTGAAATTGATCAATTACAAAATACAGAAAAGGAACATTTTATCTGCCCTCTATCTCTTTTTCTGGGGTTGGTTAAACATATAACATGAGGGTAAAAATATGGCACATATTTCAAACTAAAATTCAAAACAATAGAAAATAGGTCTGCCTATCTAACAAACACCATAGGGCTATCTGACCTTTTTGTGTTGCATGAATGTGTGTATTTGTAATGCTTAAAATTTGATCCTACGGACTACAGAATGGCTTTATTTTTTCATTACTTGGAGCTTTGTCTGCACAGTGTTGAGTTAGATGAGTGCTTGGTAAAATGCACTCTGAAGCGAAAACATCTCATCTCTCATTTTTTATTCATGGGACACTAAACCCTCCGCATACACTCACCTACACACACGCAATTTAATGCCACCATTCATTTCTTACTGGATACCTAATGTTCCTGTAAGATGAAAGTATGGGTGCGAACTGTCAACGCTCACTCCACATAAGACCATTACACTGGTTTGAGATGAGAGCTGGGGAGCCTCTTTTTGATAGGTGAGAATCAGTGCTACCATCACATCCCTCCTCTCTAAAGACCCATAAACACACATAATTTTCCATTTTCTGCCCAGCCTCCCTCTCCCTGTCCACCTCACTAGCTCAACTCGATCCATGTGGCAGCTTCAAACAGAAATTGTGCTCTGAATAAGGCCCACGTTCTGCACCTGAAAGTGGTTCAGGTCCGTGGAGTGTAGTGACCTGTAAAACTAAATGCAGGCAGAATATCACAGGCTTAAAAGGCAGTAAGAGGCCAGGTGAGGAATACATAAGTAAAGGAGACCAGGGAGCTAACAATGTGTCCTTCATGTTGACATTAAAAACTTTAAAAGGTTAGTTATTAGAGAAAAGAGTACCTGAATGTACATTATTCATTTGTGATTGTTACAGGTGATGGGCTGCTACAGGTTGTAGTACAATAGTAAAAAGTGCACCCTATGTTACCAGATGGGGCTTCTAAGACACGATAATCCCAATAACAACTCCAAAATTAATATATATTAGACATAAACACAAATTTGGATATGCTAATTAAGTTGGTATTGATATCAGCACTACATAAGCTTATATCAGTGAAACTAGGATGCAGACAGATATATGACTTTCTTTGGTCATGCCATTACAAATTATATTAAAAGTTGTGAACAGTTTTAAGTTTAAGTGTCAAGAATTGGTTAAACATCATGAGTCATCCATGTTGTTGCCAATTCTATAATATGCCCTGTGATACATGAAGGGGTCAAGAAAAAAATACACTATCAGTTTAAAATGTATTTTTACTGCATATAACAAATGGACAGCTAGAGAATTGATTGCTCAAGAAAGTGTGTAAAATGACAAATGAAAAGACATCATTATTGATTGCCCTCACTAAAACAATGATGCTTTCAGAGACACCCATAAATGCACGCATACACAGTAGCGGTTCTTGGGGGGGGGTCTTGGAAAAAAACCTCTCCCCCTCTCTCCCTCGCGCGGAACGCTCCGCCTGGTTTGCCTCAAACCTTTCGCTGCTACTGCAGGACTACTTACAAACTGTTTCCCTGCTATCTGGACTCTGTTCCCCTCATGCTCTCCCGACCTTCTCCTCCGCGCTGCTCTCTGGTTCAAGGGCCACACTGCGGCACTTCCTGGTCTTGCGAGAAACAGCGCAGAGTGGTGCGCTAAAGGGGGCCACATTAAAGGGGGAATCACTAATGTTAATTTGTGGGTTTATTTTGTTTTCTTAAGTCTCTTAGTTAATTAAGTCATACCATATGGGGGTTATTTAAGTATTTTCTTTATTATGTTGAATTGCAGGTGTTTTATCATTATGGGGACCGTTATTTATAGTTGGATAAGGATGTGAAATTGGATATGAAGATGGAGATAACACATGAATAACACATGGTTTGATTGTTCAAACTGATATAATAATTGCTGTCTATGGTTCTATATGGGCTTTGGCAATAATATTGAAAAAGAATAGCTTGCAGCAATGTATTGGGGAAAAAAAGAACTATGAACTAGTTCATTTTTCGGAACTATGAACGAACTACTAACTATAAACAATTATGAACTATGAACTATGTTCATTTTGAAATGTGTGAACTGAACTTTGAACTAGTTCATGTAGAAAATGAACTTTCCCAACACTGCATACTTGTTCTATTTATATATCTGATTGTATATATTTTTGCCACTTTTATGTATAGAGTTTATTGTATTTTTTTGTATTCATTGTGTTTTTTTAATATTATTTTTTATTTATGTTATTTAAGTTATGACAACTTATATTTTTTTGAAAGTTGTGATAATGAGAACCACTCTATAGTGATAATTAAACATGACTGCTTGTGGTAAATGTGTCTGTGTGGGGGTGGTCTCACCCAGGGAGTAATTCAATGTAGAACCGCCACTGCGCATACACATACATAAACACACTCACACAAAAACACACAGACACGCACACAAATGTAAACACACACACATGCACACACAAGGATTGAAAAATATCCATTCCCATGAGGACACTCGCACTCATCTGGCCCTCTGCTGAAAACACAGAAAAGTGCAGTTTAAAAGCTCCTCACACAAAGCTGCTACACACAAAAACAGGTCTATTTATTCTTCAGCTGTGATGCATCAATAATGTTTAATGTGCGTGCCAGTTTCTTCCCAGGTTCCACCTGAACAAGCACCATTTGGGTAACATTATGCTACTTATGTTGCCAATAGCAAAACAGTCAGACAGATGAAGGCAACCAAGCCTTACAACCACAATCCCATTCACACTCCGTCCACTTCATTTGGACAAATGTTTATCTTGATTTCCTAGCGGCTGTGGTGATTTGCACAACTGAATCAAATGAATTAAATTGTGGATCCTCTTTTGAATAGGCTCAATTACATCTTAAAGAAAACCTGGTGAAAAATACACTGCTGTCTGTCCTCTAATGTAATGAATGAAAACTCAAAGGTGCCCCACTGTCGCTATCCAAATCTGCATTTAGATGGGAATGTTATCATATGTCTAACCCCCAAGACACCCTATTGTTTGGATATCTATTTGGGTTTCATATTACACATTGTCCTGCTTTCCCTTCTACAACAAGGCCCATCTGTCATATAAGGCAGAGAGATATACTTTACAGCACAGGAATAACTTATTCCTAACAAGCTTGGTAAAACAACACATAAGTCACATCAAAATACAACTGGCATCATTGATCCACATTCATACAGCTTGAATACAGACAGCACACAATATTCAGTTAAATTTTAAAACAGAATATTATGTGCTGTCTGTTAAACCAGTGGAAGTTAGGGTTGCCAGAAGTCAAAACCCAGACACTAATCAACAGTAAAACTAGTATGAAAACAGATCATCAATAGATCATCAATTGAGATAGTATTCATATTAAAAAAATGACATAAGGGACACAGTTTGACTTTTAATTGATAGTTTTAACCTATATCAGAACTAGTAAAAGCATATTAACACTAAGAGCAACAAGATTTTAGTGAAATACAGCCGTGGGGTACTGAAGTCCAGATGTTTGTTTCGCCTCAGTTGACATTTCTTAATACAGTGATCAAATGATGGCCCGGGCCCGTGTCAGACAGCTCATCTGCTCTGATTTATGACCTGTGCACACCTCTGCACCAGCCAAGCATCGTCAGTGGACTAGAAGTGCCAGCGATGGAGAGGATGCACTCCATCAGTGATTTGGATCTGAACTGTAGATGTGCATACAGCAAAAACAACTGGACCTTTATCTTTGTAAAAACCTCACTGCACCACAGAGAGCCCCAGAATAAGGAATGATGTTTGCAATTGTGCTCCAATTACAGTGAAAATGCCATTACCGCCCCCTTCGTGTCAGCATGCTGCTCAATGCCAGTCACATAAAGGCCCACCGACTGTGTTTAATAATTTGGGAACACCTCTAAAGCAGAGACAGATGAGCTAACAATGATCATCGCGCATTTGCCACTGTGAACCAGCAGAAGGAAAATAAGCAAATGTGGAATGAGTTGGATTTGGCTTCCAGGGAGAGTCTGTTTGGTCAAAAGATGTTACATTTTCTTCATTGGTCTGTATGTACTATAGTATTCTAGAAGTTTCCAGGTGCTAATGGATGGACCTCGGCTTTATACTTGATGTGTTTTTGTGGCATATTTTGTCCTCTCTTGTGTGTGATAATTACAAAATTATAGAACATAACTGTATTATTTAAGCCATCTATGTAAAGGTTAATTAAGTACTTGAAAATGCCATTTCATTATTTTTGTTTTGTTTTTATATGTATATACATAACATATAAAGCATAATTTCTTGGATAAGTGTCCTCTAAGACATTACATAGGCACTTATAATGTATGTGCTTGAATATCTTGGTTGAAATGCTGTAACACTGTCATTTTGGGGACTGTTTCTGTGTATTAAATGTCAAAAACACAATAAACAGAGTGTTAAAAAAAGAAAAAAAGAAAAAAAGAAAATGCCATTTCACCAATCCTTGAGTAAAATGTTATGGCAAAGTTTCCCGGTGTACCAAAATGATGGTCAGTGATGGTCAAACTTTTAACATATATATATAATAATATTTTTGATCAATTATTTTTGTAAACAAATATTCTACCACACAAAACCCCATAGAACTAAAAGTAGAACAATATATAAGGAAGTATGACTCTAACTTAGACTTAGCTCCTTTTCCTTTCTTTGTCTCATGCATATAAAATACAAAGCGTAGAAAAATTGACAACCTCAATCAAAAATTGTATGACAAATACCAAACAAAAGCAAAACAGTCTTATCTGGATGCTCTGAAACCCAAATGCACTCAATATGAAACAAATGTAAAAGCCAACTTTGAGAGGCTGTGGAGAAGAATGATTTCATCTGCTGTTGAATAAAACATATCAGCGAAGGACAAGGACATACAGTGGGTTGCTGTTGTTGGAGCCAATGTGTAAACAAATTGCTTACTGTTCGTCTCTATTGTTTTCCTGTGGTGTATGAGATGAGACATAATCCATACTAACAAAAATGCACACGACAGGAAAATGTATTGCAGGTATGTAACTAGAGTGGTTTTCAAAAGTGATGTGGGGGCAAAGAGGTATGCTCTTTTGATTAGTTCTCAAAAATAAAGATAAATACCACTTTGTTCCACATGACCTCCTACCATATTCAGTTTCATTATTAAAACCACCTGGGACCTTCTCTTATTTTATGAATGCCCTAAAGAAAACCAGTTGCTCATACGTGATTCCTGTTGATGCTAATGAAGAAGGCTAAACCAAAGTGTGATAATAACCCAACTTGGATAACCATGGCAACAGCGGAACAGCAGTGAGAAGAGCCAGAGTTCAGGGCACACATCCACACAGCTTTAGGGGTGGCCTCTTCAAAGCACACATCTGAGGCTATGTGCTATGTAATGTAAATTAAATGAGCGAGAACTAGTTTCTCTTCTTCTCTCTCCACTGTGTTTGATCACAGCTTTCACTGCAGTGCTAGTTCCCCTCAACAGGAAGTCTGCTCAAACATAACCGACCACACAGGCGCGCGCTAATAGACAATCAGCAGAGACACACAAACACACATTACATTGGAGTTTCCTGCATCAGTTTGCGTGAAATCGTTTGGTGAGCCAACATCACATGTCCTTTAGGAATGAACTGTTTACATGCGGAAACAGCTCTGGAATTCTCTGGATAATTTATGTAATAACAGCGCTATTTATCCAATGTGTTGAATTTTTAATCTTTAGCTACATGCACTGTTTATTTTTTATTGCATTAAAATACACAATTTCTTCTGTCTATATGTCTACTGTAAGTCCCAGATGCAGAGAGGCATAAGTAGTTTGGTTGTGCATAAAAATCATAGACTGTATAAAGAAGTGGAGTGTAAAGTCACCCATAGCGTTCAGCTCCTAATGAAGCTCACGACGCTAGCAGTTATACAGTAGGAGCAAATTGGAGCCAGGTCCATATAAAGCATAGTACAAAACTGAGAAATTAACATGAGGATCATGTAGAGCAGGTTATTATGAACATCACAATGAGTCGATGGACACACGTGTGTGTGTGTGTGTGTGCGTGCGTGTGTGTGTGCGTGCGTGTGTGTGTGTGTGTGTGTGCGTGTGTGTGTGTGTGTGTGTGTGTGTGTAATTTAAGGTACAAGAAACACAACTGTGAGATATCTTCTTGTAAGTTAACTTAAAGCTTTTGCACTTACTCAGAGTGGGAGTACCAGTACTTCAAAGTTAAAGGTGCATTATGAATGTCTCTTGTGGAGAGACCGCTTGTCGCTATGGAAAAGTTATTGCTTTGCCTGGAATGTTCCGCAGTTTGAAGTTTGACTTACCTATCTTCGTGGATAAAATTACAAAGCACATGTTTAAGTAAAATAACATAACATATTTGGTATAACATTATCAGCACAAATGCCATATTAAAACAACAAACTACTACTAGTCCGGCAGATAGCTGCAAAAATCGATCACTTTGCGATAAAAGCGTCAAATTTGGTATGATGATTCCCAAAGGGGGTCTGATCAAATTTAGGACCGTAGGCACTCAAGATCTGGCCCCTGGGGGCCATGGCGGCCATTTTTCAAAATGGCCACCATGGAAATGGGAAAATGGATTAAAACATCACATATTTGTATCAAATTTGGTGGGAAGTTTCCCAAAGGGAGTCTGATTAGATATAGAACTATAGGCATTCAATCCATATTTATAGGCATTCAATCCATATTTGGTGGCCATTTTGGAAAATGGCCACCAAATATGGATTTTGTAATGGTAAAATGGATTGAAAACAGCCAGAAACACAACATATTTGTATCAAAATTGGTAGGAAGGTTTAACCTGGGAAATCCCAGGCTGCTTTCGTTCGTTCCGATCTGAAAGACAGCCTGGCAACTATGGCAAGCGAGCTCTCCTGATTCTGGGAGCCAATCAGAGAGGAGGGAGGGGTGGAAAGACGGTGACGCGTATACGTGACAAACGGAAGCTTGTAGTTTGAACTGACAACTGACATGATTGGCTATGGGCTACGTATACGCCAAATGATAGACATTTGTAACGCCCAATAAACGGCCTTTGGCGATTGTAAACCACACCTCCTCTACGAGATATTTCGAAGGTGGCTCCCTGACCATATATCACTTGTGATATGGTGAGGTGAAAACCAGGCAAAGGAAGGTTCACAAAGGGGGTCTGATTAGATTTAGAACTATAGGCATTCAATATGGCGGCCATTTTCCAAAATGGCCACCACAAATGGAGTTCCTAATGGGAAAACGGATTAAAAACAGTGCAATATTACACCAGAAATACATGTCAATATGAACACACTTCACAAAAATGGCTATTGATATATCTTTAAATTATTTATGTGATCCAAATCATGGAAAATGTGATCACCATGAAAACTGATTAAGAGCTGATCTTTGTCTGGTCTCTGCCAAAGAAATTCACAAATGGTGAAACAAAAAGTTCAACTGGCATGGAAAGAGACACGCAAGCTAATCCACCACGGCAAGGTGCCAGCTCATTAGGATTAGGTTGTTTTGTTTATTTTTTTATTTTTATTTATTTTTTTATTTTTCTTTCTTTTTTTTTTTGTCTTTTAGATATTGATGTAGGACTGCATAACAACAAACAGAACAAAGAACCAGTGGCTCAACCCTTCAGCAGTTGAGTTTTGAACATTCATACAAGATTCAGCTCAAAACATGTCATATAACATACCTATATAAAGACATCACATTGAATTCAACCACTATTCCAAGCCAATGACCAATCTCATTCAAGAAACACAAAAACCTTACAATACGTGACAATCTCCCTCACATAAACATAAAGCAGTGCACTGCAGTGATGCTGCTCTGCATTTGCATTGCCTAATACAGCCTTTTGTACAGTTGCAGGCAATAAGCTCATACCAGGCTTTTGGTGCCCCAGCAAGTGAGGTCCAATATGGTTCAAAAATCCCATCCTCTGTTTTGACCCACCCCCATTTTGATGGACAAGGCAAATGAGGGGAAGGCAGTAATACTTGGCCCCACACATGGCCACCCTAATATGCTGCCCTCCTCAAATGCTGTTCAAGAGCTGCACTTGTTGGTGGAATACGACGAACACTGTGCCTTTTTGAAAAAAAGCTTTTTCCTAGCCATGTTCACACTTTCACGTGTACTGGTTCTATCATACACCAGAACTGTGAACCTCTCAATTGTATCTGATACATGTGAGGGAATGTCAGATGGAGCACTGCTCAAGTCCAACAACGCCTGAATAAGTTCAGGAAGGACTTTCCATGTTCCCCATGCTGATTTTTTCCCGTGACCAACAAAGCTAGATACTGAGTCACAACCAGTAAAAGCATGAAACACTGGAAGTGCACATGCCTTCTCTGGACCAAGACTGTGTGCATTTTCATGTGCTGCAATATGCCTAAAATTCTTCCCTGTTCCAAATCCAACCCAGAGTTCAGTGTCACCAAGGTTTTGCACCACAGGCACTGCCAGCACTACAACATCTGTATCAACAGTCCGAATCATAATCTTTTGATAGCCATGTTGAGATGCATGCAAAATCATCCTGCTATCTGCTTCCTCATGACTGCATGGAGATAAAGCACATATATCTGGCAACTGTGGCTTGCAGCCTAACATGAAAAATAAGAGCCTCTACCACCTTTATAAACCCAGAGCAACGATTTTAACCATATCTAGCCCCAAAGTAGTGGCATATCCCTTTAAATCTGATCAGTCCCACTTTGTGTATTATTGTACTGTTTTTAATCCTTTTTCCCATTAGGAACTCCATTTGTGGTGGCCATTTTGGAAAATGGCCACCATATTGAATGCCTATAGTTCTAAATCTAATCAGACCCCCTTTGTGAACCTTCTTACCAATTTTGATTCAAATATGTGTTTCTGGCTGTTTTCAATCCATTTTACCATTACGAAATCCATATTTGTGATGTTTCTGGGTGCTTTTAATCCATTTTCCCATTTCCATGGTGGCCATTTTGGAAAATGGCCGCCATGGCCCCCAGGGGCCAGATCTTGAGCGCCTACGGTCCTAAATTTGATCAGACCCCCTTTGGGAATCATCATACCAAATTTGATGCTTTTATCTCAAAGTGATCGATTCGCATGAAAATCTGCGCTTTTCGCCCGGACTATACTACTAACTACTCCAACAGCCCACATACATGTATGTGAAAGATTCTGTGCCCATTTTCTTGATAACCATATTTCCACCCTTCTTCCCCAATCAAAGGCTCCCTCTGACAGATATGAAGCACCCCACTGTAGCTCTGTCCCCTCTGGAGCAGGCTCGTCCTGGGTCGTCACACAAGGGTGTCCCCTGAGGCTGCTGCTGTGACTAATCTGCACCTTCTGAAGCATAATGATACATTTATCACAAGTGGCACAGGGCCTAAAGCTCCAATTCATAAATAAACACACACAGGCTGCAAAAATCCTATCAACATAGCACACACATGGGTAAATACAAAACATTTCAACCCACTCCACTAGCCTCCTCCTCCAGTCTCTTTCAATGCATGTGTCACTGGGCTAGCTTAAGCAACAAAGGGCTTCCTCCTGATTTCAAGAACAACTTGCAAAAAGTAATGCATATTGTACAGTATATGAATCAGCATTAATCTTCTGACCAAGATCTCTTGGGGGATATCGATAATTTTAGCCTTCTGCTATAGACCGTATTTTTTCACCATTCAAAATATAAGAGTTTTAAAATATGTTTAAATTGTTAAACATATTGAAACTGCCTTCACTCCCTCCTATCCCTGGTTTAAGATGTTTTTATTATATTATTTAACTACTCACCACTGCTAATTGGACACCTATCAAAGGAAGTATTCAGATCAGTTAATCAAGCCATCATTACCAGTTTTTTCAGTACTTAAATTCTACCTCTACTATGTCAATTTTAAGAATGAAATATCTTTTTGCCGCAATGCCACCCATTTTCTTACACAACTTTCATTAAAAACAACAACCAAAAAACAATAATATATATTTAATCACACCATAACACGTCATTGTACGTCAAAACTAGAGATGTTATTATGAGTACTGTGCATGACACCAATTTGGATGGTCTTCAGAGATTGTGTGGGCAACAACAGTTTTCCATGGTAAACTTGGCAGTGCAGACTCTGTGGCAGATGTAACCTCAGGGCTTGTATGCACACAGAACAGAACAGGGTTTCATCATCACTGTGCCTCTGAGCACACCGCCACACAAAATCTCCTCAACAAGATCTAGACACTGATTTTTTTTTTGTTATGTATATTTTTTAGCTGATACAAAGTGCAGAGCAGCAGACGGTGAGGCAGGCCACTGCAGTCTATGAGGAGGCGTGCCTTCTGTCCATTGGTCACACCAGAACACGGGCCTACACATGGCCACACAGCGGGGAGTACAAGCACAGCTCACACAGGCCAACGCTCAAACCAGGAATGTGACGCTGAGTAAACTACTCAGACAGGACAACTAAACAACTAAACTAAATAACTACAAAACATATTACTGATTTTAAATTATACAGACTCTGGGCAAGTTTTGATCTATAGTTGATTTCTGAAACCATTAAAAACTATTTGCTCTCATAAAAAATGGTAACAACAGTTTGAATTGATAAAGATGAGGTTAAGGTTAAACAATTGAGAACAATGTAACTTGTGTAATGATTGCAATCTATTTGACATTTGATTGTTGAACCGATATACAGTAATTGAAGTTCAAACCTCATAACTGAAAAAATAAACCTCAAAATATTCTGGAAATTATGCTTGTCTCCATAAATATTTTATCACTTTGCATAGAATAGACGAGCATGTGGTGCCACTAGACCAAGTTAGTGTCAAGAGGTAAGTCTGTAGCAATAAGAATGCACATTTTTTAGCAATAAAGACACATGCAATTTAATATATGCAAGATTTTATGTCATACTGCTGAACATTCTAAGCATAGCATTAACATCTCCATGGAGCCAAGCCGGTAGCGAACCCCTCACCAAAGTGCACCACAAGGTAAAAGCCACAAGTTTAGCCCATGCATGTGCTAAGTCAGGAGAAACATTGACTTATAGATTTGATTTGTAGCAGCGGTGCACAACTACCTTTTCCAATTGCAGATCTAAATTGTGATTATACTTTAATTCCTGCAGTAATGACAACAATAAATCACAGAGCATAATAGAGGAAGATATTAGCGGTAATAGCTGTAGCTTTAACTGTAATTACACTAGAGTGCCATGCCCCATTTGAGCTGAGGTAGACTGATGAAAGGTTGGGGGATTTGGAGTAACGTGTGTGGGAGTTGTGTGGGGACTGCCAATGGTTTGATGAGGACTTACCGCAGTCCACAGTGTGAAGCAGAAGGAGGGCCAGCAGGGGCGCCAGTGCACACGCTCGCAGTCCGCCCCGCATCCTGCTGCACCTGGATACAAACACAACACAGGACAGCACGTCAGCCAACAACACTCACATCAACTCTGGGACAAACTGTGAATAGAATGACTCACTCCCAAGCTCACCTTTGTCAAAGTCATGGAATTTGGACAGAAAACTCTGAAGTTGTTTATTAGTTTGTGATGTTGTGTAATAAAAACGTTCTACTCTTGTGGACTTAAAGCTGTAAACATTGCATCATGCCCATAAACTGTATAAAGATGTGGACTAAGGGTGTGTAATGTCACTTATGACGTTCGGCTCAAGTCAAATGAAGCTCGAGCTGAGTTTCATATGAGGAATAGGAATTTATTTATGGACAAAATAACGAATTAAAAACCCCGGGATCATGTAGAGCGGATTAATATAAACAGAACAAGATGATGAGGCTCACTGCAGCTGTTACAGAGAGAGGGGTGAAACTTTTCCAATGTAAAGTCGATTGTAACCTCCCCCCATGCTTACTTCCTATTTGAAACGTGGTGGCTAGCAGGTTAGCTACTGTATGTCCTTTATATATACAGTCTATGATTATGCTGCAATTTACTGTTATTCAGTATATGTGAATTTCCAGAGATCAAAGAAGGCACATTTATAGTACCGGTGTTCAGTAACAATAACGCTTTGTATGTCTTCTTATAGCACACAGGGAGGCATATCATTGGGGGCAGCAATAGCTTTATTTTTTAGAAATACAGCTCTGGAAAAAAATAAGAGACGACTGCATTTTTTTCTGAAATCAGCATCTCTACATGTATTACAGCCATTCCATTCCAGCGTCTGTTGAATTCCAACACAAACACAAAGCTGAGCTACTTCAGTTCTTGCACCAGGAGTGGAATAAAGTCACCCAAGAACAATGTGAAAGACTTGTGGAGAGCATGCCAAGACGCATGAAAGCTGTGATTAAAAATAAGGGTTATTGCACCAAATATTGATTTCTGAACTCTTCTTAAGTGTAAACATTAGTATTGTGTTGTTTTAAGATGAATTTGATCTTGTTTCTTTGCCTTGTTTGAGGTCTGAAAACATGTATCTTTTTTGTTATTTGGACCATTTGTTATTTTCGGCAAATAAATGCTCTAAACAATAATATTTTTATTTGCAATTTGGGGGAAATGTTGTCAGTAGTTTATAGACTCAAACAAAAGTGTTCCTTTTGCCCAAACACATACTTATAAGTAGTAAAATCTGAAAAACTGATAATTTTGCAGTGGTCTCTTATTTTTTTCCAGAGCTGTAGAAGACAGGGGTTGATGTCCTTTACAAGCAAGAAGTAACAGATGACGCAATCACAAGAAAAAAGTAGCAAAAATAGAAGTTTAGCTTATAAGAGTTTTTAAAGACATTTTTAAAGACATCCTTTTTGTGTCCCCATTGGCTTTCGATGAGGCAACATCGCTCCACTGCAAGCTTTACAACATTTCACAAACTTTGTTACTAGGATATATAATTTTCCACTAACCTTCTGTCAAATCACATCCTTACTTTGTTTTTACTCAGGGTCACCGAGTGGTTAAAACTATCCCAGCATGCATTGGGGGAGAAGAATAGGTGCAGCCCAACCCGACTGGCACATTTCCCAAGGCGTTTTACAGACAGATGCTCACTTTATCGCCACGCTACAACACCACCTGGCTCAAACATACACTTACGACAAGCTAAGGCTGTTATACATGGAAAAGCCACTCACTACCTTAATGGACATCATCAAGGTGGTTAAAATCTTAGACGTCTAGTCTTTTCAATGTTGTGGGAAAAAAATAATAGAGTATTGTGAGCATTTTAAAATTCAAGAATAGTACACCAGTTGTACGCCAACAAACCTCAAAATAAATTCTGTTTACAAAGACATACAATTATTCTGATGCGTTGTAACACAAACAGCAGAAGAACAATTGTAAAGCCAAATCCAACAATATGGACATCTGGGTTCCCTTCTCACACTGCATGCTAAAAATTCCCTAGAGCAGACAGACACCAAAGCAATGTTGATGCTGCCACATAAAATATTGAAAAATATCTATCTGCCAAACATGTTGACAGGAAATCTCCATAAGATGTCTGTGGAGATGTGACAGGACAAGGATTTGTTTTGGAAAAGTCAAGAGCAAAAGACAACACAGTTTTTGTTTTGTTTTTATTTCAATTAAATTATTTAAAGAAAAGCTTTTGTTTTTGTTTTGATGTAAAAGGATATAAAACTCAACTATGTATTGCATTAGGTACCATGCTACTGGACACACTGGCAATACTGATAGTATTACATACATTTTCTATACTATTTCTGTGAATTTTGAAGATTTTTATTGCTATCAGAATCAATGTCTGGATAGAATTGTATTATCAAAATTGTGTATAACTTATCAGTCCATTCATTTTACATGTTTCATAATGGTTTTAAAGTGCAGTTTCATGCCAGGAAAAAATCACAGAGTACTGGTTTTATATGTACCTGTCTGCTGTCCATTATGTGGCTGGAACAACAGCCTGGGGAGAGTCTGAGTGAGGTCAGGTCCAGCTACAGAGCAGCAGAAATACTGGCAATGAATACAGCCTCTCAAGAGACACAGTGGGCGGGGGCGAGAGGGGCAGGAGGGAACAAGAGGGTGCAGAGGGGTGGGTATGGCGGTATGGCTGTGAGGTAAGCTGCAGGGGAGGATTTACCAGCTGCAAGCCGAGATGGTGAACACAGATTACCAGTGTCAGTTACAGCAATACTTGGATTCAATCTCCACTGCACCGCCAAGGACAAAAGCTCTGAGCTCATATCAAGCACCTCTGGGCAGAATAGGGCTGATTTAAAGGCCTTTGGGGACAAGAGGAGATCCACTTTCAGCACCTCTGCATCTGTAGCAATGAAAACTAACTAATTACAGCTGACAGTGCAACTACACAACATAGCAATGCCCTTGGGAAATGAGAAAGTTGTGTCACAAACTCATGAGGTTGAATGATGAGGTTGAAGCTTTAGAGAAAGTAAAGCAGAGGTCAGAGCCAGACACAGTCCATTGTTGCAGAAAATGCAACGCCAAAGTCTAGCATAGGACAATAAGCAAGTTTATTGCAGTGCTCAAGGGTTTGTGCAAAAAAGAAACAATAAATCATGGAATAAACTGAGAGCTCTTGTGCTTCTGATTATGTTCCTTTTACACTGAAGACTTGCAGCTGAGCACATGATAAAGTCACCCCTGAGAGCTTCTCTGTGGAGACCCCAGGGCCAACCAAGGGCCAAGCTGCAAGCGAGATACAGGACTGCTGTCACACAAACCTAAAATCATGGAAATGGACAAGGAGCAGCGAGTACTATGACTTTTGCTTTGTGTGTAGTTTGTAAAGCTACATAATACTGGACAAACAAATTTTACTGATCAACTAATAGATTAGCCTGGGAATTCCCAGGCCGCTTCCGTTTGTTTCGAACTGGAAGGCGGCCTGGAAACTCGTTCAAGCGAGAGTCCCAGATTTAGGGCCCCAATCAGAGAGCAGGGGAGGTGTGGCAAGACGGTGACGCGTACTACATGACAAACGGAAGCTTGTAGTTTGAACTGACAACTGACATGATTGGCTATGGACTTACGTATACGCTCAATGATAGACATTCATAACGCCCAATAAACGGCCGTTGGCAATCGCTAACCACACCTCCGCTACGGGATTTTTCGAAGCGAGTTTCCAGACCCATATCTCACTTGTGATATGGTCAGGTGTTAACCAGACTACTAATAGATGGCATACTGTATATAAATGGACATAGCTAACCTGCCACGTTCCAAATAGGAAGTGTTCACGGAGATGCTTCCAGCTCCTTTGAGTCTGTTTCCAACTGACTTTACATTAAGAAATTGTCGCCCCTCTCTCTGTAACTGTTGCAGTCAGCTTAATAATTTTGGTCTTAAAATGTTTGCATTAACCCACTCTGCATGATCCTGGTGATTTTATTTCGCCATTTTATTCTTTGTTAAATTCTTATTTCTAATATGGGGCCAAACGTGATGAGTGACACCACACTCCCTTATTGATCTTCTTTAAATGGATCAGAAAAGGCAAAAGAATATAAATCATGTGAATGATAGTCAAAATGTTTAGGCTAAAGCGCATCTTCAATGTTGCATAACCAATTTCCAACTCCAAATTTCACATGCATATGTCCTGTCAAATAAAACAGACCAAAACATTGGTATCAAAAAAAAAAAGATTTTATGATGCATTTATTGGATCTTCATTCATATTTTAGCTTCTCTAAACTGTCCCATCACTCTCTTTGAACATATAGCATCAAATGTGAGCTCATTAATCACACAGGCAGCTGTCTGTCTGTCTCACTGCTGCTGCTGCTGCTGCTGCTGCTCCTGCTGCATCCACCTGCCTGCTCAAACTCAGCTCTACCCCACAAAAGCTCTGGTCTCACATAGGGACCAGGACCAATCTAAACCTGTGTGTTAGCCCCTTACAGTGAAAAATGAGGCTACCCTTCCAGAGACAAAAGGCCCCTATTTCCTCCCAGGAGCACATTATCAAGGTTTAGGCAAGAAAACTGTCAGGCTGAGGCATCCATAAAAGTGTGAAGAATCCCTCAGTCGTCCAGGTAGAATCCATGGTAAAAGGAGAAATTCAATTTGTCAACTGGAACAAAGTTTATTTGGTCAAAAACTTTTACCATCATCCATAAAAGGTTTTAGAGTTTTGCTTTCCTGCACAGCTGTAGCTTAGTGCTATTAGAGCGTGCATCATTTGCCTGTGATTTTGTCGATCAAGAATTATTATGGGAACTAAAAAATATGATTGTGATTACAAGCACATAGTGTAACAGGTAAAGATGTACAAAGTAAGTGTTATTTAGGCCTCATTTAAATGTTAAGCCTTCAAGAGGAAAGTTTATTGCTATATGTGGTTGGAGGGTAGTAAAATAACACTGACAATAAAAAGCTCCCAATAAATAGTTATAATGAGATCAAGAGAGACACATCAAAATTTTGTTAAACCTATACAAACATTACTCAAAATTAGACTTTCACCAAGAATGTAGACAGTGGCAAAATATACATTTTATTCAATGGTATGTTCAGCACTAATAATAAGTCACTGGAGTTTTCACTGCAACTACTTAATTAAACCTCTAGTGAGTCTGCTACAACTAAACCCTGAAACAGACTGTGTATAGTGTAGGGTATGTCATATGGAGACCTATGGGAAAGGTTTTCTGTGTAAATGACATGAACAGATGGCTGTATACAAATTAATTCCACACACTTGATTTATTCTAAACGCCTTTTCAGTGTGATGGCTTCACTCTTCGCCCATTGCTTTTGCAACAGCTTCATGCAATTTTACTGACTTGTAAAACACACTATATTATTTTGTGAAGGGTATTTTGGAGCAGTGCCATAAATAAGTAGGTTATTATTAAAGCTCGTTTAGGTGTGACTGAGAAATTACTCATGCTAAAGGTGCTGTTAATCAAGGGCTGGGCAACGGAAAGGCACCGGAGATGGAAAAGAGAAACAAGCATCAAATAAATTAAGACTGAGACATGCAGGCTAATCACAGAAGCTGCAAAAGCTCACTACAGTCAACAATCTACACTTACGAGACTCTACACTGACTCATAAGATGTCTTATTCTATCTGGAAAATGTATATAAGATAGAAATCAATCAATATTATAGTTACAATATAATGAAAAAAACATACTTGAGCACAGTGATGACCACAGAGTCCTGGTGACTTTGCCAAGCTCCCTGATGGTGTAAAGAGAGAATCAGGTGTAGGCCTGACTAAAACTATATAGAAAGCTATTACTTACAGGTGAAAGCCACCAGGTTTATTTTATCCAGACATTGTGTCCAGGAGTGGCTAGCGGGCATCTACACTGTCTCCCCAAAGCCACAAAGGGTAAGCTGATTGTCCTGTACATGTGAATAAAACACTTTAAATGAGAGGTGGAAAGCGGAAAATGAAAGTGTGGAACCGATCTGAGAAAGAGGAATCATTCTGAGAAAGAAAACGCTCAGATAGAGCACAAGACATACAAAGAGATTGGCTGAAAAATGAGGTGACAGAGTGCGTTTTACATGCGCGAAAGAGAGGCCAGGCAATTTTCAAATGTCTGTAGCTCCTCATTTACCGGCTGCAAAGCCACTTTATGTGGTGCAAATGCTCAGCTTGTTCTGGGAACATCAAGGTCCCCTTCACTCCTTGCTTGCCTTGAACAAGAATATAAATGTGCTACAGAGTACAAGTCACAGTTTGCACACGGCGTACACAAGAGTTTAAGATGGTTGTGTGGGCTGATGGCTTTGTACTGGCTGAAAAAAACACCTTCACTTGCATCGCACTTCACTTTACTCCACACACTAACGTCACGGCTATTTCATACCGTGTCAAAACTGGATTACAGGCAAATTGATCACTCTTCTTTGGTTGCCCTATTTTTCCTTCAACAATATTCATTATTAATAAAGTCTGTAGTTGCTGTTCACAAGTTGTCCCACTGCTGTTTGAAAGTCTAACTTTCTGTTGGCTAAATTTAAATTTTGTGAAGTTTTGAATTGACTTCAAAATAAATACTGTATTAATCCAGAGCACCACAGTTAATGCAGAATGTGTTTATAGGACAAAGTCTGACTGAGTCCAACCACAAACAGGCTCTAAAGTGATGTGTGCAGAAGACCTTATCACATTATCACATATTTCTCTGGGAAGCCAGATCCATTCTTCTTCTATGTTCCTCTCTCTCTTCTTTGTCATGTTTCTTCCTGTGTGTTTCTTGTGCTTGTTCTCCTGTGTTTTACTATCTCATGTTTACATTTAGTCACAGGTCATAATGGGCATCCTGATTTAGTCTTGCAGGACTTCTTAAATGTTTGGCATTTCATCCGGGGGCAGGACTTAGTGTTGATCAAAGGTAACTAATAATCTGCCAGATTAAATTGATCTATAATTAAGGTTCAGAAACACTGACAGACATTGACGATACAATAAAAATATTGTTTTAACCAGTAACGTGTGGTCATTAGAGGCAGGGGAGGTCATGCCACCTGTCATCACAGAGGAAAAAAAAAAGTAAAATGAAAAAATAAATTAAAAGATAAATTATATTTATCCAGTGATTTGTACTATAAAGTTATTTTGTATTTAACTTTGCCATTTTAATTATTTTTTTATTCAAATTCGCTGAATTTTCACTTTTACCGTTCAAATACTGGTGTGGACAGGCACTGGCCATTCATGCGTCACCATGGACTGAGTGCACTGTAGCTCAGCAGTGAGCAGCTAAAGCTACAGCTAGCTATGACGCTAAAGAAAAGCGGCTGTGAAAAGGCGCCGGATGAGGCACGCAGTTACCTGACCTCATGCTAGGGGCAGTCGTGAGTCCTTGCAACTTCTGGGGCAGCGGATTAGAATAAGTGACATAGAATGTATGACAATGAATGAAGTTACAATTTAGAGTTAGCAAGTCAAGTTTAATAATCCGTTCAACTTCAATTTTTTCTTCTTATCTGGCCCTTACTTTTTAAATGGAGGAAGATTTCATATTAAAGCTCTAGCAGTTTTCTAAACTAGACTTTTGGTCGAAGCAGGAGTTTATAATTAAAGGAAAACCAGAGCTAAAGAGTTTGCTCCAGACTACGGGACGAAAGACTCGCTCTTTTCAAACAGCTGGTAAGAAATCGTCTTTTCTGCTTTTCCTGCCTTCTTTTCTTAACCTTCTGTGACAATGTCTGGACTCAGATAGGATATTGTGACCTGAAAAATTTGCAAAGAAGCTTCATTAAACACGAGTGGTTCACCGCTCACATTCAGAGCCAGATTGCGCTAAAAATGTCACTATTTTAATTTATGACGCTACTCGGTGCGCTCTGGAAAATGCACTGAAAAATAATAATTAATTTTCAGCTTCACATCAAAAATATTACGAGCTCCTGTCACTTACAGGGAGAGGAATTGGCCCGGGGCCAAATTTACTTACCGACACCTGGTGACATCACTGATGACGTCAGTGCCTTGCCAGCCATGACCCTCACCGCATATCACTGGTTTTAACAATACATTAACCTGATCTTAAGATGCGTGAAGAGTCCATCAATACATTAACCTGATTACAATCCTCTGATTTATGTTTAATTATACTTTTACACCAGAATAAATTCAGAATAAATGAACTATTAATGCCCAGCACAAAGCCATACCTCATTAAAGCACCTCAACAGTTGACACCTTTGCAGAAAGCATATGCATCTTGGCTGTGTTTCCCAATGACACTCTCTCATAGACTTTAGACAGACACAGGATCCTAGTGGCGGTCTGCAGCTTCACTCAGTGCCAGACACCAACTCCATCTGAGGCCCCTAGAAGGACATCCACACGAGCCTGAGTGACCGTGAGGTACAGAGACTGATGGTGCGCTTTTGTTATGTGTGTGTAAAGATGTGGATGGATACTGTATTATCACTGTACTGTATTATACTGTATCATGTTGGGACTAAAATCTACACACTACTGATTTACGAATAGCTGCTTCATTTATGGGGACAAAAAACAGGTCCCCATGACCTAAATCCTTTATTATTAGATCAACAACATGATTTCAAGTTTAAATATAGGTGAAATAGTTTTAGGTTAAAGCTGCACTATGTAACATGGAGATAATATTGCTTTGCTTGGAATCTTCCACGGTATGGCATTAAATGTATCTACATCCATTGTAAATAAAATCACTCATATTTTACGTTTAAGATTAGGATCAGTCTACAAGAATGAATGAGTGTGAGCCAATGTAATGTAATGTGGTGTATGCGTGCATGTGTGTAGGTTGTGTGTAAAGACGGGTTGTGGTTGTGAAGCTGTAATCTGGAGCCACTTGAGATCCTGATATGAGCCAGTGAGGTCCCACGCTGACTGGCCCATGTCCTTTCACTACTGCTACTTGAGCGACCGCCAGCAGCTAAACAGTCTGGCTCCTCAGTGCACAGACGTCTGAGCCTGCACCTCCAACCAGCACAGCCAAAGGAGTGAGCAGAGGATTTTCTACTCTAGTTCAGGCAAATTCCACCTCAGAAAGATTTGGCAGGTAATTTTTGGATTTCAACCTTTGCAAGTCCTTCAAAACAAACTGATACCAGTCTCGTCATTATACTGTATGTCCTGAGGCTAAATACATTGGAAGTTTTTACAATAAGGACACCATCATAAAATCAACATGTTAATTATGCCTTTAAATATAACTATGAATGGCTTAAAAGGTAAATGTTCTATAGTTAAAAAAATTTGAAACATGAATAGACTGAAATATAAATTCAATCAGATATTTATGTCGATGAAAGGGGAATATAATACACATGAAATAACACATGAAAAAAAACACTAAAAATATGGGTATAGCTTTATAATTAATATATTGTCAAAGTCTGACTGCCATGCTTCTGTTTACAAATTCTCTAAATCAGAAGAACGTCTGATTCTTTTTGCTTACATGCCAAGAGGTGCAAGTCCATAATCTTACAATTGTATTATAGAGAAAACAACCCCTGCCATTCAATTTTACACTGTCTCGATCCTATTATAGATACAGTATGTGACTGCTGTGAAAATGTGATGTGAGAAAAATATATAAGCTCAACTAGGCAGGAAGATAGATGTGACAATGCCCATGCAGGAAGTACCAACACAAAGTGTAAATTCTGTAATAACTTTAAGCTAGAAGTAGAACAATTAATAAATCATAAAGGAAGTCTTGTTATAGCCTGGTGAGATATTCAAGTCAAAAAGGTGTTGAAACAATGTGAGAGTGAAACAATAGTGAAGCTGTGATAGCTGCACAGCAAGAAGAAATGTGAGAAGGGAGTCGGAGATGTAATGAAAAGAAATGCCAGAGGAAGAATATGGAAAAAAGCACATTGTAGCACATTGAGTAAACTGTAAACTAATAATACACACAAGAGCTAACAATTTATTAAAGTGTGCTAATGTGGTGCCTTTATAAGAATCCAGACACAAATACACACAGTTTTGTGCTAGTCCCAGGCTTGCATAAATAGTGGATTGCATTAAGAGGGGTATAAAAAGAAATCAATAAGCAAATAACCTAATGCACAGATGCAGACAATTGGCTTAAGTGACCTTCATGCGGAAAAGCCAAAAGGTTAATATATTGAACTATTCAAGGGTCAAGGTCCCAGACCATGTTTATTTTAGTACAAAAAGATTTGTACAGAAAACACTGCTGCCCAAACAGGTACATGGATTCTCAATCCAATGGGAAGAAATAAGACATATGATAAATTTAAGGGTGTTGAAAGTGAAGCAATGGGAGGTTTAGGAATCTAAAAGTCAAAAGCTAAAATAGAGGTTTGATGCAGCAGCTTATAGAGGTGGGATCAATGTTGTATCAATGTGTTGATGTTGAAGATAGAGAAATTAGAATATTTAAAGCCAGGAAAAAAGATTTACTGGTAATTAAAAATAAAACAAACTTGCTTTCAAATAAGGGCATAAAGTGTCACAAGAGAATCCAAAAATATATCTGAAGATAAAGATAAGACTTTTGTCCTATCACTCCTCCTTACTTAGCATCATCGATATTTCCCTTTTCACAATACAGTGAACCCTCGCTGTATCGCGGTTCACTGTTCTGTTTTTTTTTCCAATTTTTTTTTTTTTTTTTTCAATTTTTTTTATAGTGTAACTTTTTTTTTTACAGTGTAACATTCTGTCCTGCGCCCTGATTAGCTAAGAGACTAGACCAGGACTAAACCAGGTCTAAAGCAGGTCTAAACCAGGACTAAACCAGGTCTAAACCAGGACTAAACCAGGTCTAGACCAGGGATGGTAGGGACAGAGTCTCTGATTTCCTTCACGAGAGCGCCTGGGTGACAGGAGGTGTGGCCTTTGTTTACTTGCACGAGCCATGGAAGAGAGTGCGATCCGGACCATGGAAGAGCCAAGAATCAACATGGACAGGCCGGGGGAGCCGCAGCGGGGAGAGGACACTCGCGCACAGAGGAGACTCTTCCCCGAGCTCTTCCCCGTCACGCCGAGAGGACGAACCCGACCCCGTCCTAGAGAGCTGTGGAGTATTGGCGACGCATTGATAGCGGTCTGATTTTGGAGCCGGGGTGAAATGCAACCAACTCTTGTGAGCGCAGGTTGGTCTTACCTGGTCTTGTGGTGAGGACTGGTGCTCAGAGGCGTCTGTTAGCGGTTCGGCACTGTTAGCATTGGCTTGAGTCTTGCCCAAAATGATATCCAGGTCGCTTTCCACTCGACTTTCGCACATGGCATGGATATGTGGTACCAAAACAAACACACGTGTCCGCGCGCAGTGTCCGCGCGCACGTGTCCGCGTGTCACGTGCCCCCCCACTATTAATATATTTTAATGAAAATCTACAAAAGTTTGAGTGTTTAAACAAGAGAAAAATGTGAGAAAATGTTAATACCAGTCTCAGAAAGGTGTATAATGTGTCTGGTGAAGCGTTTTCAGCCTTAAAACATGTAGAATAATTGTAAAATATAAAATTGTCCTACTTCGTGGATTTCACTTATTGCGGGCTATTTCTGGAACCTAACCCCCGCGATAAACGAGGGTTCACTGTATTACATTTAGTCTTTGCATGATTCCTTGCAAGCTGAGAGACTGCAATCCCCAAGGTACCTTATCAATTCTCAAACATTTTCAATTGGCCGAATCAAAATTGATGAGAGCTGCCCAAGGCCAAGGTTTATTTACTTATTTATCAGGGACTTGCACTGGCCGATCTGTCTGAGAATATAGGCAACCTGCTGAGCCCTCTGCTGCTCACTGCACAGCTTGGCGTGACAACTAATTTGGGGGCGTTTCAGTGTTCAGTGTTTTTGTGTGCTGACTCGAAAGGGCCACCCAGATTGAGGATCCTGCTCCATAAATCAAAATGAGGCAGGCAACGCAAATTGACATTTTCACAGGGGGGGCATAGCTTGATCCAAGGTGCTCTTGATTGTTAGTTTAAGGCTGTTTTCGCAATGTCATTATGAACCAGTCAGCAGTTAACCAGGGGGATCAATTTAAAACAAAGCAATTTTCCACCACTCCCCGCTGCAAAGTTTACTGCCTTTAAATTACACCCTGTCATCATTGGACATCTTAATGGTAGCTCCACAGCTTGAGTTTTTTGTTCAAGTCCTGTGTACTCAGAGGACAAAGAAACAACACAAATATAGTCTTCTTTATAACATCCACAGCGATAACTCAGTGTTCACCTATCTTCTTCTCTCGTCGCCACCCCTAATGTGTAAAACTCCCTGATAATTGGATTTCATCAAGCAGTTCAAATAGAAGGCGTAACATAATTAAGCGCAAAGACCTGAAAATCAGTCTGGGGCTAGCCATGGATAGGTGTCTGGGAGAAATAGCGGTATCAGTTTTTACACAGATGGAACTTAGCAGGTGCCCAGTGCTGTAACTCGCCATTGTAGGTTTTTGTGTGGTGCCTTTGAAAATGGGGGATTTGCATGCGATATGGACACATCTGTCTGCTGTGCATGCGGTGATGGGAGTGTGTGAACCAGATGTAGCCCGGCATCAATACTCCCCCATCCCCCTCGTCCCAGGAGACAAGAACAAAGAGGCCAGAGCGCATCAGGCAGGTCTTTCATCAGAGCACCTCTATTGGGTTTCTATCAGTAATTGACAAGGCTTGGATTTGGGAGAATTCTCTTGTAAAATGTGCTCATGAAGTCCTCCATTAAAGACATAGGACAAAATACAGTATTGGTCTATTCATGTTTCTATTACATTGTCTCAGGGGCGTTCTTTGACGGGGGCCACCTGGGCAATTGCCCCTAGCGGCATCGCGGGGGGGGGCGCCGCAAGCTGGTGCGGAGCGCGCGCGGAGGCGCGGTGCAAGGATCCGCGGAGCAAGGATCCGCGCGGATCCTTGTGCGGGGGGTGGGGGGCTAGTGCTGGCTCGTGGTTACGTGAAGACAGAGTAGCGCCCCCACCGCCCGTGCCTGTACAATCCCCTGTGTTGCTATGTTATTTTCATATACTTCAATTAAGGGGTCGAAATTGTCTACATTTCATTACGTTTCATTCCGTGTTGTTGTGTATGATCCGAAAGAATTCTAATATTGTGGTTGTAGTGGCCGTGGTGGTCAATTGGTCAAGTGAAATGGTTCAGGTATGACAGTCTGACTCTGACCTCTCACGCTAGGCAACGCTGCAAGCACAGTACAGAGTTTGTTTTAGGGGGAGGGGCCAGGGGGGTAATCATTCGGATTTCGGTCAGTGTCTTGAGGAGGTCACGGTGTACAGTATGACAAAACAGTCGCGGTGATGGACCGAAAAAGATTGAAGCCATCAGGTGCCCAATTTCGAAAGAAACGGAAAGAAGAGGAGAAGCGAGCAAAAGAAAAAGGTATGCTATCGACTATGTCTTCAAGTTTGACTTGATGATGATGATGATGTTGTACACTCAACAAAAATATAAACGCAACACTTTTGTTTTTGCTCCCATTTTTCATGAGATGGACTTAAAGATCTAAAATTCATTCCAGATACACAATATTACCATTTCTCTCAAACATTGTTCACAAATCTGTCTAAATGTGTGATAGTGAGCACTTCTGCTTTGCTGAGATAATCCATCCCACCTCACAGGTGTGCCACATCAAGATGCTGATCTGACATCATGATTAGTGCACAGGTGTACCTTATACTGCCCACAATAAAAGGCCACCCTGAAATGTGCAGTTTTGTCTCACAGCAAAATGCCACAGATGTCAAAAGCATTGAGGGAGCGTGCAATTGGCATGCTGACAGCAGGAATGTCAACCAGATCTGTTGCTTGTGCAGTGAATGTTCATTTCTCCACCATAAGCCGTCTCCAAAGGCGTTTCAGAGAATATGGCAGTACATCCAACCGGCCTCACAACCGCAGACCACGTGTAACCACACCAGCCCAGGACCTCCACATCCAGCAGGTTCACCTCCAAGATCGTCTGAGACCAGCCACTCGGACAGCTGCTGAAACAATTGGTTTGCATAACCAAACAATTTCTGCACAAACTGTCAGAAACCATCTCAGGGAAGCTCAACTGCATGCTCGTCGTCCTCATCGGGGTCTTAACCTGATCCCCAGGTCCCCCAGATCGTCGCCGTAACAGACTTGAGTGGGCAAATTCTCACATTCGATGGCATCTAGCACGTTGGAGAGGTGTTCTCTTCATGGATGAATCTCGGTTTACATTGTTCAGGGCAGATGGCAGACAGCGTGTGTGGCGTCGTGTGGGTGAGCGATTTGCTGATGTCAATGTTGTGGATCGAGTGGCCCATGGTGGTGGTGGGGTTATGGTATGGGCAGGCATCTGTTATGGACGAAGAACACAGGTGCATTTTATTGATGGCATTTTGAATGCACAGAGATACCGTGATGAGATCCTGAGGCCCATTGTTGTGCCATACATCCATGAACATCACCTCATGTTTCAGCAACCAGGCTTGGGGAGTAACGGATTACATGGAACGGCGTTAAGTAAAAGGATACAAAAAAAAGGTAACTGTATTCCCCTACAGTTACAAAAAAAAAGACGTAATCAGATTACAGGTACATTTAGTGAAAATGGGGATTACTTAGCAGGATTACAATTTGAAAGCATTTTATGTTATTTCATTTTTTCATTTAAAGCCGGAGGTCATATGTAGGGAAAACAACGTACAGACTCGTGCGCCGCGCGCGCTCTGTGAAACAAACCCGCGCGCTGTGGAATACACTTGCAGCGGCTCGCACGCGCTCCCGCCAATCATGACGATTGCCGCTGTTGTGTTTGCGCCTGTTCGCGATCAGCTGTGAGCCTGATATTTACGTGGCATTTCCACCAGAAGAAGAATCCTTAACTTCCTACGTTAATGCTACGTAAGAAGGAACTCTCGCCTCGAGACACGGGATAAATTCGGGATTATGTCCTTTTCTACGGAGCTCCGGATTATTAAAGACAACACGGCAAACTGTTAGAATGGATCTGACCACATTCTTATGGGTGAGTCATATTATCAGATTATTTCTGCATCTATTTCGGCACTAAACCAGGACTAAACCAAGACTAAACCAGGTCTAAACCAGGACTAAACCAAGACTAAACCAGGTCTAAACCAGGACTAAACCAGGACTAAACCAGGTCTAAACCAGGACTAAACCAGGACTAAACCAAGACTAAACCAGGTCTAAACCAGGACTAAACCAAGACTAAACCAGATCTAAACCAGGACTAAACCAGGACTAAACCAGATCTAAACCAGGACTAAACCAGGACTAAACCAGGACTAAACCAAGACTAAACCAGGTCTAAACCAGGACTAAACCAAGACTAAACCAGATCTAAACCAGGACTAAACCAAGACTAAACCAGGTCTAAACCAGGACTAAACCAAGACTAAACCAGATCTAAACCAGGACTAAACCAAGACTAAACCAGGTCTAAACCAGGACTAAACCAAGACTAAACCAGATCTAAACCAGATCTAAACCAGGACTAAACCAAGACTAAACCAGGACTAAACCAAGACTAAACCAGGTCTAAACCAGGACTAAACCAAGACTAAACCAGGTCTAAACCAGGACTAAACCAGGACTAAACCAGATCTAAACCAGGACTAAACCAAGACTAAACCAGGTCTAAACCAGGACTAAACCAAGACTAAACCAGATCTAAACCAGGACTAAACCAAGACTAAACCAGGTCTAAACCAGAACTAAACCAAGACTAAACCAGGACTAAACCAAGACTAAACCAGGTCTAAACCAGGACTAAACCAGGACTAAACCAGATCTAAACCAGGACTAAACCAAGACTAAACCAGATCTAAACCAGGACTAAACCAAGACTAAACCAGGTCTAAACCAGGACTAAACCAAGACTAAACCAGATCTAAACCAGGACTAAACCAAGACTAAACCAAGACTAAACCAGGTTTAAACCAGGACTAAACCAAGATTAAACCAGATCTAAACCAGGACTAAACCAAGACTAAACCAGATCTAAACCAGGACTAAACCAAGACTAAACCAGGTTTAAACCAGGACTAAACCAAGATTAAACCAGATCTAAACCAGGACTAAACCAAGACTAAACCAGGTTTAAACCAGGACTAAACCAAGACTAAACCAGGTCTAAACCAGGACTAAACCAGGTCCAAACCAGGACTAAGCCAAGACTAAACCAGATCTAAACCGGGTCTAAACCAGGACTAAACCAGGACTAAACCGGGACTAAACCAAAACTAAACCAGGTCCAAACCAAGACTAAGCCAGGACTAAAACAGGTCTAAACCAGGTCTAAACCAGGTCTAAACCAGGACTAAGCCAGGACTAAACCGGGACTAAACCAGGACTAAACCAGGACTAAACCAAGACTAAACCAGGACTAAACCAGGACTAAGGTGTGTGTGTACGTGTGTGATAACATATATCCTGTGTATTATTGAATTATTGAATGATTATATGGACTTTTTGTTATAAAAGCATTTCCATTTTAACAAAGTACCTTCTAATTCTGCCCTGCCCTGAAACACCACAGTGATGTCAGTGATGGGGGAGGGCTTAGCTTAATGCCCCCCCCCCCCCCCCGTTGGTGAAAAATTTCACCATCCTCCCGGTTTCATTTTACAACTCGACTACTGGGTAGGAGCCAGTTTCGAGTTAGCTATCGACTAGCAAACTATTAGCAAGCTAGCTAACGTTTGCGGTCACAAGTACACTTTGTGCATTTGTAGAACGATATTACAATATTTAAACATTATCTAGGCAACATAGTCATGTTAACTGATCCATGAATACCCTTTAGACAATTCCGAGCAAAGCTGTCGTTAGATGTAGGCCAGCATGCAAGCTGGACGAACATCCTGTCCAGCTGCGGAGATCGGGCAAGATGACTGTCCCGCTAAAACTAAAACTTGACTGAAAATATAATTTGGTTGAAGTCATAGGTGTTTAGGTGTTTGGTTTAGTGAGTGACCTTGTTTACTAGTTTGACTTGGCTTATAGTGATAACAGTTGTTAAAACTACACATAGAACTGTATTTGTCCTCCTAAAAACTTTTAATTGTATTGTAATTTTCTTGTTTTCTTGTTGTTATAGGATATTTGGTGTTAAAGTAATCCAAAAGTAACTGAAAGTAATCAAGTTACATTACTTTAATATTATAGTACCAGGATTACGTTACTGAATACATATTTTAAGGAGTAACTAGTAACTGTACCGGATTACATTTCTAAAGTAACCCTCCCAACCCTGTCAGCAACATAATGCACGGCCCCATGTTGCAAGGATCTGTACACAATTCTTGGAAGCTGAAAATGTCCCAGTTCTTGCATGGCCAGCATACTCACCGGACATGTCACCCATTGAGCATGTTTGGGATGTGCTTGACCGGCGTATACGGCAGCGTGTACCAGCTCCCACTAATATCCAGCAACTTCGCACAGTCATTGAAGAGGAGTGGACCAACATTCCACAGGCCACAATTGGCAATCTGATAAACTCTATGCGAAGAAGATGTGTTGCACTGCATGAGGCAAATGGTGGTCACACCAGATACTGACTGGTTCTGAGTCCCCAGACCCCCAATAAAGCAAAAAAAAAAGCACATTTCAGGGTGGCCTTTTATTGTGGGCAGTCTAAGGCACACCTGTGCACTGGTCATGATGTCAGATCAGCATCTTGATGTGGCGCACCTGTGAGGTGGGATGGATTGTCTCAGCAAAGCGTAAGTGCTCACTATCACACATTTAGACAGATTTGTGAACAATGTTTGAGAGAAATGGTAATATTGTGTATCTGGAATGAATTTTAGATCTTTAAGTCCATCTAATGAAAAATGGGAGCAAAAACAAAAGTGTTGCATTTATATTTTTGTTGAGTGTATTAGTTAAACTCCCCTGATGTGATTGTTGATGCATGTTTGCCCTTCGTGAAATAATTGCGCCTTTGGTCTTTTTTATGTTCAAAAACTTTTTTTGTAATTATTGTTTATATTTTTTATTGCAGTACTCATTAAAACTGTACATTTGTTTTTGAAAGTAGTTGTTGTGAATTGAGTTTGTATGGACAACGGTCTTGTTTGTTTTTGGGTGGTGGGGCGGGGCGGCAAGAGTGGCTTTCGCCCAGGGAGTAAATCACTCTAGGAACGCCACTGGATTGTCTCATTGCGTTCATCAATATGTTAGCACAAGTCCAGTTTTGCAATTTGGGTGTAATAAAGACTGGCTGGAAGGAAATCTTTGTTTAGAACTGGTTTTAGACAAAACATTTCCCATACAGGGAGTCCTCGGGTTACGACCTTGATCCGTTCTTAAGACGCGTCGTAACCCGAATTTCGTCGTAAACCGGATTTTGCCTTTGATCTTCCAACCAAAGCACCAATAACCTTTCCATCTCAATAATTAGACCACTACGATGCTTGTTTATCACTGCCGCTTTCATAGGAGCAGATCAGAGCCCACATCAGGTACTTCCGCCCACATTGGACACGCACACGAGGCTGTCTTCTTCTCCCTACAACCACAACAGAGCGTATTCTTCCGCCGTGCGCCGCGCGCCGCGTGCGTTTGTTTACATCTCTTACCACGCTAAACCGTGTAAGACGGAATGACGCGTAATATATACATATTTTTTTAATGGGGGTGCGTTCGTAACCACGAAACGTCGTAACCCGAGACCGTCGTAACCCGAGGACCCCCTGTATTTATATAAATCGTAATTTTTTTTACTTTTTATTCAGCACAGTGGTTCCTGTTGGAATTTGATGAGGGAGTACAAATAAAGACTGATGTTAGCTGCAAAAGCAACTAAATAAACTTCAGAAAGTTAAATAAAGTGTTTTCCGTCTGAGAAAAGAACTCATCCTAAATATGCAGGGAATGTGTGTTAAACATGTGTGATTGAAACAAAACACAACTCCAGGTATGTTTGTGAGGATGAGGAAACAACAATATAATGGAGTTCAGAAAAATAGCCTAATATGGGCCCTTTAATATAAAGCATTTGCTGAATAGTATTAATTTATTTTAATTAGGGGTGGGACATTAACATGTTAATTACGATTAATTAATTACAAAGAAAATAATGCATCAAAAATATTAACGTTTGTCAGTGCACCATGTCGTGGTACGCCAATTATACTGACAATTATATAGCGTTCCGACTACAACAATGGAGCATGAAAGCGCTCTGGGACTGCTGGATGGTAAATGTCTATTAAAAAAAAAAAAAATACCCCATGGAAGAATTGACAAAGGCGTCGTTTATTGCAAACTGTGCAGAAAAGAGTTTGAAAGACGTATACTACATTCAGAAGATAACAACTTAAAGTAAAATGGCACTTTAACTTTAACTAATCTCTTCAGTTTTGGACAGGGACCTTACCTTTGTCTACTATTCTGAAATGGGCACTAAAGTCCTAGTGTGAGTGCGCCCTAAAAGAGCTTGAGTTTCATGTCTGACTTCATTGGTGAAGTCGTACACTAAAATTCATTTACATAAAATAAATGTTGCTTTTGGGGCAAATAATGTTATACGATTAATTGAGAATAATTAATTACAAAGCCTGTATCAAGTCCAACCCATAATTTTAATGCATTGCCAGTGTATTTTGTTCCAGAAGTTCAAGCATAACAGATGGTGAAAGGAAAATATACACACAGACATATATTTTTGTTGTAAAAGGAGGCTATTGAAAGACTTCTGTTCTGTTCACATAAGGACTACAAAATCCAAAATGATTTTATTACATTAACATCTTAAGATTCCAAACACAGTGGCTGAGAGAGCACAACTGCAAGAGTTAGAGAGAAAACCCAGTGGGACCTAAATGGGTAGCAGTGGGAAAGCTAAAGCGCTTACAGTATCTAACACTGCAGCATCTAATCTTAAGACTCGGCTGCACCACAAAGCTCCACACTTTTACTTTCCTCCCCAGCGTCCTTATCACCTGAGTTAATGTAATGAAATAGATTAGTGCCTGAAACCTCACACCTGACGAGCGAAAATTAGCCCAGCTCCAAAGTGCTTATTCATCTCTTCAGAATCCAGCCTTCACTAAAGAAGTCATGGAAAAATTAAGACACCGCAGCGCAAATGTGAAGTAATAAAGTGATTTAGCTGCCACCGCTGCTCTATCCAAGGCAAATTAATCTGCTTTACCAAGAAGAACAGTAGTAAACTTCTGTACATTTTATTACATTCGACTCAACTCAAGAGTAAAGACATTCTTTTACGAAATAGGTAGAAGTACGTATTCTTTTAGCCAATTTGTTCATAATTTAAACTTGGTGTATTACAGTATTAATTTTATATCATTTCAATCATGGGATTGTCAGTAAAATTTCTGAAAATTGTGTAATGTGGTACATGTGTTGCTTGTGTTAGTAAAAAGCGCTCACATGTAGCATTTTTTTAAGCCAGAGCTGCACTAAATAAACAAACAATATTACATTCTCGTGTGCAGACACAACATTTGGGTTATTCTGGCTCACTTGTAGGCTGTTTGGATTTCCTCATAGCCTAAGCACACAAATCTTATCTGAGTTATATTATAGTATGCCATTTCTAACTTTGTTGTGACATAACCACTCTTATAAAGAGTAAATAACTTAACCAAGTCATTTTGCAATTTGACCTAAACAAGTATTTAGCATTACACATAAAAATCCATATCCAACTACCAACAGGGCTGGGGACACTGGGACATTATTCACTCTTCTAGCATGTAAACTATAGGTTCTATGTACATGTACATGATTGTTTTTCGACAATAAAGCAAACTATGACTATGACTATGACTATGACTATACTGTAATTTTTGCATGTGTAATAGTTTGAATGAGCTTTGAGCATAGTCCTAATTTGTACACTATGCCAATATGAGTAACATCACCTGGGATCCAGAATACACACTTATCTAATACTTGAGTACGTCTGGTCCCCTGTTCAGATGTGCTATTAACGGGTGTCAGGGACATGCATACAATCGTTATCATTCTAGACTCACTAGGAAATGACATAGTATATGCCACAACGATTGCAATTCAAATGTAACTGCTCAACTCAATACATCTTTTATGACAAACTGCCATTGGTGTTAACATACTTCTATGTACTAGTATGTAATATTGTTTGGTAATAATATTGTTTAGTAATCGGTTCGGAATCTTACTGTTGTTAGCATTACTGCAAGCGTGCTCTGTGATTAGCCTGTCATATATCAAGTCCTAAGTGTCATATGTAATGGCTAAGTGTTTTGAACCATGCAGCTTGTGGCAGCATGAATCTTCCTGAAGCCTGCTCATTACAAATGACAGTGGCAGTGCAAAGCAGCCACCGTCAATCACACCACAGGTAGACACTAGTCCCATAGCATAGGAGCCACAGGGAACAGGCCCTTGAAAACCCCTTTTGCCAGGAATTAATCAAGCTGCGTTTCTAATTTCTTCACCCGGCCGATGTAAATGTCTTTCCCGTGTGATATGAGACTAGAGGCACTGGCATGCTCTCACACACTGTTGAACTGCTTACAAACGCTCATTTGAATATCAGAGAGAAGTGTCAGCCTAACCTCCTTCAGCCTCTGCAGTAATTACACATCTGTGGATGCCATGACAAGGGAAACCTGCAACACGAGGAGGAAGTGGAGAGAAAGCGCGTGCTGAAAGGACAATACAAACATCAGACATTTTGATTTGGTAAAGATGTGGTATATGTTTCTTCTCTTTATCACTGCAGCAAGACAAGGAAGAGGAATACAGGGGTGTTTCCTCACATCATCTGTTAAGTAAACACACTATTGCCTGAAGAAGGCAATATTTGTGCACAACTCCCAAGAAGTGGAGATGCTCACATAGAAGTTCAACACTATTATGACTTCACCAGCTTTATATTTTCTCCAACTAAACCATACAAAATAGAAAAACCCTATTAAATGTATTTACAAAAATTAATTTAGTAGGCAAGATGCTCTTCCTAAGGCAAAGTAAAAATGTATCTATGTTTATGATCAGACGTTTAGCTTTTGAGGAGGCCACTGCAAGTCACCTTTGTGGGAAAATTTGTCTTGTCTAACATACTGTTAAAATCACTCGCCCTAATCATCAGAAAATGTTGGCAGAATGTTCACTTTCAATTTATTTCACCCAACAGCTGCCATGATGAGGAGGTGACCTGTGATGACCACTGATATTTGCCTGTCAGTGTTTGTTGTTGGTGTTCAATAACCTTAAAATGGCTGTTTCCCATATAAGTGTGCATGGTTGGTTTATTTTTAGTTGGACAGATCTTGCTTCATCTCTCCCTCTCTGTCCAATTTCCCAATCCTCTCTCTCCTCTCTGTGGGGGTGCTGATGAGTGTCTGGATGTGTCCCTCCATGGGGTCCATCAGACTGTCCCTCTGCCACCATGCGCTCGCATCATAACTTTCTCTACAGCAAAATGGTCGGCACAATGGACCCACGGGAGTAGATGCTGACTTTGTTCATGAAGAACAGGTAGGTAGAAAAGCCCAAACTGTGCTTAAGTACTTGTATTTGTACTTGAGAATTACACAATTAAAAGTGAGGCCAAAATGTCTATAATTTAGTGTCAAAATAATACACAAAGCAATAAATACATTCAAATATTGTATCACGACACCTTATAGTAGGGCAGTGGTTTTCAACCTTTTCACACCGAGTACCACCTAAGAAAGTATTTGGCCCTCCACATCAGATCTAAAATAAACTTTAAAAAAGGACTAATCTATGTCTAAAGCATGGCTTGAGCAGTTCTAAAATGGGACTACACAGTTGCTACAGCAGTTCTAAACTACCCCAAAGGAGGACAGAATTTTTCTGTTAAATTAGCCCTACGTACGTACCACCCAAAAGAGCTCAACAGTTTGAGAAACACTGCTTTAGACAATTGCAACAACAAAGCTGCTTAATGCACAATTTATTCATCAGTTACAAAAAAAACTCAACAAAAAAGTAAATTACTGCTACATGCACGAAATGAATGCTGACAATTAAAGCCTGTAGGAGTTGCTGTTTATGAACTGGCCAATCAATACTCGTACTTTCCAACCCTCTGTCTCCCTCTACCTCAATATTAAATGTCCAAATTGGTTCAATTAATTACACTGATGAGTGATGTTAACCTCCACCTTTTCCACCTGGACTCTTGGCAGGGCTAACAAAGGTGCTCATGCATAGCTCATTCACTAATTCTGTAGTGGTCACCGAAGCACAGCGATTTTTCATACCACCAACCAGACGGAAAGGGATTTGTGTGCACAAGTGGCTCAAAATGGTATGAATCTTCTTCGTGGGTTCTAATGAAGTCCAGGTTTTGCTTGATTTAAACATATATACAGTAGTCGAGTTGTAAAATGAAACCAGGGGGGATGGTGAAATTTTTCACCAACGGGGGGGAGACATTAAGCTAAGCCCTCCCCCATCACTGACATCACTGTGGTGTTTCAGGGCAGGGCAGAATTAGAAGGTACTTTGTTAAAATGGAAATGCTTTTATAACAAAAAGTCCATATAATCATTCAATAATTCAATAATACACAGGATATATGTTATCACACACGTACACACACACACACACACACACACACACACACACACACCTTAGTCCTGGTTTAGTCTTGGTTTAGTCCTGGTTTAGTCCCGGTTTAGTCCTGGCTTAGTCCTGGTTTAGTCCTGGTTTAGACCTGGTTTAGACCTGGTTTAGACCTGTTTAGTCCTGGCTTAGTCTTGGTTTGGACCTGGTTTAGTCCTGGTTTGACCTGGTTTAGTCTTGGTTTAGTCCTGGTTTAAACCTGGTTTAGACCCGGTTAAGATCTGGTTTAGTCTTGGCTTAGTCCTGGTTTGGACCTGGTTTAGTCCTGGTTTTACCTGGTTTAGTCTTGGTTTAGTCCTGGTTTAAACCTGGTTTAGTCTTGGTTTAGTCCTGGTTTAGATCTGGTTTAGTCTTGGTTTAGTCCTGGTTTAGACCTGGTTTAGTCTTGGTTTAGTCCTGGTTTAGTGCCGAAATAGATGCAGAAATAATCTGATAATATGACTTACCCATAAAAATGCGGTCAGATCCATTCTAACAGTTTGCCATGTTGTTTTTAATAATCCGGAGCTACGGAGAAAAGGACATAATCCCGGACGTATCCCGTGTCCCGAGGCGAGAGTTCCTTCTTACGTAGCATTAATGTAGCAAGTTAAGGAATCTTCTTCTCTTAGAAATGCCGCGTAAATATCAGGCTCACAGCTGATCGGCGAACAGGCGCAAACACAACAGCGGCAATCGTCATGATTGGCGGGAGCGCGTATCGGTGCGTAATTATGCTGCAACATGATTGGAAGCTGGAGCGCACTGGCCATTTTGACTTAAAAACGGCGAAATTCGCCAAAAGTTTAGGGATTTTCATGCCTGATTGATAAAATGCCATAAGGGATGGAAGAAGGGATGCCCGTTTTAGAAGAGGGATGATTTTGACTATTTTTTCCCACAGGGGGGATGCCATCCTTCCCCCCCCCCATCCCCCCTCAACTCGAGTACTGCATATATAACATTTATAGTGTAGTGCTTTTTTCTGTGAGATGTTATTACTTTGCCTGGAATGTCCCACAATATGACATTAAACTGATCTATCCAAGAGGTATTTAATTACATGCTCAAAAATGTGCATTCTTATTGTGATCTGACCTGTATCTTGGCCTGGTTGCATCTCCATCAAGGTAGATACATTTAATACCACACTGTGGCATATTCTGGGCAAAGTATTAACATCATCATGGAGGCAAACAGGTGACGGGCCCTTCAAAATAAGAAGTTGCATAATGTAACTGCCTTTAAAGCTAGTTTAAATCCTTTCTAGATCTGACTTTGACCAGGACATCAATTGGACAATATATTCTATCCAATTTTAGATTAGGAAGATTAGTCTATACCTAGCTAGGATTATCCTAGGATTATCAGACTACGTCACTTTGCGCTCTGCTGCGCATGTCTCCTGCAGAAAGAGCCGCTGTCCTGTTTGGGATCTTGTAGGATTTCAGCAGATTTCAGGGTTTTCCAGGGGGCTAGGCTAGTTGTATCGATCAGGTATGAATGTAATGTAAATGGTCACATCTTTATATAGCGCTTTTCCACCTTCAAGGCACCCAAAGCGCTTTACAACAAGGAACCAATCACCCATTCACACACGCATTCACACACCAGTGTACGCAGACACTGGGGGCGAGGAGGGTTAAGGGTCTTGCCCAAGGACACAACGGCAGCATTCATCTGTGGGAGCTGGAATCGTACCAACCAACCTGTGGGTCAGTGGATCTGACCGCTCAACCACTGATGTTTCTTATGTCAAGAGCGGGATTTGAACCGCCAACCATCCTGTACATCCTGCTACTGAAATTTGAGCCATTTCTTCTCATCATTCACGCACTCACCGGCATTTATTGCATTTCTGGACTCAAGTTGTGTGCGCATCTGCTGTTGCCAAACAAATAATCTGTCTATAGGGTCCAGATTTGTTCTTGTAGGATAATCATGATCCATTAACGAACCAGGGAGAGTTATATTTGAGTCTTCGTGCCAAAGGTCCAAAAAGCATTGCATTAAAAATAAATAGTGACACCTATGAGACCACACTGTAGAATAGGCTTGCATTATAGGCGATAATGACTAAAATGCTTAAGAACAGCATCTCTGCACTCCCACTCCCCTGACCTCTCCCTTGGCTCATTTCCTTTTATGTCTTGTGCACCTGCAGCATTTTGTCAGACCGCTTTGGCTAATTACACATCTCATCAGCAGCGCACACAGCCACAGGCCCTCAGCTGTCCTCGCGTGTTACTGCTACAGTGGGACTGGAGTGTGAGGCGGGATTCTGACTGCACCAAGTCACGCATCGAATAATATCACCACTATAACAGCTCAGGGAAATTACACACACTGCATGATTTCCTGGTGGAGAAAAAACATCAACCCATTCATATTTCACAAGCATTGGTGTCTTAAAGCAAGATAATGCAACTCCTTTGACAGTAGCAAAGATAATATTAGAAAATAGTATATGCCATCTTGTTTTTGTTATTTGATGAATAACAACAATAAACATCATAATAATGAAAAATGTGCAAGTCTTCAAATACCTGTAGGCCAGTAATTTTCAAACATTTCATACCAAGGAGTTGTACCCCAGAAGATCTAAGCCAGGCCTAATTCAGGTCTATATAGAGGATTTCTTGATTTGTCATAAACTAGGACAACAATTAGAATTAAACAACTAACTAAACTAATTAAACTAACACAATTGCAGAAGACCTTGTGTACCATGAGAAGTCATCTGCATACAACCATAGTGAATGTAACAGTTTGAGGATCTACCAATACTGTGAATACTTTGCATATTAATTAGAAATACTGCAGATTCTATAGAGATTATCCTCAAACTTTAAAGGGATATGCCACCCCCAGGTCAAATTTGGGCATCTCCCCACAGTCCAGAGACTAAAATAAGTGGTGGAAAGCGTTTTCCTGCTCACCCAGCCATTGCCCGAGTCTGTCGCCACTGACCGCCGCGGTATCTGCAGCTCCTCCGCCTTAGACTGGAGTCTAACGTCGCCAGAGAAAGATTTCGGCCAAAAGGAATTAATTTGCTCGATGCGTTTCCCAATTACTTTCTGTGTAGTGCGCATTCATATCGAGTGCAAATAAATGTGCAAATCAACACGGAGAGCTTGCCTTGGTCATTTTGGGTGGGAACTATTTTCCAGTGCGGAAGAATACAGCCGAATCACGCACCACGTTGTGCAACAGGGGAACTCCCTTCCCGGTGCGTAACTGGGATTCCCCTGGCAGCGTGCTGCGTGATTCGGCTTTATTCTTCCGCACTGACATGCCGATTTCTCATGAGCTGATTGACTCAAAACTAACAAATTACTCACTTTTAGATCCAAATATTACACAGTGTTGCATTAAACCATGTGTGTTTACCAGTGCACTTCATCTCTCACAGGGCTCATACCTGGTAAATGTTCATCGACTGCTGATTGATGGCATCGTGTCAGTGCAGCCAACTGTTCAAGCAAAGACTGCCTCTTATCACTCGGCTGCTATCTCTCCAAACCACTTTATACAAACAGAGCTCTGACAGCCCTGCGGCACTGGGTTTTGATGGCTGCTTCACACATGTTTAAATAATTCTTATTAAAAGTCTCTGTCATTAAAGATGGGGAATATCTACGAATCAGTCAAGAGCTGATGAAGCCTACAGGCACAAACTCTCTATGAAGCCATATGTTTAATATTTATTATTCTTGCCTATACGCCCTTCGATATCCAGTCCTGGTCTAAGTGAAGGGATTTATTGTTTGGCAGAGATGTCATGTGGAGAAATGGCTGCAGGAAAAGAGTAGACTCATGGGGAGAGGTAAGTCCCAAAGGACTGACAGGAGCATTAAGAAATCAGACATATTTTGCAGCCCATGGTGTGGATAATGTACGGCAGACATGGGCTCAGACAGACTTTACACTCGCGTTAAAAGACTACGAGCTCACAACAACACACCCCAACAGCCGGTAAAATGAAAAGGAATTTCATCACATTTTCCCTGGCTTCACAGGAGGACCAGAGAAAATGCAACAGACTGGTTGTTTAAAGTCAAGCAAAAATCATGATATATGTACATTTTTTAGAAGGAAGTTACAAATTAATAATTAGGCCTGGGTGATATGACTAAGAGATTAATCGCTGCAGTATGAATTTCTATTGTCATACTGACTGATCATGTTTTTTGGTTGGATTTAATTTTACCTTTTATTTTACTGATGCTTTTTAAAAAGACTCAAGAAAATAATAGACAATTAGAAATGACTGAATCTCTATCTTGAGTACAAAGCCCTAGTCTTAATTAATTTTGGCAAAGATTTGATCTCAGATGCTCTTCCGACTTGTGACTGACACAAATGGTTGACTTGTTTTGAAATGTATTATGCAAGATCCAAATTGTAGCACAGAAACTTAACACTTAGACAGACTTAGCTGTGCTGAATTCAGTCTACACCTACACTTTTCATTTTCTGTGACAGCTACAGGACTAGTGAAGAAATGTCTGCCATCACCTGACAAGACAGGTCAAGGTGCACTTTTAAATCTCATCCGGCTGTTAAAATGTGCTTTCCATGACCTCGGGCGGTTCTAAAGGTGTAACGTTTATGCTTTTTGGTGGCATTATGCTCCTGGGAAACTCAATTTGAAATGAGTCATTAATGGCAGTCGTATAGAGCTAGGATTAGGTTTAGGATTCTTTTCAATAGATAGGTGATATATTGTGTCAGATAACATTGAAATGGTTAAGGTATGCAAAATTTATATTTCAAAAATATCTTATTAAATTGTCAAAAAGCTGAAAAACATGCATAGAAAAAAATACAAGACATGATAAAATGTTCAGAAACTGGCAATGGAATCTTCCAAACAAATACTGTGTTTACAATTGACTATGATGGAATATATACCCTTTTATTTGAATAATCATGATCAATTTCTATATACAACTTTTAAATGCTCCTCTTACAAATGGCATTGTAGCCTTTTTACACCACCAAAAAACAAGCCACTATTAATACAAAAGCCTGCCCTCATGGTGTTATGTTTCCCATACATGCTGATTATTTACTTGGCATTTTATAATTAACAAAACCAAGCTCTAGCTACTGTAAAAGCACACACGAACAACAATAGAACAAGAGGGATTTCATGTTACCAAGGGAGAAATATCCACAAAGGGATACTAAAAGGTGGTTGAGTGGCTTCGCTAATCAAAGTTATAGCCTGACCCTCTGAGGCATTGTTTCCCAGCACATGCTCTTCAGCTTTTACCTACACTGTTGTTCTTGAAGTGAGCCTCTCCTCTCAGAGATAAGGTGCAAGGCAAACCTAATTTACCTCATCAAACAATGTTTACACACAGAGCAAAAACAAGCGCCTGGCTGTAATTCAAAAAGCACATTTTGACACAAAGGCGAGAAGAGCATCAGGGGGTTGGGGGGGGGGACTAAGTAAATGATCAGCTGCAAGATTTAATTGAAAGGAACGCAGGAGGGAGGGGAGAACGGATGAGAGGGGAGGAGATGTAGCATGGAGGATAGGAAAATAACACATCTGCTTGGTTTGACACAGACACAGTACAGAGGAGAGAAAGTCAATAGCTCTTAACATAGAAAAATATGTACAATAAACTCCAGTTCTCAAAACACAGCATCATTGCAAGTAAATAAGAATACAGTGCTAAAGCATAGGCCTGAAAAGTCCATATCACCTTGAGAATGCCAGATCGTTCTTTGAAGCTAAGCAGATTTGGGCCTGGTTAGTATATATTATACAGTAGGCAGTGGGAGCAGTGGCTCAGAGCGTTTGTCCACTGATCCAAAGGTTGGCGGTTCAAATCCCGCTCTTGACATAAGAAACATCAGTGGTTGAGCAGTCAGACCTACTGACCCACAGGTTGGTAGTATGATTCCAGCTCCCACAGATTAACGCTGCCATTGTGTCCTTGGGCAAGACACTTAACCCACCTCGCCCCTAGTGTCTGCGTACCTGTGTGAATGGGTGAGTGGTTCCTTTGGGTGCCTTAAAGATGGAAAAGCACTATATAAAGATGTGACCATATATATTATATACAGTGGTACCTCACCTTACGAAAGACCCAACAAACGAAAATTCCAAGTTACGAAACACCTTCATGTTAAAAATTTTGGTCTCTAGATACGAAAGAAAATTCAAGTTACGAAACGCGAAATCTCAAAAATTCAAATAATGCGCGCTCAGCCACACACATTATACGCTTTTCTCAGACTGGATTTAAACTTTTCTCACATTTGTCTCTCGTTTAAACACTCAAACTTTCATAGATTTTCAACAAAATGTATTAATAGTGAAGTGTGGGGGGAAGGGGGAGGGGGGAGAAGACTGCGCGCGGACACGTGTGTGATAGCGCAGCATGACCCGGCGCGGGGCTGCGAGCACGAGACCCGTGCTCAAACCGTGCCTCCTCTAGACCAGGTCTAAACCAGGTCTAAACCAGGATTAAACCACCGCGGCTCTTGCCTGCGTTCGTTCATGCGCTCGGACTGCGTGCCGTCCCGATGGGAGGCACATCTCCTTCCCTCCTCGCTGCTCACCTCAGCCGTGACTCGTGAGGTACACCAGCAGAGCTAGCACAAAATCAGGAAATAGACCCGCACGCGGCGCTTTAATCCTGGTGTCCAGTCCTGGTTTAGTCCAAGTATAGACCTTGTTTAGACCTGGTTTAGTCCACGTTTGGTCCTGGGTCTACAGTCTCTTAGCCAATCAGGACGCAGAACACAGTGTTACACTATAAAAAAAAAAGTTACACTATAAAAAAAAAACTTGGAACGGGGCCTTGGAACGAATCAGGCTTTTTCCATTGAAATAGCTACTCAACTTGCGAAAAATTCACGTTATGAAACCACTTCTGGAACAAATTAATTTCGTAAGGTGAAGTACCACTGTATTATATAAGTTGCCGTAGTGGGTCGGCAGTGGCTGAGTGGTTAGAGTGCACACTGTTGTAGTGCTCTTGGGCAAGACACTTCAATCACCTTGCTACAATTGTCTATTTATCCGGGTATATGAATGAGACTGAATTGTTACTTTTTCAACCATCTTCAGCTAAAGCTTTTCGTGTTATGTAAAAAATAACAAAAATGTCTGTCAAATGTGAGAAGACTGTCCTATCTTTTCCTCAGTTTAGAAGTAGTCCTTGCTTACTCTGGGATCCTTTTTAGTTTATGTTGCTGTGATTTAATTTTCTGTGTTACATTGGAGTGAAGGACTAACTAAATCTGGAGGAGGAGTAGACTGAAATATTTGAACATTCCCTCCCACTCAATACTATTGGCTGTAGTTGAATCAGTATTTTCTTAAAAGACAAACAGAGGGCATGAGTGGGGAGGAAGACCTGGGTCGTGGGGTCGTGAAAGAGGAAACGGAAAAAGGAAAGCAGACCGGACAAAGCCAAGGACCAGGGGGAGGGACGCACCATCAAGGGCCAATACATCGCCTTACAAGAGCTAAGTAAAGGAATGTACCAAGTGAACATTGTGGGCATGAGTGAAGCCTGTCCAAGGCCAAGAATTTTTTGTTTACAGCCGCCCGACCTCAGTGTGCCAATGGAGTCCAGAGGGGGGCAAGAACAGACCAAACGTGCAGGCGTGCAGAGGCGCAGATGCGCAGGTGCGCAGATGCGCAGGCATGCAGACGCGCAGGTGCGCAGATGCGCAGGCATGCAGACGCAGCGGCATGGATGCAACGCCTGACAGAGCTAAGTAAAGGAACATGGTACAACTTATCCTTGTGTGTGTGTGTGTGCATGTGGGTGTCTGGGGTTAACCTGTGGCCTGGAGGGGGCATTAAAGGTGTGACTTGTCCTTCCTCAGCCCATTGTGAGTGTGGTGTCGGGAGTTGGAGGACCCGTGGCGGGACGGACGCGGAGGCCCTGAGGACATGGTGGCACTGATTCAACACCTGGCACAGCTAAATAAAGAAACTTGATTGACCCTGGTGTATGTGAGGCCAAGGCAGGGAATACTTGAGGCGCTGAAAGGGACTTCTCTCTATTCACAGTCAAATATGTGGCGTGGCAGTGGCTGGTCTTGAAGGACCAATCACACACTGATCCAAACCCAGACCTCTATCCCACTCCAACTGCCGGAGCCGCTGTAGGCTGGAGTGACCCGATGTAACTGGGGGGCTTAGGAGGGACCCAGCACACTATTTGTTTTGCCCCCCCATTTTAGCTGATTGTGGATATTTTAACTGCAACTTTTTTAGGACTCTTTTATAGACCCCTTTATTTGGGCATTGTAAATATAATTTATATAATTAAACTGTTAACCTACTGCCCGGTCCTTGCCTCATTTCCAAACAGTTTGGTAGAACGAACTAACAAAGAATCCGACATGTCCACACTATTGTAAAGAAAATATACATCTAATAAATATTCAGCCCCAAAATATTGTTCCAGCTCTCATATACTAATGATAAGTATATTGAAATCATCATGACAGGACTAATGCGCATTTGTTCATTTAATATGCACCATCCCAGATAGGGATGCACCGATCCACTTTTTTTTTCACTTCCGATCCGATCCCGATACCTGTATTTGGATAATGGGGCTGATACCGATACTATTCTGATACCAAAACTGTTTGTTTTCAATATTATCATCATTATTGTTAAACTACAAATAAACTCATCTCTACAGGCAAGTAGGCCTATGATTAGGGCTGAACGATTTTAAGAAAAAATTGAATTGCGATTTTTCTGGCAGATATTGCTATTTCAATTTCATCCACCAAACAAACTAATAAGGATGACTAAATGAGTAATTCACTTAGAACATTTCTTACTCAGGCAGCCATCATTGATCCGTTGTTAATGACCAACTATTCAAATTTAATCAATTATTTTATTCAACCAATTTCATCTAAAATCTTCAAAGAAGGGGCAAATTAAAGTGGCAATGAAAGCATAGTGTGCACAAAAACTAAAGTCTCCTTATATGTATTACATATGGTGGCTGTGAGATGCAAAAAAAGGTCTGGCCCTGATGCAAAACCAAAGCCTATATAATTTGCAGTTAATGGGCTAACACACTGAGAGCCAACGGTGCCTTAAAGAAGTACGCTGCATTAACGGAGCAGCTTTTCCCCAGTGTACCTAGCCTCCCTGACCTCCTGAAAGGTAGTGCTCTGCCAAAGAAAAGCAAACACCTCATTTATCTGGCTGCAATACAAAGAGCAGATGCCACGGGCAGCCTGGAGAGCTAGCACTTGGATCCATGACTGTGACAAGATGAGGGGCTGAGCTGGAGGCTTTAGGGAAAGTTAGGAGCGGCATAGATTTAGCGTCAACACTACACATGGGCAGAATAAAAGGGTCATATCCAAAAACATAATTTAAAGAGGAAATTGGTGTGGTCTTTTTTTAACCTTTTTTCTTTCATTGGAGTTTCCCCAACAAGACCAGTTGACTGTATAAAACATTTTCTTAGCTTTGATGCTATCCCATTTATTACACAGTCCTCCTGCTGATAGTTGTTAAACCATCACACAAACTCTGAATCCATTTGTAGATCTCCAGCTCAAATTTATACAGTTACACTATTATTACTCAGAAAAGAGAGATCTGTAGCAGAGATAGAATAAAGGGAAACACAGCTTCCAATTCGAGCTATTTCTCGTCATAGATGAGAAATGCCACTTTCTTCAGTCACAATGTGTTCATGATGTAGCCCAGTCTGATTAGGAATAAATAGCACAATCAAAGACAGTGATTGAGAGAGAAGAAACTTGCTAAAGCACAATTGTGACCTTGATGAGCGATCTAAGCGAGGAAAACAGAAGGAGGAGGAGGTAATGCAAAAGGGAAATGAATTTAGCTTATACCACAATAGCTTTTAATTGCTTTAAGGCTATACGTCAATGTTCTTGTGTTATTTCCAATTTATTGTCTGAACTGATCTGATCTTATGGGCCTTAAACAGGATTAAAAATGTAGGAATGAAGTCAAATCTAGTTCCCAGTTTCTAGTCCCCCTCTAAACCAAGGACCCCTCCAAGATTTTGCTACATTTTTTTGTGATCTCACCATTACATTTCGTACTTGCCAAGGGGTTTGTATGGACATTCTATAACTACATATATTTCTTAAATAGATGTACTCTCCCCAAATGAACTTCCCGACTGGTCTCACACTCAGCAGAGCTTGCGGAAATTATTTACTTTAAAAACCTGCAAATATCCGCAGGCAACTTCCAATCCACAGGAAATTGCAGTCCTACTTCCTCAGCATCGACTCTGTATAAGTGTGTGCATCTTATAAGTTGTAAAGCTGCTCGGCAAGGGCGGGTGGTCTAGTGAAATGTCTTCCTAATAAATTACAACGGAGCCTTTAAAATCAGTGCAGTATAGAGGGAGTATTTCTTTCACTGCTGCCTTCGAAAACACCTGAAGCACTCTCCCAGCTTGACTGCTAATGGCTCTCTGCTAAATCACCTCACACACAGCTAAGGGTAGACGTGCTATTTTTGGGCCATGTTTGGAGTTCCTAGGATGTTTGCCCGGCGCTGCCACTTTGCGCACAAAGAGCACACGCACTTGGACAGTGAAGTGAGAGCTAAAACATACAGCACATCCTTGGACAGATTTCAGGAAGCTTCCGTAGGTCTTTAATGGTTGTTCTTTTAAAGGAGAAGAAGGTTTTCTCAGCTTCGGAGTGTCTTTTCCTGTCAAAACAATGAAGGTCAAGCCAAGATGAGCCCCAATTAGGACTCACCCTTGAATGCCTAAGGTGCTTTACTCCAGACTGCTTGCAAAAATCCTCCTGTGTGCATAGAGGTATAAATTTATACCTTGTTTGAATCCATGGTTGTACTATTGTATGTGACAGTGGGCAGCCAGCATCCTGAAGCTTTGCAAAGTTCATAAAAGCAGTGATATTAACACTGAGTGAGTCATTTTACCACAATTACTTCTTCAGAAACAAGCTGTTGGGTTTTCCCAAGTGCACTCCACTGAACCAATAGGACTGTAATGCAACAGCTGGACTGAGGCAGTAAACACAGATAAGAGGGAGCAGAGGAAGGCTACAATTATTATTTATTAATGCAATACACACATGGCCCCATGGCAAGCAGAAGATCCAGATTTTCACACCAAATATCACATTTGCCTCTCCAAGTGTGATATTTAAGCAATTAAACATGTTTCAGTAAAATTATCAGTCTAATAAAATATAACGGAGGAATCTATTATGAGTAAACCAGGACCAGGAATAAACTGACTAAAATCAGAATAAACAAAAAAATAAAATAGGGCTATTTTTTAAAATCAATTTACGGAAAGACAAAAGTAAGGTAAGCCGTAAACAAGATTAGCTTAATTTGAACAGAAAGCATAAACCTAGACTCAACTTGAACTAATGGCTGCAGGGTACCAGCAGTGGGTCTTGAACCAGTTTGAGAAGCATTGCATTGCTGTAGACTAAAACACAGTGACAAGCAGTGGCCAGTGATCAACAGCTCAGCCAATAGTCCAGTGCAGAGAACCATCCATCACGACTTTAGCCGATCAATCTGAGCTGGACACGGGGGACGGCCAATGGGCTGGGTTCAACCTCTCTATCTCTCTCTCTCTCTCACCCGCACACACACACGCACGCACGCACGCACACACACACACACACACACACACACACACACACACACACACACACACACACACACACACACACACACACACACACGTCCAGGGCATTCACTGTCACCAGAGATGCCCCCAGTAACAGGACCAGGAGCAAGAGCCAAATTCATCAAAAGAGATCCAGAAGGGAACCTCAGGGTAACTGCACAGCTCAACAAGGGTAATTATCAAGCAGGCATTGCATTCAATTACCGAGCTGTGCAAAGATGGAGCGAATGGCATCGTCAAAGCATTTCAACACAATTTGTAAATTATAGGATTATTACTGTATTTCCTCCGATTGATCTGTTTTAATTAAATGTATTTAGCTTTAGTTTACTCACAATGTATTAGAAACCATAACCACAAAGCTTGGATTTTAATTAGCAAGAGAATGAAAAATAATCGCAAATGGTCTACGTGCCTGAGAAACTTAAAGAACACATGTTGTGCTTAACCCTGCTATATAGTTACAGTATAATCTACAATGCCTGTGGATTATTATGTTACACTTTGCACATTTTAAAGCAAAAAATTCATCATAAAGTGACGTAATAAAACAAACAATGCCCAATGGGAGCAGACGTTGCAGTAAATGTCAGCATAACAAAGAGTCAGCAACTCCAATGGATTGCTACGGATCACACGAGCAAGTAGCCAGATTTTTTCCCCCCTTTGTACCAAAATATGCAACAATGCCGAATTGAAGAACAAAGGATGTAGAGCAATGGTAAGCTTGGCAATAAGTGATTAAAGATTGCTCAAACATGCACATATCACTCCAAATACCATTTCAGGAAGGTAAATGAGAAGGGGAAACAAATAAAAAAGGTTAAAAGCTCTAAAAATAGCAGGTCTGCTTTTAAATAGTTAGTTTGTTCATAGTGTGTTTTTTAAGTTGTCTTTGTTTCTGATTTTCTTCTGATAGTGTGAATTTGTCACGCTATAGTAGAGTATTTTAAATCAAAATAGGTTATGTAAAAGTATTCTGTGTAAAAATCTGACAGTACTGCAAACAAATAAAATATAACTGTGAATTATCTCATTAACTGTGATTTTAGCTCAAAGCATGTGCATTTTCTCCACACGCGCAGACCTTAGAGACACTTTACCCATTTTAGAGGAACACAAATTGTCATATTAAAGATGGCAGACCCACTAGTCATACCACTCGCTTGACATTCCACCCCCTATGAGCTTTATAAATTTCACATTAAAATCAATTTGATGGTGTCTCCAATTTTTCACTCCACTCCCTCGGGCTACAGAGCTGTGAATCACATTTTGGGATTAATGTGATGGTCCAAGATTCACCGGGATGCAAAGTGCCAAAGAAATCAGACTAGTTTCCCAGATATCTGTGTGAATAGATAAACGAACTGGCAGTCAGTGTGTAACACTTTGGTCTGAATCTACCTGCAAGTTTTGTGCGCTTCTCATTTGCATAGAACAGTCTGCTAGATGTCTGTGATTTTTCACCAATCTGTGCACCAGGAAAATTCATCCATGGAAAATTGTGTTGAATAAATGATGGCACACCAGGCACTTCTCTTTAATCTATTTAATAACTGAAGCAATCAACAGCCAAGCTTTTGACTGGTCGATAACTCAGCCAGTAATTAATATCAAAATGCCATTGTAAGATTGGGAAATTAAGGCCCAAAGAAAGAGAGATGCAAAATGTTGTTGGCAAATATTCACCTCTTATTCATCAAGTTGAAAGACTCTTCATCACTTTAAGCAAGATCATCTAGCAAAAAGCAACTGTGTGTCTGCACATCTGTATTTTTTAAGAAACAGATCATGACCTTTTTAGTATTCAGCAAAAAGGTAATAATAAAAATTGGGTATTTTGCTGTGTTTTCATTATTAGATTTTGTGTTCATAAGGAAGCACATTATAATGTTTCAGGACAAAAAATAATGTTGAATTGTTTTCACAATTCAATGTTGGAATAAAACTGGAGAAACAAATTTGCAAAAAAAAAGTCATATATTTTCATGTGCCATGTGAATAACAAAGTGTTTAAGGCTACACGATTTTTACATAAATTCCAAAAAAACATTCAGTATCAAAATGAATCCAGCATTTGTCTATAATCTATCTATCTCATATCTATAATGATTTGAACTATTCAAGGAAGCGGGGAAAGCAACAAATATCAATAGCTGCATTCAAAGAATGTGCTCTGACTCATTCAATCCCATGGCAACAGACTAAGCAGCTGGATAAAAGGACGCATGCACTCCCCATCAGCACGACCTGGGTGCAAGAGATCTGAATAAAATTAATTATTCGACTTTTCTATTCTCCTCAATAAATCCCTGTGATTGGCTCGGGTAACCCCAGAGCTAGATCTCTGATTAACAAGGAGAGCTCTATAATGCCTGCACTGGGCTTTTCCGCTGCATAAATAGTCCTGCAGTGTTGGATAGAGGATAGGAAAGGTGATAGAAATCACTCACAGTAAAAAAAAAATATATATAATACTACTATTTTCTCTTTCTCTCTCTAGCTGAAAAGGCCTTTATTCATATGAGTTTAGGTCTGAGTGTTGTTTGGCACAACATATGCCAATGGATTGCTCAAACATAACAAAATACCCCTTTTCCATGGGGAATATAAGGACAGAAAATGGAATTTACTGGCCGTCTTCACAGTTTATGAAAGCTTGACAACAATTACAACATCACAAATGTTATAAGTTGTGTGATAATGTACACTGTCCATTTCACGTTGGACGAAGCACCCTGCATCATAGGAGCTTTCCAGTCCTGAAACCACCATAGACAGCTCATCACAGGCATTATACTTTCTGAGACTCAAGAAAGGCAGTTCAACTGAAAGAAAGTTCAACAATAAGAAAGTATGATGCACTCAAACAAAGACTTCAGCAGCCAGTACAATTTACTCCAATTTACTCAATACCAACATACCAAGAGCAAGAATACCAGATGTTACGGTACAAGTAATTAAATCCTGCATATCTGAAAACAGCAAGATCAATTGATTTGATTTGATTTGAGCATGATGACATTTTGCCTGATTAATTAACGTAGAACATCGCATCAAGTCCTGCAGTATTGCAAGAGCACATGAACTGAACAAAAGTTAAAGGTAGCTCCATCTTCTTTAGCCCTGTTTTAGTTCTGGTTTAGTCCTAAAGTACAGGTAGTTAAAGGCATAGAAATACCTACAGTAACTCTATGTTTGTTGTCTGTTTCAACCTGGTTTTGTCCTAGTTACAATTGGCACTAACAAAGGAAGAACCAACCAGACAAAGAGCCAAACAATGTGACCAATGCAAAGAAAATCTGCACCATGTTCTCCTCCAGTCACAGGAAGACACTGCATGTGCCTCTGTCATTATTCAGCAGACAAAACTGTTACCAGATGTTATTATTTATTGATAGTATTTAATATGGAAAATGCTTCTTTTGAATAATGCATTTGGTGGAAGAGGGGTGCAGTGCTGGTTTGAGGAGAGGAGGGGGCTTGATGAATATTCACACACTGCGTCTGGAGGGATTGTGGTAAACTACCTTTTTTTTGCCTGGCTCTCCTCTTGGGCTTTGTTTGCTCTGCCACTGGCCTGACGGCACAGCTGTGCTGCTCATTTGCTTGGCTTTCTGGCTGTGGCTAGTTCAATATGGCTAATGCCAAACTATTATGTTATTAGCCAAAGCAAAGCGGCAGCAGCCCATTTAGAATAAGCTCCATCTGCCTGGTTGATGTCAGGCTGCAGCAGAAAGAGACTGCGCTGTCAATCAAACAGACGTCCTCTGATGGCCAAAGGTGTCAGCTTCATTAAGCTGATAAAATGACATTGTGACTCACTGAGAGAGAGGACAAATACATGCACTTGTTTTGAATGCCTTTAAGTGGTACAACAGCAGACTTATATTCTCCTTGTGGTTTATGTAAACAAAATTGGATCTGTGCACAGACCGCTGTGAGTGTTTTACTGCTTAATTGGATCATGTTATCACATCTGCAAATTAGTCTCTCTCTGCAGGAATCCTCCAACATCCCTCCTACTCTTGCTACCATCACAGCAGAAAAAACAACATTGATTTCAATAAGCCAATACAGCACCTGACGTAGAGTGGAACCACAACTATTAAATATTAGTGCACAGGCCTGGGGATTAGCGCTTACTGGAGACACAGCTGGATCAAAACTGAGTCATAATGAACAATCTTTCAAGTGCGGCACTTATAGCTGGGGGCTTAACCAATCAAAGAGCTGAGCCGAAGGGCTACTGATACTGTGTTCCTGCCTGCGTGCCCTTGTTTGATCAACTGCCAATGCAGCTTTATTTGTTTTTTAAATAAATGTAGCAGGTTTATTGCCTAAATATTAAAGCCTTATATATGGTCAATCTCAGCACAAATTCAGTCTTTGAATCACTTGCTTAGACACCACTCAAGTGCAAAATTGAATTCTCGCCCATTCAAGTTTTTCACTACAAGTGTCTGCACTAAACTGAGCGCAGTCAGGCAGAAAGACACATTATTGAAATATGTGACAAGAGCATCCTCTTGGAAGAGAACAGATAATACTGTAAAAGAGTCCGGTGTTTTGACTCTGCTTCTCTCCTTTATGGTTTTGAAGCATTAGTGCCTTTGGGGATGGCCAAAGTTGGATAGGAGCCACAAAGAAGCAGTGGATTTTTCAGTATAAGAATAGTGTTCATCCGCTGTAGAGCCTCATCAGAGTGAAAACAGAAGCACTGAACTGGCAATAGCATGCTAAAGGAGCACGTCAATGGAGAACAATGGTGATAACAGTCCTAGTCTATGAACCACTGGAATCTGTGCTCAGCAACAACAAAAGAAAGGGAAAGGTGAGGGAAGTGAAGGACAGGTACACAAACATAGACCGACAATATACATTTCAAATAGAGCAATGCATAATACAATTTTCTTCATATACGCATGATATGAGAAAATTTCTGAAAACAAAAGAAAATAGATTTTTTTCACAGTGCATAGGCCAACTCAAAAATATCATTATTAGAAAAGGAAAAAGAAGGGCTACCCGTTAATGTGGTATTTTTGTTTACTTTACATTTAATAACTACTAAAAATACAGAATTAAACAGGAGTGCAGACAGGATGACTAGTAACCTAGTATTCCACGAAACGCTTGGTTAATTCTCTGCTTAATTTCCCTAGGGCCACGTGCGACTCATTCATTTCACCCCAAAAACAATTTCTGACAGTGACACTAATATAAAATCAAAAAGGATAGGTAAACACCATGGCCTCCACCAAATGTTGATTCCTATTCAATTACAAGATAACAAGATGCATTCTTCAAGGTAGCCAGATAAACACCTACAAGAAGTCAATAATAGCAATAGTATTTAAAGTCTGTATGTGATTATAGTCAAGCAAAGTCTGGTGCCCAAGTTTTCTGTCCCTCTCTCTAACCCAAAAGCTTTATGAGGTTGAACAGAGGATGCATGTTGCCAACAGTAGGACAGTCTTTCCATGTAATCAACAATGCAACCCATGCTCAAATCAGGACAGCACAGAATGTGATATGACACAAAACTAATCTGAATTCATATAAAGTTCATTTCACCACCAAGTAAGTCTGTAATTGAAAGATAATGGGCAGCTATAAAGGTTCAGTTCCTAATTAAAATTTGCACAAACAACTCTTCATCATCTAAAACTAGTATGAAGCTATCTTGAATAACGGCATGCAAAAACTGATTAAGCTACTTTGTGAGAAGAATATTGACAAACCCAGCTACGAATCAAAGCAGAATTTTTTTTGGCCAGCAAATGTACCCAAGCAACGCTACGTAAAGAAAAGGCTCGAGAGGAAGACGCGTTCACCTTTTGGATGAGTCCAGTCCACAGGAATGTAGAGCGATGCAGCAGCCTCAGGAGCGCCGGCCAGTCTGCTACAGTGCAGGTGTATAGCGCCACGAACAGGAATGTCCCAACATCCAACGCCACGGGGGAAAAAAAGAAAGGGAAAAAAAAAAACCTGTGGAACTAACCCAAGACACTTCTGGTCAAGACGTGCCCGAATAACGCAAATGGAGCGCGCACTGGTCCCTCACTAGTCCGCGGGTCTGAAGGAGAAGAGCGAGCGGACGAGCGCCAGAGCGGTGCGCACCTCTCCAGCAGCTGAGCGCTACTGAACAAAAGAGTGCTCCGCAGGCTCCCTATTCAAATAGAGGAGAGAGAGGAGAGAGGAGAGAGGAGAGAGGGTGGGAAAGAGACACAGGGGGAGCGCGTCGCAGAGGAGGAAGGATGAAAATTGTTTCCACGTCTCCCGTTGTCACACACGCAACATAAAGTGACAAAATGTACAGGGCAATGTGAGCTTCGCGCTGACCCTTGGATATGCTTTTTGCTTGCTCTGCGTGATAAATTACCTGACAGGGGACACAACACCCACACAGCCATTAGTCCTGAAGTCCCTAAGGAGGCGCACATGAAGGAAGACGGTTTGGTCTGCGGTTTGGCATTTCCACACAAATACAGCCCACGTAATCCAATTATGCTTTTGTTTTAGCGCGCAGTTAATTACCTTGGACTAAACTCGAGTCACGTGTTCCACCGCACTAGTTTTTGCATTGCTGATTAGCCAACTGCAAAAGAGCAACAAGTAACGCTTAAAAAAAACAAAAACAAACACGTGTCCAAATGAATATTTAAAGTAACGGCGCGCCTTTTTCAATAAAATAATTATGTTGCACCATACAGGTATTTCGACTCACTATATTTAAATTAATTTAGTAAAGGATTTCATGTGAATTTCTCTATTGGTCGCACAATAGAAAGAGCTCTGACCACACCCTCCTCTCGTAATCTTCTTTCAAGGTGTACCATGGGTTATCTTTCTGTGAAAATACATCCTAGTAGGCCTACATGTAACGAGTGAAAGATGTTTAAATAATTCATCTGTTCGTGGATATACTGTGAGCAAATACGTAAAGCCTTCACTGTAGCCATGCTGTACGAGCTGTCCATGGTGCTGATGACAAAACCTAAACATTTTACAGGGCTAGACCTTAAAATGACCTGTAGAGGTTATTGTAATCTAATACCACAAGTGAAACTCCCAAATAAATTGTGATTGATAGCAATAAAGAGACTATTTGCTTTGAGCTACTTCAACATGTGGAAGATCTATCAATTTCCATCCAACCATTTTTCTTCTGCTTATCCAAGTTCGGGTCGCGGGGCAACAGCCTAAAAAGATCTGCCGCCCAGATCTCAGTGCACCAGCCCCTATGGACCCTCCTACAGGGCCGTCCTCCATGGGAGGACCCACGTCACTGGGAGCCCAGCACAGCCCGAAGGAGCCGGGCCCCTGTGGGGGAAGACCCAGCCACCAGACGCCTGTCGTCGAGCCCCAGGCCTGGCTCCAGGGAGGGGCCCCGGTGACACCAATCCAGGCTATGTAACTGGCCTTGCTGTGTTTTTCAAACACAGCAAGGTCTATCAATTACATATCAGTTTATTGCAAAAAGCAATGTATTTTTTGTTTGATTTGTCAAAATACAGCTGAATACCCTACAAGTAACTTTTTTTTTTTTTTACTTTTGCCACTGTGTAAATTCTGTTTTCCAAGACTGATTAAATTGTTTTTAAACCTGTCAGCAACTTTTTGATTTTCTGTTAAGCTGCAAAAGGTGAAACCCTCAACACTAATATCTACCTTAAGTCCTGGACATGAGCCGAAGATAGGATAGACTAACAAAATCCAACTAAATCCTCTGTGATTTCAAAATGAGCCGTGTCTGAGTCAACACTTGCACTGCTGCATTTTGAGTAGGCTGTGCTTTACCTAAAGCTTTGGTGTGGCACAGGAGTGCTTGCTTCTATACAAGTGAGAAAAATCTGTAATTTGACAATGATCAAAGTGAGTTATTCATAGTTTCATGCACTTAGATTAGATTCAGGTCAGAACGGCAGTCAATGCCAGCAAATGTAAACATGTTTTGTTCTAAATAGACTATATTAAACTGAATCATTTAAAAAAATAGACTATTTCAAGCATGTATATATAAAATTAGTATTATTACTGCCTTGCAAAATTCTAATAAAATATAATCTGCTTTATTTGATGATAAACACGTGTGAATTCTCTCTATATAAACTAGAATCCAAATACTTTCAATTGAACTTTTCTAATCAGAATATAATTTTTACTGAATACATTTTACATTTGTTGAACTATTTATGTCTAACTTTGATCAATTAATGAGCAATTTGGTGATTAAAAATTGTGTTGGAATTATTGTATATGTGGATTCCACTTTCTGTTGAAAGGGTCTTTCTTATTTGTATTTGGGCTGATATTAGTATGACTAGTAAGACATGCAAACATTAAAGATTGTTTCAAGCTAAAACCCAAACAAACTCTCTAGAGGATTTGACCTTCAAGCCCTACAAACCCTTATCAGATTCTGTACAAAGAGTCCCTCAACGATGATGATGGTGGAGGGGATAAAGGCCTATAAAGTATGAATTTGCCTTTTTCTTCCTGCCTCCTCTGTACTTTGCTGGTCTCTTTGCGTGTGCACTTCTCAGAATGACCCAAAGGCAATCAAGCTACAAACAAGAAGAAGAAACAACAGCGCAGCTTATATCGATCCTGAGGCTTTGTAAGCACAGAGTAAATGTGTTTATCTTGTGCAGACACTACATTATACTTAGATTAAATATATATTTGATGTTGGAGCTATAAGCACTAAAGCACACACAAACGTCCTCTAGCAGCCATTTGTTGATACTTTAATTACAAAAAATAAATCCCTTGGAGAACCCAAAATGCTGTCCAGTCATCCCTGAAACCTACAGGAATAATAAGGCTGTGTGCGCCTCTCCTTGAGAGGATTTGAACTGCTTGTCTGATGTTTGGCATTTGTTTGCACAAAGTCACAGTTCTGGAGGCAAAAATTTGAGTAACTTCAAATCTGACCTATAGGAAAACACAACAAAATATTTTCAACACAGTACATCTGCCAAGAAACATTATGCAGACAATGATACTAAAACATGTTTGTATAGTATATAGGAGACCATATGTAACCTCAATGCATTTTCTGCTGGAATATGGATCAAAATCAATCATCACTCAAAAAAAGGTTCTGGAATAGACTGGGATTGTCCAGTTATTATTAAAGTCAGTGGTGTAGTTTTTACCGTTTGACTGGAAAACTGTAATATTTCTGCACTATGTTCATTCCATTTCTGGTGAAAGATCTGCCGCATGCTTATTATGTTAGTGATTTGCCTGTTATGTTTCATAGTATAGCATTTATTCTATTACAGGTGGTTTAACGTTAAAAAAAAAAAAAAGACCTGTGTTATAATCTTACTGTGAGTGGGGGTCACTTCTCCACAGATCAGACCTGTATCCTGGTCTAGTGGACTCACCTGCTTGTCTCCATGGGGAAAACAGGAATATATAACTTCTCCTTTGAATAAAAAAAATTGAATAAATATTTTTTATTTGTCAACTTTACTTCATCATTCAAAAAGTTTGATTTCATAAGGTCTGTCACACACTAGAGAAATTATGTAATTGGAAGAAAAAAGATTTCAGTATTGTTTGGTCAATAATGAATGTAAATAATTGTTCAATTGTAGTGTTTCTTTCTATAATAATAGCAATACTAAAATGTAATATTTATATTCAGCCATGAAACTCCATCTGTGTATGATGTATGCATAATACACTATAATGGGGCTGAAATACATGGACTTACATTGACTTATATTCAAATATATTGGCCCAAACCACCCAGGATAATTCATAACAGTGATCTTGCTTGTGCACTGAGATTGGAGTCTATTTGCTTCCTACTGCAGATGCATCTTCTTTGACTTTCTCTTTAATAAACATGTATGCGTAATCTTCCTCACAGACATAAAGCCCTATTTCCTGCTCCAACCTTGACAAATGATGTTCTCATAAAGAGAGCAGCATACCCTCTACCAGCAAAATTAATAATTTCATAACTGCTCTACAAAAAGAATCAAAAATAAAATTAAAACACAGTACATGGTGGTCCGGGGGTTTATGAGGCAATTTAAGTTCATAATGATAGCGGAAGAGTAAACAATGAAATAAATGTCACTGTGGGCCGAGCTCGTGTGCATTGCAAAAGCCAGGTTCCTTTATCGAAAGCATACGCTGATAACCTTGGCATATACTCATTGGCTTTTTTTCATTATTGTAGAGTGCTTTTGAGAACAAGAACATGAGCAATAAAGAACATGAGAATATAATTTCATCACAGCTGGGTGGTTAGCAATTTAACCTAAATGAAAGCAGTAAAGGTTTGGATAATACCATTTCTCTTACTTGAAACTAAATGTGTGCCATGCATATTACAACCAGCTGAGAATTAATAAAGCTCAAACTGTACTACTATCTTGATAATAGCTATAACAGTAATTATGCTATTCAACAACTATTTACAATGGAGTGTACACTAAGCCGCCGCCATACCAGAAGGCTGAATATGAACGAGAGCCAAGACTGGAATGTAAATCAAATCGATATGAATTACAACAGAGGAGGTATATCGTTTTGTAATTTGCAGTTTAAGTTGCACTCACAACTTCTATCTTCACTGCAAGTCAACATTTGAAAGAAAGCGGTTTTGTTCTTTGCAATTTCAAGCATAAAAATACACCCTAGTTTTATTACAAGGTACAAAATCGGTTCAAATCAGAAAATGTTTAATGGCAGCGATAGCGGTGGTAAGGAGGGATCTACAGCTCACTGACCCACAAAAGACTGACACTAGCACTAAGAGGCAATCAACAAACTGCACTCCCTCATTTACTATCAGGGAGGACAGGGCCTGAGTGAGGGGTTAAATTACCTAATGGTGAAATGAGAGCTTGCGGGATGAGGTTAGAGGATGACTGAAGGCGCATAGGGAGGCAGACAAAAGAATAGGGGAGGCAGAGAGGTTTAAGGCAAAGAGAAAATTCAGACTCAGCAGTGCAAAGATGGTCTTAAATGAGGAAGTAATGAAGCTGTGCAGGTGGGGGACAGGTGATCTATAATGAATGCAACCTAGAAGGGAGGAGACTGGGTGCACCACCAGTGGGGTATTAGTGGTCTTAAAGAAAGGCATTAGAGGCTGAACTGCAAACCAAGTGACTTTGGTTAATTACTTAATAGAAAGTGAGCCAACTGAGCTAATCTTCTGCTTGTGGTGTCTATGCAAAGCAGAAAACTCATTTGAAGTTGACATTTCACTGAACCTCACTGAACTTTTACAAGGGCATTTTGAAATTATAAGCAAACTCCATACCAAAAAGACATGGGAGATAAAAATACACAATAAAAGGGCAGCTTAAAACTCAAATCCATGTAATGAAGAGGCTATTTATAAGTGTAATTCCATAGTGATCCAATATACAGCTTTGGCAAAAAATAACCACTGCAAAATGATTAGTTTTTCTGATTTTACTACTTATAGGTATGTGTTTGAGCACAAGGAACATTTTTGTTTGAGTCTATAAATTACTGACAAGATTTCCCTCAAATTCCAAATAAAATATTATCGTTTAGAGCAGGGGTCTTCAATGTTTTTCAGGCCAGGGACCCCCAAACAGATGGCGAACTGGGCCAGGGACCCCCTACTATATATACGGCATAGAATTGTGTTTTATATTAAATTGAGCTTAGTGTCATGTATAAACATTGCTACTCTGTTATGGTACATCCAATACAAGGAAATAATACACAGGTTAATACTGTATTTTACACTATAAAATATAAAATGATATTATTTTGAAGTGAAATCAAAAGATTTCGCGACCCCCCTGCAGTACCTCCGCGACCCCCCTAGGGGTCGTGACCCCCCCTGTTGAAGACCTCTGGTAGTATTTATTTGCAGAAAATGACAAATGGTCAAAATAACAAAAAAGATACATGTTTTCAGATCTCAAACAATGCAAAGAAACAAGATCAAATTCATTTTCAAAACAACATAATACTAATGTTTACACTTAAGAAGAGTTCAGAAATCAATATTTGGTGCAATAACCCTTATTTTTAATCACAGATTTCATGCGTCTTGGCATGCTCTCCACAAGTCTTTCACATTGTTCTTGGGTGACTTTATTCCACTCCTGGTGCAAGAACTGAAGTAGCTCAGCTTTGTGTTTGTGTTGGAATTCAACAGATGCTGGAATGGAATGGCTGTAATACATGTAGAGATGCTGATTTCAGAAAAAAAAATGCAGTGGTCTCTTATTTTTTTCCACAGCTGTATATGTGTCTTGATATTCTTGATATTAACTTAAATTTTATAATAATATTTTAATGTATTTATTTCTACCAATATCTGATTACAGATTACTTAAAACTACTGCAACTTAACTAAAAGTTGACTGGAATAATGGTTACTTTTATCTCTCTAAGCTGTGAAGTTTCAAATAATAAATCCCACATATCTTGGAAGGTTATTTAACATTTTGCAGAAAGAAATGACTATGGTTTGACATTATTTAGTGCAAATGTCTACTATATTTGTCAAATAATGCTGAGGAACTAAAACATGCCTGTTTGTTACATTTCTTCTATTTTGAGAGCATTATTTCTTCTTGGCAGTGTTTCCACTGGCTTCCCTCTGAATGTGCTAACAGTTCTTGCGCACTTGTGTCTTTATCAGATGACAGGCAGAAAGTGTGATCAAAGAATTCACACTGGAGCCAAAATAGCAGCTATATAATCACTTACAGTCTCGTTTCTTCAAACGAAGAAAATGTGTGAATGGAAGATATGCTGATGAGTGAGAAAAACATGCAAACTTTTAGCATATTGTAAGCATCCTTGTCAAAGTAAATTTAATTAGCCTTACAAATACAAATTATATGCAAGTACTTGAAACGCAAGCATACTAGTGTCATAAGAATCCCTTTAGTTACAGACTACAGTGCTGCCCATTTGGTTCAGGCCTTCCATCAATGACAATTTTTTTTTAAATCTCTATAGACTAAATTCAATTTAATGTAGTCGCCGTGCAGACAAGTGCATCTGCTTGTCTGTTACTTTCCAAATTAAAAGAGAACCTTGTCAGCAGCTCATTCCCACACCGCCCCATCCACAAAACACAGCAGCTTTTCTCCCAGTCTCTCAAACCGTTTAACTGACAGAAATGTGCTTTGTCACCCAAACAATCCACTTCCAAAAAAACATTTGGGACTTTTTATCCCCAGCAGCACCAGAAACACTCTGATATACAACAACAATACAAGGTAAAAGAAGATTTGATGGAAAAGACCAGCTGTTTAAACCATCCAGGTGATCAGAGCTGGATGATAGCCACTGACCAAACCTATAAATCCAGGACAGTTTGAGATAAGGAGGAGGAGAAAGAGTTTCTTTTTGGTTATTGCTTTTCAGGTGTAACTGCATCGGAAACACCAACGTCACTTTGTAAAAATCCAGCTAACTATATTGTATCTTTTATGACAGTCATACTCCACCCCTTTGGTCAGCAAATATTCTAATATTTATTTCTGAAGAGCTAAGATGATTTATAATCCAGTGCCAATTACACCAAAAATCCTATAACTAAAACAATTAGGTCTCTATAATAAAGTTAAACGAATATTGTACAGTTGCTTTGACAAATGTTTTCTCTCAAGGGGATTGCAAAGTAACATCTGTTGTTGCTGACGTTTTCTCATTAATTAGAGGACACTTTTTTGTTTTGTTTCAAGATCATTAATTAAATATGCACATAATTTAACTCAGTGGGTGTTTGAAAATATAGAATTTAGGAGGAAATGTTTCAGAGGCCTGCCAAAACATTTAAAGTTGCTAGATTGAGATTCAAATCTTAGTCAACAAAGTAAAATTGTAACTTTTTACGTTTTGAGCCGGGTTAGTATAATTTTAAAACTGGACTGGATCATTTTAAACTGCTCTTAATGGATAAAACACAAAGGTCTAAGGCAAAGTGCATCATATATTACCATATATCTTACAAAGCATTTGTTGTGCAATCCTTCAATAAATAGAAATTACATAATAGCCACAGGTGCTACAGGTGAGCAGACAGTGTGTGTGTGTATTTTGTAAAATATATACAGTATGTATCGCTGGGTAATGTCCTTGTGTTGGGTTCAGTTTCTGTAAGACACAAAACATATTGTGTAATTATGAAAAATCCTTGATCCATAACTACTGGCACTGAAATGGAATAATATATACAGCTCTGGAAAAAAATAAGAGATCACTGCAAAATTATCAGTTTTTTTTCTGATTTTACTACTTATAGGTATGTGTTTGGGCAAAAGGAACAATTTTGTTTGAGTCTATAAACTACTGACAACATTTTCCCCAAATCCCAAACAAAATATTATTGTTTAGAGCAGGGGTGTGCAAACATTTTTCATCAAGGGCCACATATCTAAACACAGACGAAGTAGAGAGCCGATCGAGGGCCATAGACTGGTGCTCAGTACAGTCAATAATTGAAATATTTGCATGTCTAACATGTTAGAATGAGCTATCAGTCTTTTATTCACGCTAAGATTGGCAAAACCACACAATATATATTAAATATGGTCTTATCAAGGTAGATTTTCAAAAACTTGCAGTCAAAAGTTCTGCTCAAGGTAATTTGAGCCAATTCACCTGGAAGCCTGAGGGCCAAGAAAAATTTGTCTGAGGGCCGCATTTGGCTCACGGGCCATAGTTTGGACATGCCTGGTTTAGAGCATTTATTTGCAGAAAATGACAAGTGGTCAAAATAACGAAAAAGATACATGTTTTCAGACCTCAAACAATGCAAAGAAACAAGACCAAATTAATTGTAAAACAACATAATACTAATGTTTACACTTAAGAAGAGTTCAGAAATCAATATTTGGTGCAATAACCCTTCTTTTTAATCACAGCTTTCATCCGTCTTGGCATGCTCTCCACAAGTCTTTCACATTGTTCTTGGGTGACTTTATTCCACTCCTGGTGCAAGAACTGAAGTAGCTCAGCTTTGTGTTTGTGTTGGAATTCAACAGACACTGGAATGGAATGGCTGTAATACATGTAGAGATGCTGATTTCAGGAAAAAAATGCAGTGGTCTCTTATTTTTTTCCAGAGCTGTATATAATTAATACAATAACAAGAAACAGGTAAACACTTATTCAAACTGAACTATTGTTGTTTTATCTGCATACAGATTTTACTGTCAAAATGAACAGGTGCAGTGTCAAGCACGTATTGAATGCATGTGCACTTTGATTAATGCCCAATCTGTAAAAAGTTTCACACCGCTGCCTTTGCATACTAAAATTTGGACACAGAATAACATCTGTCTGAGGAATCAATGGGACGTTTGGGAAAATGGTCAGCAGTCATATTCCGTTTGCCTATAACTAATGGCCTTAAGCAAAGTCACTGGTATCCCTACTTAATAGTGCAAATGATACACTTTTGTCTAATAAATTTCTAGGGATGTAAAAATATGTACATCTCATGATACAATTGCAATATTCATTTCACAATACCATATTTATAGTAAAGATATTAACACAACTGAAGAAATTATACTTTTTCCTTGTAAAAAGCCTTGACAAGCCTTTGGGGCTATGTCAATGTCCAAAGAATTAAGATAGAAAAGTTCTTTATAAGAGTTATTTCTTTATGTTTTCTGCATTTAAATGGAACAGAAGATCATGCTATATGTAGTTTCCTCCAAGTTTTGTTGTTGCTATAATAAAACAATGAATTTAAGCAAAGAAGTTTATAATTCGATATATTGTGACAACCCACGATATAACTGGGAGAACTTTGACGATTCAATATCACAATATTTCGGTTATTATCACATCCCTAATGAATTGTCAATAAGCCCGTCACGCGTCACGATAAAGAATAATTATTGTATCTACTTATTATTCAATATATGAAAGCTGGAACAATATATTTTGGGGCTCAATATTTATCGTGTATAATTCATCTCACGATTTCTTAACAATATTGTACATTTAGAACAGTTTTTGTGGTTTGAATCTGCTGTTGGGTTTTTGTGTCAGTGGCATAAATTAGTTTCAATACTATCATTTATCATCTATATTTACTTCATCAATAAGTCATACTTCAACATTTGTTATATTGACATGTCTATCAAAGAGCCATAGAAACAGCCTAGTAAAAAAGATCAACATGATGTCTTCATATGGGCAGATTCTCACTCACTCAAGGCACTTCTGTTTTCCTGTTATAAATCTCCATAATGAGGCATAAATCAACATTAATTAGCAAAAGGGGTGTAAGCAACACAATGGCACACGACACATTGTACTCCCCACTATCCCCTAGTCAGCACGGCACCAATCACCAACTCATCTGAGCTTCTGTCTCTGCGAGCTAGCTCATCATTATTGGCAATCAGTGTTCTGTGTGACTCCTACAAATTGCATGCGCCATTATGGTCTATAGGCCTGCCACTGTTCTTAACAAGAAACACACGCAATCAGATAAATGGAAGTATTAGAGAAAACAAGATGAGATAGTATGGAAGAGATGCACTGAATGAGGCAAAAATAAAAGAGGCAATTGAAGAAGTTTGACTAAAACAGTCATGTCTTTTGCTTCTGTCTGGGTTGCAATTACATGTACTGATATGTACTATTTGTTTCTCAAAGCAGTCAGAGGCTTGGAACACGACTGTGAATCCTCTTGGCTGGGTTATTCCTGTCACTACCATTATGTTCCATTGCTACTGTAAAAAATGTTACTCAATTCTTGTGTACTCAAGCATCCCGCAGAGTCTAGGGATTTTGAACATAGCCAACTAAGGAAGGAATAAACATTTTTGTCATAGGGAAGACAGTTTACAAAAAGCAGTGTTCTTGGGAGAGGTAATAAACCAAAAAACAAAAAAGTCAAATGTTAGTCTCAAAACAGATAGGGCCATTGCCACAACAAGATCTTGACTGAACTGCTTTTTAATACACCAAGTACAATTTCCCTGCTCCTTTTGTAAGAGCAAATGCTGTGTTTTTGCCCATATTTTCTTGTCTTCTCCTGCGCCCCACAGAGCTTTTCCAATAGGAGCGTTTTGAGCGCAGCCAGTCAACGTGGACACATTTCTGTCAGGGAGGCTGAGCTGCTGGACTGCAAACACACAACCAGTGGAGGCCCAGCGGTGCTCTGCCTTCTCAAGCATCTCCAAACGCCTCTCGCAGCCCACCAATCGGCATAAAGCTCCAAACGCAGCATGTTATAGCAGACCCCCTGCACAGTCTTTATCTAAAACACAGTGAGAATAGATGGGAGAGTAAGAGCACACTTGCTACAATCTTCTTCCTATTTTTCCTTTGTTTTGATTTCTTTAGTTTTGTTTTTTCTTATTTATTTATTTTGTTTTACCAGATTTTTAGATAGGAGGAAGAAGATAGACTATTTACGGAAGTCGACAGAGGCCATATTCATAAGCAATATTTTTTCTTCCTTGTTATCCCGAGATAACGAGATAATTAATTTGTGATCTCGAGAAAACAAAAGTTATTTCAAGATCTCGAGAAAACAAACAGTTATTCCGTGATCTCGAGAAAACAAAGCAGTCATTTTGAGATCTCGAGAAAACAAAACAATTATTTCGTGATCTTGAGAAAACAACTGAAACGTCTACCGCCACGTTGTGACACGCTGACTTCGGGGCTATTTCTCATTCTGAATAGATGCATTTTTGGTCATTAGAATGTCTGGAATAATAATCGATCAGCTGATGAGGCAATATTTTCATCAGGGGTTGACATAGGGGGAGACTGTTGTCTGGTTTACACCTGACCATATCCCAAGTGATATATGGTCTAGGAGCCACCTTCGAAATATCTCATAGCAGAGGTGTGGTTAACGATCGCCAACGGCCGTTTATTGGGCGTTACGAATGTCTATCATTTGGCGTATACGTAGCCCATAGCCAATCATGTCACTTGTCAGTTCAAACTACAAGCTTCCGTTTGTCACGTAGTACGCGTCACCGTCTTGCCACCTCTCTCCGCTCTCTGATTGGCTCCCAGAATTGGGAGAGCTCACTTGCCATAGTTGCCAGGCTGTCTTTCAGATCGGAACGAACAAAAGCAGCCTGGGATTTCCCAGGTTAGGGAGACTGCATTGTGTCTTTTAATTCGGGATAACTTCAAGATTAGTCCGCGGCACCTCCGCAGAAGACTGGCCCGGCTTCATCTTTACCGACAATACAGTGATTGTTTTCTTGAAGTCATGGAATAACTCTTTGTTTTCTTTGAGATCACGAATTAATTGTGTTGTTTTCTCGAGATCTCCAGTTAATTTTCTCGTTATTAACGTGGAAAATAATCATTATGAACATGGCCTCTGTCGGCTTCCATAAATATTCCTCATTTATTTCTCATAAATAAGAGGTTACCTTGAAAAGTTCTGAAGATTTTGTTATGACGTTTGGAGATCTTGGGGTTGTGTGTAAATCTGATTTAGGCCAGAATAGGTTTTTCATTATAAAGTTGTACCAAATAAAGCTTAAAATCCCTGAAAATCCAGAATATTTTATAGTCAATAGCAATCACATTATTTTTACACAGTCGATTACAGAGGCACAATGAAAACCACTATCCAGAGATGCATTTTATTTAAAACCAAATAATCTTGCTCCATTAGCTTCATAGAGAGGGATAATAATCATAACTCGCTGTGCATATTTTAGCATCCCAAAGCTCGCCACAGGCCATTCGATTCCATTGCTTTTTAATGTTGATCCTCATTTTCTGGTGTCTCGCTTCCATTATTATTATGATGGCACTTTTAAAGACTTGATGTCATTGCAGTCGTCATCTCTATATCTGAATTAAAATTTTAGGACGCACTCTCTAATGAGCTGTTTATCCATAATGCAATTCAAGTGACTCAAGGACTGGAATACGATAATGACTTTACAATAACTCTAGTATGAGATAGGAACTGAGCATGTTGCACAATATTTTAGGGCATATTTGAAACTGCCTTGCGTTCTTTCCTATTGTTACGTCTGTTCGTGACATTCGCTATAAAGGTGACATGTCTTCTTGCAGTCGGATTGCATGTCATTGTTATTCAGCACTGGTAGCTTCCTCTGTGGCTTCATCTCTGTAACGTGGAAGAGTCAGTCCTACGAGTCGATTCAACTCCCAACAAAGAAGACCTTTTGTTGTGGTGCTGGTGACTGTCACTCGTCATGCCACATATGGTAGAAAGTCCCACTGGTGTCTTCTTGAGTCTTTATTTAAATTACAGACCAGGCTGAGTGGGGTTTGTGTCCATATGGTCGCCTGCAGCACTTCCTTTCCTAATGATCCCATTGGAGAATAAGTTTTGGTGCTCAGATCCTCACAAAAGGAGACCTGCAGGAAACGCAATTCGCCATCATCTTGGTGATGCTTTAGTGTGCACATTCAGAAACAATTCCACCACACTTTCTTTTATAAAATACATTATTAAGATCTATTATTTATTTTATCTTTGTGTAAAAAGCTGGACACCGTATATTTGAAAGACTTACCGCGATTTGGTGAAGGCATGGGCTTGTTCAATTGTCTAACCAAATAAATACGTAAGAAATAAATATGCAAATATGCTGTAGTTTTATCACAACCAACAAATTAATTCATTCATTAATACATTCAGTTACTATTGCCCTAGTATGCAAAATAAGAGCACATCAGTATTTAGTTCAGAGTAAAATATGCTTCTAATATACAACTATTTATATCTGCTTAACAAAAATGTATACTTTTGTCTCCACGGACATCAGGTTCCTTTGGTATGCGTCTACAGTAAAATAATGACATTTTCTTTAAAAAAAGCCTTCTTCATCTTTCCTTGCTTAACTCATTTCCACTCACCCATAACCTTTGAAATTCTATTGTCTAGTATGTGAGGAGCCGGGAATTAAATTTGTGTGACTGACAATGCCAGCCAAAAGAAACAAGGCTGATGTATATTACTGCTTTGTGCCTGGGGTATTAAATGTCACATTGATAGCATCATAATCTTGTTCTTTGGAGAATGTATATCATTTTAATTTATGGAGTCTTATAAGACATGCCTAGAAAGTGTACATCCCCTGGACTGTTTGGGTAACTCCAAATGCAAATGTATTTATAACACCACAAGAGCTGTTGAGTTGGTCACACTTGATTCTGTCACCCTCAAGCACCAAAGGGAAATTAGTTTGTTACTATGGCAATACAACAAGAAGTAGCCAAAGTAGTAGCACAATGAATATTTACAGCTCTGCCTCCTGTCTGTCATTTTGTTTTGACATGTTTTGGTACAAAATGAAATGTACTGTGTGTTGGTTGCATAAGGATTTGTCATTTTTGTGTTAGGAAGTGAATACCTGCCAAAAGGTGGTGGGAGGAAAGCAGTGGTGTGGACTTGAGTCAAAGATGTGCAGGAAACATGGTGCTGACAGGTTCTGAAAATACAAAAAATGGATTAGTAAGTTATAGTGTTAAAAAAAAGATATGTGATAATGGTTTTCAGTACCTGCAAAATAAGGAAGTTTCTATTTATTTATTTTTTACCAAAAATGTGAATTGTCGTTCAAAATGCAGACTGCTTTGCCTATAGGCTAACTTTAGGAAGCCAGACTGGGTTTGCCACTGAATGAACTATCATAAATAATATTTTTTTCTACCCGATATAGAAAACATTCTAACCGGAAAATTTAAATTATGTCAGAGTAAAGTTAGATGCCTTGTACACTGTTGCCATTATTAAGGTAAACCTCCCATAATTTGTACATTTTTTCATTGTGATTCATAATATAATGTAAGAAAATATACTGACTTAATCTGTAAATGATATACTAAGATGCATTTGGCATAAAGCCTTTGTTCATCTGTATGATGTAGATACAGACCTCTTGATGGTTAGTCAGTTGCAGTCTCTGGAGATATAAAAATACAGTATTCCATATGTAGCCAAGGGGTAAGTGCCTGTTAGTGATTCTAGTGTACATGAACCTGCGCTAAAAGTGCAGTTACTTCTTTCAGACAAACTGGACCTAAGGGTCTAACAACATCAAAGATGAAATGGACCCTGGGCCTGCAGTAGAAGAGACTGCAATGGCAAACCTCGGAAGACAAAAGAAATCAAATAAAAATAAAGAACGCTGCTGTAAGCTTGGAACGAAAAGCGCTATAGTGATAAAAAACAGGGAGTGAGGAGCAACTTGGGACCTAGTTTGGAAGGGAGTCAAAAGCAAAGAGACTCAAGAAGTGTCAGATGGGAACCAGCCTTGGACCTTTCTTTGGGAATTTTGCACCATTGCTTGTAGTCAGCCCTCAAAACCCATCTTGTGTATGTGTGTGTGGGTGTATATGTGTGTGTGTGTCTGTCTCTTCAACTCCAGACAACCCCCTCTCCTCCTGTCATATTGCTAGTGCTTGTAGAGACCTAACTTTTCATTTTAGCATCGCCTGTTTATCAACGGTGCAGCCCGGTGCCTGGATGTGTCAAAGATTATTAGTATTAATTACATTAGTTACATTACATTTACCAGCCTGATGCTTTTAACTGCTGTCTTTTGGTTTTACAAAATGAATCTCATCATCCTGTGAGCATAATTACCAAGCAGTGATTTTGAGCCAATTTTTAGTTGAATAAATCATTAACTTTGTGCACATTTCTGAGCAGAAAAGTCTTGGCAGATAGCGCTATATGGATGTTGCCATGTTACAATTACGTCATCACTGTTACATAAAGCGATTGGGCCCAAGTATTTAGGTTTTTTAGGTCTTCATTGCAAAGGAAGTAGTAATAAGTGCTTTTAGGATTTTATGGGTACCAAATACTGACATACTTTCTTTCAGATTTGTCCCTGGAAGGTTGAAATATCAACTGCGAAAACGTCTTGCTTCTTTCTACATCTTGCTTCTTCATAGCTACTAATTAAACTTGCTCTATAAAGTAAAACAGCCTCAATTAGTGCCTCTAGTTTGTGTACACTGGCACCAACATCACGAGACAAGTGGCCAAAAGTCTATTAGTTTTGCACAAGCAGCTATTCGTTTTATTGGCAAGGAAAATGTGTCTGAAGTCACAGCCATGTAGCAGCATTTGTTGGTGTCAAGTTTATAATTGAAAGAACTGGTGGAGAAATGGATTGGTGTGGAAGCTTGACATTACACTGAAGGAAAGTGCATTATAAAACAAAACTATAGGCTTTCTGCATGATTGAAAGGGGAGGCACACATACGCACATAGAAACATTATCTTAGCATGGAGTCACCTGAACTATGCAATTTTTCATGATCTCTTTTTCTTTTCTGCTGTTTATTTCAAACAGTCCCCACAGTAAATCAACTCCCATTACCTCCCGAGCTACTTTCCCGATTCTCTTTTCCATCTTTAAATCTGCTGTAGACCACTCAGCTCTATCTTCCACATTATTGTGTTCATCATTAACTAACTGCTATAAACGTATCATTTAAATATTGTAGCAAAACACTTACAATCACTAAATACCTCAAAAAGTCTTCATTTACTAACGTGCTATAAACGTATCATTTAAATATTGTAGCAAAAGTTACAATCACTAAATGCCTCAAGGTCTTCAACTAGTTTGCAGCTTGTCAATGATTTCTATACACAGTTATATATAGATGCTAATGACCTGTTATAGATTTTATTGTATTTTCCATGGAATCTATTAACAATGTATTTTTATTTAGTTGAACTTTGTGACCACAAGATGCCACTATTGTTTGTTTATTGTTCTTTTTTATTATTTTGGTAGCTTTTATTGCATTGTAAAACATGCGTCACTGCGCGAGCTTGCATCTCCACAAATCTGACTCTTATCTGGAAAGTGTGGCTCCATCTGCTTGTTTCCTTTGTTGTTGTTCCTTTGTCTATAATATTTCACAGTATGACATAAAACTTCTCTACAGAGAAGGTTCCAAAGTTTGGTTTTAACTTTCTATTTCCATAGAATCATCCAGGCGCTACCTCCATAAAGTTACATACTGTTCCTTTAAGGCAATTACAATATATGAAATTTTGCTTCTTTCTTCCACATTGCATTAGTAGTTAATAATTCAGTTGCACTGTAAAGGCAATGTATTTTATCCACACTTATACAATACAAACCTCAACCTCGCCTCTTTTCCTTTTCCGTATGTTGATCATTATTTTCAGTGTGGCTTTTGAAGTTGTTTTTTCCCGTACTTCATGATGTACATAACATCTACTTGCAAAACCTGTCAAATTATAATAGAAACTGCTATACATAAATTCATTGTATTTTATAGACTGTGGCCATTAATTAAATTGCTTCTTTCAGTTTGAGGAGCTGTCACCGAATGTATACAGAAGAAAAACTTTTTCAGGTTCCTGCTACAAAATGAAAACATATACTTGTATTTACAGCAAGATCTTCAAAGTTTAAAGTTCTCACAGTTTCACAAAGTATTTTAAAATGCCATGATGATAAGAATGCTGTAAATTGTAAATCTACTGCAGCAGAAAGAACATCAAACAGCATTTACACATCACACACACTGTGATCAAGTTCCTTTAAGTCAGTTTTTTTCTTATACAATACAGAAACATGCAACAAAAAAGAAGCAAGGCCTGGAATTACTTTATAAAAAATGTAATTAAAATTAACCCACAAAGAAAATTCTTCAATCTAAGCAACTCCAAGTGGCCCAACAAGTTTATGCTTTAACACAGCTTTTACCAGCAAAGAAAGAAGGGAAGAAGAAGAAGAAGAAGAAGAAGAAGACACGCTTTATTCATCCCCGTAGGGAAATTATTTCTCTGCATTTGACCCATCCTTCAGGAGCAGTGGGCAGCTCGTCTTTCAGGCACCCGGGGACCCATCTCCATGCTCGGCTTGGTCAGGACCTAAGCTGGAAGATTTTACCTGGAGCATGTTTTGGGGAAATTAGTTCATAATTGATCATTTTCTATTCAATCTAGTAATTTTCCATCACAGCTGCTGTAAGTAGATGTGAGTAAAACAAGAAAATAAACTGACAAAAGAGCGAGAAAAAGCTGGAATTGGCTTTCAAGACCTGTCCTTAACCCCTGCTGAGTCTGAAATCACCTGCGAGAACAGGTGCTTTACAACTGAGGCAAGAATCAATATAGACGAGGAGAAGAAAGTACCACAAAATGCACTGAGACATCTAATATATTTGACAATGTCTTCACAAAGGCATAAATATGGTACAATTAGTGGTATGTTTCCGCTAAGTGTGCTCTGTTATGTGTTGTGGCCCTTATAACATTTATACAGGTTGCTCATGACCAAAACTGAATATATGGTTGATGCCAAAAGTAGGCATGTCACGATAACTACAATATCGACTTGTCGTTCAATTTACATCTCTGGAAAAAAATAAGAGACCAGTGCATTTTTTCTGAAATCAGCATCTCTACATGTATTACAGCCATTCCATTCCAGCGTCTGTTGAATTCCAACACAAACACAAAGCTGAGCTACTTCAGTTCTTGCAGCAGGAGTGGAATAAAGTCACCCAAGAACAATGTGAAAGACTTGTGGAGAGCATGCCAAGACACATGAAAGCTGTGATTAAAAATAAGGGTTATTGCAACAAATATTGATTTCTGAATTCTTCTTAAGTGTAAACATTAGTATTATGTTGTTTTAAAATGAAATTGATCTTGTTTCTTTGCATTGTTTGAGGTCTGAAAACATGCATCTTTTTTGTTATTTTGGCCATTTGTCATTTTCTGCAAATAAATGCTCTAAACGATAATATTTTTATTTAGAATTTGGGGGAAATGTTGTCAGTAGTTTATAGACTCAAACAAAAATGTTCCTTTTGCACAAACACATACCTATAAGCAGTAAAATCAGAAAAACTGATAATTTTGCAGTGGTCTCTTATTTTTTTCCAGAGCTGTATGAAAGCTGGAACAATATATTTTGGGGCTCAATATTTATCGAGGATACATTTTCTTTGCAATAGGCGGGAGACTTTCGCCATTTTTATGTAATACGATAAGATTTGAGTTGTAGAGGTTGAATAAATAGCTGCTATGGCTAATTATCTGTTCATTCAGCCATTTATTTGCTGCAGCTCACACTTTTTAATGATTTAATGATAATGTATATTTAAAAATAGATTTTTCATGCTTTGTGTCAGTGGTAAAAAGTTTCAGTATTATCGATAATCACATTATATCGCTCATGCTTCAAAACTTGTTATCGTGACAGGCCTAGCCAAAAGATCAAAATTCTGCAGCTAATTGACTATGTTCATCAATAATAAATGTTTACAGCCGCGTACATAGACCTTTATGTTGTTTGGTTCAATACGAGGATAAGGGGCAAGAAGAGATATTAGAAAAACTACAAAACACACTGCAGTGTGACACCTTATATAGTTTTGTGGCTAGCCAATTTTTTGTATTGACGAGCTGCTATAATATTTTCCACGTTCATAAACTCTCTTCTCTCTGAACTGTGGCATGTAGCTTCAGAGCTGGAGAGATGAAATACAAAATCCAATTTTCCCTTCTTAATATTATTCACTAGTACCAGAACCCGTGTATATACATTACTCCGAACCATGTTTCCTTCTTGCAAAGTACAGTTATTTCAAGTTTTTTCTTTTTTAATCAATCCCACCATCTTTATCCATGATTCGGAAAATGGGACAGGCATAAAAAGAAATATAAAGTAGTGTGGTTCATTTTCTTGGGAATTTCTTTCTGCACATAGAGGAAAAAATATATTTCTACTACAGCAGTTCTCAGTCCTCTTTGACATTTTTATTATTCTGGTCCTGTGCATTCCCATTCACACCAGTAATTGCATTTAGATTCAAGCACCTGAATACTGCGGGACAAATCTGAAATGTAAACAAACTTGAAAAACACAATTATCTTGCTTTGGGAACATGCCGCAGGGGTTCATCTAAGCTAACGCAGTCAAAGACAATGAGAATGTTGATGGCACATCACAAAAACACTGATTCTGTGTGGCAACTTGTGCACAAAGCCCAGCTCTTATCCATAATACATGAGAAAAATGTAATTTCCTGATATCAAAGCACCTTGTTATTTATGGTGCTGTTTTTGTTGCCACTAAATTATGAACCATGTGGTGAGAAATTGTCATTGCTATTCCCTGAAGATATGGCATTGTCTTGACATTGCCGCTTCATTCAATGCAGAAGGGAGGATGAAATATACACGTAACAATAGCAGCATATTGTTTCTCTTAAAATGTTCACTTGTGGCATCTTCTCGCTAAATATACTTTAATGACTCATGGAAGCTATAGGGGTTATCTATGAGGACAGACAGGCCAACACATCTCTAACTTAATGCAGGTATGTCTCTGAGTTTGTTGAGATTTAGCTTAAAGGCGTCTGTTTCCTCCAGAGCCCACTGAGATGAGCCTGGAGTCTCGCCATTAAAGAGGATTGGTGAGTCTGTGTGGACATAAAGCAACTGCCTGGGATAATAATACTGTCAGCCTAATCTCAGTGTAATCACTATGTCCCCACTGCTGGCACAGGGACTATTTAAATTTAAAGGGAATCCGTTTGACCAAAGATGAAAGTTTTAAAGATGTGGTAATGTTGGCTAAATAATGGGTAGATGTTTCACTGCTATAACTTTTGCAGAATCTGCTTTAAATATAATGTATTGTTCAAGGCAGAAATCTTAATTTTTTTTTGTTTTTTTTTGTTAATGTGTCCTATTTGTACATTCAGCTCTGGGGGAAAAAAAAAAAGAAGAAAAAAAAGAGACCACTGCAAAATTATCAGTTTTTCTGATTTTACTACTTATAGGTATGTGTTTGGGCAAAAGGAACATTTTTGTTTGAGTCTATAAACTACTGACAACATTTCCCCCAAATTCCAAATAAAAATATTACCGTTTAGACCATTTATTTGCAGAAAATGACAAATGGTCAAAATAACAAAAAATATACATGTATTCAGACCTCAAACAATGCAAAGAAACAAGATCAAATTCATTTTAAAACGACATAATACTAATGTTTACACTTAAGAAGAGTTCAGAAATATTTGGTGCAACAACCCTTATTTTTAATCACAGCTTTCATGTGTCTTGGCATGCTCTCCACAAGTCTTTCACATTGTTCTTGGGTGACTTTGTTCCACTCCTGCTGCAAGAACTGAAGTAGCTCAGCTTTGTGTTTGTGTTGGAATTCAACAGACGCTGGAATGGAATGGCTGTAATACATGTAGAGATGCTGATTTCAGGAAAAAAAATGCAGTGGTCTCTTATTTTTTTCCAGAGCTGTATTATGTTTCTATAGTAGATGTTTATTTGCTATTCTCTGCAAGAGTCATATTATTAAATATAATATGCTGTCTCTTTGTTTATCGTATTTTAGATTTCAGATACACTATCAGTCCAAAGTTTAGAAACATCATCACATTCATGTTTTTTTTTCTTTATGTTTATCACTTTCTACATTTTATAGACATACAGAAGACATGTCATGTATGATGACAAAAGTACAGCTGTTATCAACACACTAGGGTAGCTATTTTTGAGTTATATTTTGTTAACTACGTTTCATGTGTTCATTCATAGTTTCGATGCCTTCAGTGAAAATCTATAAAGCAGATAATCATAGAAATAAAAAATAAACATAAATGAATAAATGTGTCCAAACTTTTGACTTGTACATGTCAGTTACTGCTGATTCTTCAGTTATGCAGTACAGAGCTGCATTATATACCTGTTTGATTATTGTATTCACAATAAGAGACTTTTTTGTCAGTTAGTTAATATAATGTGAAGAAGACAGAATTTATTTCCACTGTCTATGTCTTGACTTCTACTAGCATAAGAATTATTATCCATTTTATTTGATATTAAGTGCTTATCACATCTTGTTTTGCCATCATACACAATAGTCAAACAGAATTTCACAGCTGATAAAAAGCCTATTAAGTTTAATTAGCTGAGTTGAGCAGTCATTTAAAATCCCATTACTGTCAGTACTCTCTAACTGCAATGCCCCAAAACAGGTTATTTTTGCTTCCAGTGCAATACAGTTGTAAATGAGACAGTGTGACCTCCAGGATAAATGGATAAATGGCTGACTTTCGCTCCTCTTTTGACGGCTTGCTCATTTGCTTAGTGACATTGTAGTTAATTAGGCATGACCTGAGACCTCTCGTCAGTTAGCTAGTTTGCACATCTTCCCCCAACCTGGTCATAAATAATGTCTCATCAGTACATGCTAGACATAGTGGACAGATAACTGCTTGCAACAAACTCCTTCACGCGCTACCAGCAAAAATCTATATCTGCAAAGATTGTATAACAGAACCATAGTAAAACAAATTAGCCGTTTTCCAATTCAGCGACTGCACGCTTGTGAGCGTCCTTGGAGGGGGATGTGCGTCATATCCGGCGCAACATCCGCCGTTCCATTCGTTTTTTGTCCCCTGCACAGTTAAGATGCGCTCTGAACAGCGCAGTCGTTTCCAAGGAAATCGGGGCGTGGACCAAGCGTGCAAACATGCACGCGTTGCACACTTAAAAGCCCCAGCATGCACAGCGCGGGAGGATATATGACTACAAAGACCGACTCGCCAGCGACATCCACATGTGACAGTTGCGACGTCACTATAAAATATACGTACTGGTTCACCTCACCTACAACTAGGCTACATGACACTCTTCATAAACTACGCTAAACATGTGTGACGGTAGCCGTAACGGCATAGATCATGGCACCTGTATTACCGTTTACATGCTTTTCCCCTTACACTCCTTTGCTGTTGTAATGCTGGATATTCTACAGTGTAGCCATGTCCAACGTTTACTCTAAGCTGCGCACTGCTCGCACATTCTCAGCGCATAAGAAAACGCGCATAAGAAAACGCGCATAAGAAAACACTCTAAATCAGGGATGAAAGAGCTTTTAGCGGATCTCCGCTTTTTATTGTACGCTATATGCGGGGAAGAGTGACAGTGCATTTGGTAAATGTGCAGAGGCTGCTAAATACCACTGCAAAACCAGTAAGAGAATGTGACTCCAGGTAGGAAGTTGAAAAAACAGGTAAAAAAAAAAAAAAAGGGGGGGGGGGGGGTTCTCAAACTGTGGGTGAGGGTCCAAAAACGGGGCACAGAGTGTTTAAGTGCAGTGCAGTTTGCTTAGCTTATTTTAAAATTAACATTTATCAGATAAAATGGAGATAGATTTATGAAAACTTATTAATGTGAGTCAGCCTTTTCCCACATGAAGATCATTAAGTAGGCTACTGTTCCACCATGACTGATGATCATTTAGAAATGTGCTTGAGTCTGGCTGTCAGCAGCTACTGTCCAGACTATGCATCCGGAGCTGATTCCATCCAGTGCAAGTCACATTTTGTGAGAAGTTAGTGCAAAGTGGCTGAAATGACCCCAGATTGCATCTCAGAGCATCTACAGTTCAAAAATGTTCCAGGGGGGCATGCTCCCGGACCCCCCTAGCTTTTCAGTGACTCTCAGCTTTTTTCATTACTGATCACTTTCATCCCTGTTTATATTAATTTATACAGCATTAAGTTAAGCAGGACAGATATTTATTGTATTCTGTTCATTTTGTTATTTTGTATTAAAAATAAATTGCTGCTTATTATTTATTTTTCCTGTGTTCATATCACTCAAATATGCATCTAATTAAATTCAGGTTTGAGTCAAATAGTTTAAAAATCGCCTCACACATACAAAAAATGGCTAAAAAGATTCACTACACCTTGAAGGGTGAAGGCAATCGGGCCGGTTGGCACCCCCTCCCCCTCCCCAGAAATCTCACTCCGACCGAACTTCAAAACTTGTGAGCCCTGACGCATTTACTCTTGCAAAAGCAGACGAGCGGAGACAGGATGATTTTCCAAACTCTTTTTGAGTGTTTGAATGTTTGGGGTTGGTGCATTTTAATTTTTGCTGTTTTAATTTTGGTAGATGTGGTAAAATATGGGAGACCGCAGAACTTCCCACCAGGATCACCAGGTGTGCCTTTTCTTAGAAACATCTTCACCAAATTGGACTTCAAATCAATAAATAAGGTCAGAATGGATTGTTTAGCCAAATATTTGTTGAATATTAGAATAAACTATTTAGTTATAACATCATTGTCCCCTTGAGGAAGGCTGGACCCTCCATTTCTCTGGCGTTGCCCGCGGGGAACGGCTTTGGGCTGGTGTGGGCCTGCTCATTGCCCCACAGCTCAGCCGCCAAGTGTTGGAGTTCACCCCGGTGAACGAGAGGGTCGCGTCCCTGCGCCTTCGGGTCGGGGACAGGTCTCTCACTGTTGTGTTGGCCTATGGGCCGAACAGCAGTGCAGAGTACCCGGCCTTCTTGGAGTGCCTGGGAGGGGTACTGAACAGTGCACCGACCGGGGACTCCGTTGTTCTCCTGGGGGACTTCAACGCCCACGTGGGCAACGACAGTGACACCTGGAGAGGGTGATTGGGAGGAACAGCCTCCCTGATCTGAACCCGAGCGGTGTTCTGTTATTGGACTTCTGTGCTAGCCGCAGTTTGTCCATAACGAACACCATGTTCGAGCACAAGGGTGTCCATCAGTGCACGTGGCACCAGGACACCCTAGGACGGAGGTCGATGATCGACTTTGTTGTCGTGTCATCTGACCTCCGGCCGCGTGTCTTGGACACTCGGGTGAAGAGAGGGGCAGAGCTGTCAACCAGGGGTGTAGTGGGCGTGGTACGCGGGGGTACGGCGTCCACCCACTTCTCCCGACATCACGTTCAATTTTTACTTCGGTTTTAGCCCTGCACTAAAATGACAACTCAGCAGAAAAACATTGATTTTAATTTTCGGAAAGACGCCACCAGTATTCAGACACAGAATTCAGAGACTTTGTGTGAGCAACCAGTCAGCGCCAACACCGAAGTTCTCACTTCGTCAACTAATGCTAGCCATGGTGATGCTAGGGCGGAGGTGGCGGGGAGCTCCAGTAGCTCACCGTTCGTGATTTGGACTGAAGACATGTGGAAGAGAAAGAAGGAGGCCTATCCCTGGATCGACGATAAGGATGGGAAACTCGGCTGCAAGGTGTGCTCGTCCATTAGTGATTTGTCTGTACTCAAAGACCCGACAAGCTACGTGACCACTTGGTTGCGATGCCATCACTCGGCTGAAGACAGGAGAACAAGACCAGACACCGAAACCCGCAGCGAACCTCCTGACCCAGTGTGGCGATTTCTTTGACAGTCAATGAAAACATCAAATGTAAGTTACTCTGGTGTTTTTTTGTTTTGCTTTCGAGGCTGCGCTGTCTGCGGGTTATTGAAATGTTTGTTGATCATTGAAGTTCTAATGCGAGTTATGCTTAATAACGTTGGCCTGTGATTTTGAATAGCCTTACAAGCACAATATGACGACCCATAATTTTGGAGTAGTAAAACATTAAATGTAACGTTAGTTCAACTGGTGATTTGTTATCTGAAGATTTAGTTCACACAAAACGCCATCTGCTCAAATGTGTTGTAGCCTATGATTGATGTTCTGTATGTGATTATGAATGACGTTAATATTAATAGCATAATTCCGCATAATTTTTGAGTAAAAAAAACATCAAATATTACTGCTTTTTACTGGGCCGGCGGCTTTATGTTTGTACTGAAAGTCAGTTGTTTTTAATAAACAAACAGTCTATAGCCTATGACACCTGTGTGTATTTCAGCAAGTTTTTTTTTTTTTTTTTTTGAATGGGGGGGGGGGGTGATCGCGTACACCCACTAAAAAAATCCCCACTACACCACTGCTGTCAACTGATCACCACTTGGTTGTGAGTTGGGTCTGCTGGCGGGGGAGGAAGCCGGAGAGACCTGGCAGGCCCAAGCGTATCGTGAAGGTCTGTTGGGAACTTCTGGCAGAGCCCTCTGTCAGGGGCACCTTCAACTCACACCTCCGGGAAAGCTTCTCCCGGATTCCGGGGGAGGCTGGGGACATAGAGTCCGAATGGGCTCTTTTCTCGGCCTCTATTGTCGATGCGGCCGCCCGTAGCTGTGGTCGTAAGGTCTGTGTGGAAACCCGACACCAGACGTACGCCAGAGCCGCCGCTAATGTGGCCACAACAGAGGACGCTCCGAGGGACGAACTGCGCTCACTCAAGCAACAAGTGGTGGATTTTCTGAATAGTAAGAACATAAACATTCGGCATTTGGCACATTTGGCAACGGAAGTGCCATTACTCCCCATTCATTTAGATAGAGACACGAACTTTTCCAGCACATTCCAGCTTCCAATTTCAACAAAATGTCTGGTTGTTGTGTGTATGGTTGCCAAAATCGATATTCTACCAGCGGACTAAAGTTTTACCGGATTCCAAGAGGATCACGACCATTTCAAAGCAACAGGCGCCGTCTGTGGCTGCAGGCGATCAAACGCGTTGACTGGAATGAAAACATATTCAGAAATGCTCTCGTCTGCAGCGCCCACTTTATATCAGGTAAGGTTGTCTATTTAGCTGGAAAGCCCGGTTTACATTAGTGATTGCCTGTATGATGTAAATTAATAATGAAATGTAGCTGAATTTTGATAAGCTGGTGTTAGGCTTGGTTAGCAGCTATAGGCTAGGCTAGTAAATAAACATGTACATTTGCAGGTAGTCCTAATTTCGTGCCTTCTGTATTTTCATACAGAAAACAAAGCCAGAATCCTCATTCAAAGATGGTCAGGTTAAGAGTAATTAAAGTTATCCCCCTCTCATTTTTTTTCCCCTTTTAGTTTGTTTTCTCTTGCATAAGCACTACATCTGCTGCTTTTATTACTGACACTATCTAAGCATCTTAGTGCTATCTTAGCACTCTGACTTGACTCTTCTGTACTGTACTGTTCATTTATTTATTTATGGTTATTTAATGGTTAGGTATGAATCTGCTTGTGCATATAAATGTTGTCCTGTGTTGCACTTTAATGTTTGCTAATTTAATTTCCGATATTTTGTTTGTTAGGTACCATAGGAAAATGAAGTGAGCAGACAGAGCTAACACTTCAGCAAATACTGTTTCTTCTAAACCAAGAAGAAGAACAAGAATGCAGCCTGGATCATTGTCCCGGTATGAATATATTTCATCTTACAATCAACTTATTGATTGTAAGATGAAATTCTTGAAAACCCATCCCCTTCCAAGAATGTTCTTTCTTTGCTTAAATCGTATAACTACCTGGAATGCACTTACAACTTAAACTTACTGCACTGGTTGCACCACGTACTAATTATTCACTTTTCTATCTTAAAGGTGAAGAGGATCTTCCAATTCCAAAGACAGTGTATGATGATCTGAACCTGAGACAGAGTCAACTTCAGGCAGACTATGTGGGATAGCAGGTGGTCTTTTTGGAGCTGGAGGGTGGAGTGGGTCTGTCCCCTATGGCCTTAATAAAGGCTACGCAGGAGGTGTGTGGGACTGTACTTGGCTGCTGCATGGTGACCAAGGATAAGTACGAGATAGCGGTGGCGTCTCAGGCGGCCAAGGAAAAGCTGCTGGAGGGGTTCCGGATCGGCGAGACCAGGGTCCACGGCCGAGACATCAGCAGAGACGATGTGGTGGTCTCTTTCATGGGCTTGCAGCTGTACGTCCAGGAGGAGGACATTTTGCAAAAGCTCCACTCCTGGGGAGTCTCCGCTGTTTCCGAGGTGAGGTGGAGAGTGTGGCCGGGGACTGGCATCACTGATGGCACCAGGTTTGTCAGGGTGCGTTTCACTGCCGCTGTCAAGTCTCTGCCATATTCTGCCAGGTTCAACACTATGGAAGGGCCCGCGTACTTTAGGATCATACACAACAGGCAGGTGAAGGTGTGCAGAGGGTGTCTCCAGCCAGGCCATGTGTTGCGTGAGTGCCCTGGCTTCCTGTGTTGGAAGTGCGGGAGTCAGGGGCATTACGCCCGGGAGTGTGCGGAGCCCAGGGCTGGGTGCTCGGGCCGCCGTGACTCTGGCTCGGAGGAGCGGAGCGCGGGAGGGGGTGGTGGAGGCGGCCCTGCGGCTGGGGCTGGGCCCGCCCCCTCCCCCGCCGCCTCGAGTATGGACAGTGAGGCTGTCCAAGATGCTGCGATTCAGGGTGCACGGGCACTCGTGACGGAGCCCAGGGCTGGGTGCTCGGGCCGCCGTAACTCTGGCTTGGAGGAGCGGAGCGCGGGAGGGGGTGGTGGTGGCGGCCCTGTGGCTGGGCCCGATCCCTCCCCCGCCGCCTCGAGTATGGACAGTGAGGCTGTCCAAGATGCTGCACTCGTGACGAAGGTGGGCGAGGGGCTGCTTTCTCGCGCCTCCTCTTCGCATAAGTCCCTTCCCCTCGTCTTTTCTTTATGACGCTCTCCCTGGTCTCACTCAACGCGTGTGGTCTGAGGAGCAGAGTCTGGATGCAGGGTCTGATCCACGACACTACCTGGGCCGTACTGTGCATTCAGGAAACTGAATTTCCCACACATGACACTACCTCCATCTGGACTCACGTATATGATTGGTACACCTCACCACCAGGTTGCACGCAATACACCCTGACAGGTACGGCTGTGACTGTCTGGTACGCGGTAAGGCGCATGAAGACCTCCTCCATCTGCCCGCCCGGTGTCCTGACGCGGTTCTGGACTCGAACACTGGACCTTCTCGCTCAGTGGCCAGCGTTGAGGCTCCCTCCACTCCATACATCCTGTCCCCCCTGGACCCTGTCGTCTGGACCTTCTCTGGACACTGCATCGCCCTTGCTCTCCTCCAGGCCCCCTTCCTGCACCTGGGGCAATCACTTTGGTCCTCTACATCCCCCCTGTTTCTCTTAGCCCTTGTGCCCAGTGGTGTTTGTTCCCGTGCTCACGTCCCCCGATGCTCTGTGAATGTTATTGTGGTGTTAAAATATGTATTATTATGTATCTGAAGAGTGTATTATTGTGCACCTTGTAATAATAAAAGATAACTATTGCGTTGCCTAGTGATGTTGCCTAGCAACCCTTTGATCTTGTCTTTTGATGTGTACTTTACTTTATTGTTTATTTGATAGGGACAGATACAAACATAGATTAACATCTGATGCAGGTACCACAGTGTTTTAGCCAATGGCTAATTCACAACACCAGTCCCTAGGAGGGCTTTTAAACAGATTTCAAGTAAAAAAGTTCAAATGTATTGATAATGAAGAATAAAAGAGATGGATAATCTAAAACAACAATAAGTTAAAATGATGATAAGATAATGATAAGATAAGCTAAAACAACAATATCACACTAAACATAGGCACATAAAACACACTTGCACTGTCATTCCCCTCACAAACACACACACACATACATGCAGTTACACATGATCACACTGCTGCTGTCTCCTGATTCTTATTATTATTATAAAATATTCTCCTCAACATGGGAGTCGATGGCAACCCCTAGAACCGTCTGGTAAAAAGTTGTGAAATTTTGCATGCACATTCCAGCCAGTCTCCTCATTACCCACAGCAATTTATAGGCCCCCAGCCCCAACCGTCTAGTGCAGGGGTCAGCAACCCGCGGCTCCGGAGCCGCATGCGGCTCTTTGATCCCTCTGATGCGGCTCAGTACAGTGGTCCCTGGTTTATCGTGGGGGTCACGTTGTAGAAATAACCCACGATAGGCAAAATCCGTGAAGTAGTCAGTTTTATATTGCGTGTATAAATATGCGTGTATTTCACAGTTCCTCTGACTGAGGCGCCGCTGCGCTGTTGCGGGTTTTGTTGGGGAGAAAACTTGCAAACATACAGCACTTCAGAGCAGTGACAGACTGGGATCATCGGCCCTGGCAATTTACACCTAGAAGCGGCCCCGTAGTCTGTGGAACGGGGGGGAGGGGTTCTACTGTACCAAACACAGAACTGTATTGAGAACGCATCCGTGCGCTCTCAGGACTGGTTCAGCCGCCTGGACTCCAGGTTCCACCAGTTCGTTATGCGCAAACATTGCCGCTACTTCCCAATGCGCTTTGACCACCCGGAGAAGTGTGCGCACGGACACGTGGTCAAATTCGTAATAGAGCACAGCCTCGGCCCTTCTGGCATGTGCTCAAATGCCAGACCGCTCAGTCTTCAGAGTCACACTGCTCGTGATCGAACATTTAAATAAATTTGGCAAACTGAACTCATTCTGTACAGGAGACACGGAGGAGAATGACTGACAAAGACAAAGGTCTACAGACCTTTAGCCAATCAGGATGCAGAACACAATACGTGTTGATACACTATAAAAAAAATCAGCGAAACAGCGAGGGACCACTGTATTTAATTAAATGTATTTTATTTTAGTTCGTTCATATTCAAAATGTAATTCTATGTCACAAATGTTTTAAAAAAGCCATTATATGCAGTTATTTTATTTTAAATTTCAAAAGGGTTTTGCGGCTCCCAGTGTTTTCTTTACTGTGTGAAACGGGTGCAAATGGCTCTTTGAGTGGTAAAGGTTGCCGACCCCTGGTCTAGTGCCACCAGCAGGTCAAAGTTGCAGGAATTTTCAGGAATTGCCTAGCAACGCACCTAGCAACCGATCTGTCTTTGATCTGTTAAACCTTGTTAGACCCTGTTAAACCCTGTCAGACTCTGTTAGACCCTGTCAGGGTCAGATTCTGTTAGACCCTGTCAGACCCAGTTAGACCCTGTCAGATTCTGTTAGATCCTGTCAGACTCTGTTAGACCCTGTCAGACTCTGTTAGACCCTGTCAAACCTTGTTAGACCCTGTTAAACCCTGTTTCTGAGTCTGACAGTGTCTAACTACCCTGTTAGACCCTGTCAGACTCTGTTAGACCATGTCAGACTCTGTCTATCTAAACCCCAGCACCTGCAACAAGGTTATTATAGTTTATGAAAACTGTCAGACTCTGTTAGACCCTGTCAGACCTTGTTAGACCCTGTCAGACTCTGTTAGACCCTGTCAGACTCTGTTAGACCCTGTCAGACTCTGTTAGACCCTGTCAGACGCTGTTAGGACCCCGTCAGACCTTGTTAGACCCTGTCAGACTCTGTTAGACCCTGTTAAACCTTGTTAGACCCCGTTTAAACCCTGCATGCGGCCTACATGCTGAGGCCTACATGCACCTTCGGTGCTTGGCCCCACATTGCTGCTTGCAGCTATATTTATTATTATTATTATTTCAGTGCATGCTTAAACTCAGACAAATGCATGTTATGTTAACCCAAAGCCCTTGTAGGTGGAGCTCAGGTTATGCAATACTCAGTATAGTCTGTTTTATCGTTGGAGGAGACCTGAATCTCTATCTCTGGTTCAACATGGGGCTCAACAGTTTCCTGCTAAGTTTGGATTTTAAATCAATTGCGCTGTTTTTGGTGGTTTTCATCCTGATAGCAGATTATGTTAAAAACAGGAATCCTCCCAATTACCCGCCTGGACCGCGCGCTCTGCCTCTTTTGGGAAACTTTTAATTCTGACCCTAAATTTCCACATTTGAGCTTTTCCAAGGTAAGCTTCAGTATGTGTTTTGCATAATTTCACAAAATTATTCATTTGACACACTCCCAATATCATGTTCCAAACAAATGTTAATGAACAGATGTTAATGAATCAATGAACTGCAACCCTGCCCTGTGGTTTACAGTTATTGTTTATACACAGTTGGCTGAAATCTATGGAAATGTCTTCAGCTTTCGATTTGGCAGCGATAAGATCGTGTTCATCTGTGGATACAAGCTGGTGAAGGAAGCCTTACTGAACCAAGCTGACATCTTTGTGGACCGCCCCTTCAGCCTAGTGTTTGATACCCAGTGTTTACTCATCAACAGGAGGTCACGACTAGGGGTGGGTATTGGCAAAGAAGTCACGATTCATTTCGAATCACGATTCATATGCCACGATGCGATACTATCACGATGCATCACGGTACTTGAATTATTGCGATGCATTGCAATATATTCGACATACTTCATTGAAAATGTACCAAGAAAAAAGAGGATAACTTAAATATCAGTGGCTGTGTATGTAGGTAGTGTCTTCAATTGATACATAACTCTGAGCAACTCAATTCATAACTGAATTTATTGAATAACAAAAACAAATAAACAAAACCAATAACAAAAAACGTGCATAGGAACAAAAAATGATATTCAAACATTTGCCATTTTGGAGGTAGCTACCATCATAACAAACAATATCCTTTCACAAAGAAAAAAGTGCATAGGATTTATAAAAAAAACAAACAAACTAATAATTTATTTATTAATAATTAATAAATAAATTATTAATTAATAATAATTGATTTTTGGCATCAAGAATCGATGCAGTATATTGTGAAAGTTAGTATCGCGATGCATTGTCATGACGATTATTTTGCACATCCCTAGTCACGACCTACCCACTTTGCACAAATCATGCCATTATTTTATATTGAGCAAGGGATCATTTGTCCTCAAGGCTCAAAGCAGAAAAAATAATATTAGTAATGTGCTTCTTACTAAATACCAACTTATGACAATTCTGCTGCAGGAGGTCTCTTCATGAGCAATGGAGAGAAGTGGAGAAAACAGAGGCGTTTTGCTTTGTCCACTTTAAGGAGCTTTGGGCTGGGCAAAAGCACCATAGAACAGTGCATCTGCGAGGAGATCCAGTACCTGCAAGAAGAGATACAAAGTTACAAAGGTCTTTCATGAAATTATATTCACAGAAGCAGAGGCTGATTTGTATACAGTACTTACTTCTCACTCAGGTATATTTGTTACTAATGGAAAAGCTTAATACTCAATATTGATTTTGATAGACATAAAGACATCATTTTAGATATTAAAATCACTCTTTTGCCAGACAATATAAAGTAACCATGTTCACTATGTAGTTCTTATATAGAGTTAGTTACTCTGGAGACAATTCAGTGTTGATACTACAAGTGAAGTGCTTATCTGTTTAGTTAAAACCAGGCTAGACAAGGGATAGTTTTAACAACTATAGTGCTATGGTAAAAGGAGAAATTCAATTTGTCAACTGGACAAAGTTTATTTAGGCCTATATTTAATTTAATAATTGGAATCACCTTTTTAAATTTATTCTTATACAGCTCTGGAAAAAATAAGAGACCACTGCATTTTTTTTTCTGAAATCAGCATCTCTACATGTATTACAGCCATTCCATTCCAGCGTCTGTTGAATTCCAACACAAACACAAAGCTGAGCTACTTCAATTCTTGCACCAGGAGTGGAATAAAGTCACCCAAGAACAATGTGAAAGACTTGTGGAGAGCATGCCAAGATGCATGAAAGCTGTTATTAAAAATAAGGGTTATTGCACCAAATATTTCTGAACTCTTCTTAAAGGTACAGTGTGTAGGATTCGTGGCGCATAGGTGGTGTAGGTACCATGCACTTCCTCTTTTGGCTACGGCAGACCTCGAGGGTCACCCGGGCGCGCCGTAGCGCCGACAGCTCGCATACCCGCGCACGAACCGCGCGCCGCTGTATACATAAAACGCGGTTCCCCGTTCACTTTTTTTTTTTCTTTTCGCATGAAAACACACAATCCCGATCATGATTCATGACAATCTACACATCAAATGAAACCTTACAGTCTCCTCTTTTTGACTATGCAATTCATTTCCCTGCAAAACAATCACTCCCCGAGCACATGGGGCTTTTATACAGAAAAAGCACAAAACGAGGTTTGTTACTTAGCTTACCTTTGAAGGCTCTGCACAGGTCAAACTCTGTATTTCACCATAAACTTGGCCTCAATCTGTCCATAAGGATCCAGCGAATAAAATCCAGTAAAACAATTTAGTCCAAAATACGTCTTAGATCCATTACGAGTGTGATACAGCAGCATGCTTCTTTACACGAGGCTCCCCCCTTCCCCCCTCCCCTTCCCCTTCTCTCCTTCGCTCCTCCGCTCCCTCAGGCAGCGCGGCTGAGCAGCTGTTAGCAGGAGCCGAGGCGAAGGATGAGCCCAAATGTCCTTCTGCGGCTCTCGTATTCAAAATGGCTGCCTCTATATGGGGAAGATCCCCCTTTTATGTGACTATATCTAAGTCCAACAGAATACTTTGATTTCATGATGGAAGTGAAAAGGCTTGGAAAACAATGTATTTTTGAATGGGTATCTTCAATTTCAGTAATTAACAGGTAAAAATCTTACACACTGTCCCTTTAAGTGTAAACATTAGTATTATGTTTTAAAATGAATTTGATCTTGTTTCTTTGCATTGTTTGAGGTCTGAAAACATGTATTCTTGTTGTTATTTTAACCATTTGTCATTTTCTGCAAATAAATGCTCTAAACGATAATATTTTTATTTGGAATTTGGGGGAAATGTTGTCAGTAGTTTATAGACTCAAACAAAAATGTTCCTTTTGACCGGACAGGAGTCGGGACTGTCACTGCCACCAGAATCTGCTCCTCCCCCGAACACCCCTCCTCCATCCCTATTATTTCTCCATCTTTCAGATTGTGGGTGACGACCAGCTGCATCCTGCCCCCTCCCCTCCTCCATGCGGCGCAGCAATTACAAAGCTGTCGGTGCAGATTAAAGAGGCACCCCATCTGACAGCAGCCAAACTCCTCTCCATACACAGGCTGAGGCACGTGGGAGCAAACTGTGCATTTAACCCTATCAGACGTCCCAGTGTGAACATGTACATAACTTGACTACAGAATTACACCTCAGCTGACGACTTACAAACACGTGTCCAAACTGTCAGAGCTGAAGAGTGGACTTGACCCTCTCACACAAACCTGCTTTCTATCACCTGCAGGAAGTAACAGCCATACTGGGGGGAAACAGCTCCTAAGTGACAGGAAATTGTAGAACAAATCAAGCAACGTTAAAATTACTTGCTCTTTTCAGTTCTAATTGTCCTTGATAAAAAAGTAGAACAATACAGATTTTTAAGTAATGTAAATTTCACCTTCGTATTAATGGACATTTTATATGGAAAAAAATGTATTATTACTAAATGTATTGAAAAATACTTCTATAAAAACAAGTAACAATGTTAATGTTGTAGGTGTCTAAATGTGGAACAAAATAATTCCATGCAACTTGCCCAACTCAAATAAGAAAACTTATAATTTGAAATGCGAGTCCATTTACATTGACATTATAGAGAATAAAGAAATTCTTATATGGCCTTAAGCGTCCCCTTCCAGTGCATTGTAAAATCTGAGGGTAATTTGAGAAGGCATATGTGCTACTTATTTCTGAAGCACATTACATTAAAGGTCCCATGGCATGAAATTTTCAGAAATTTTGAGCTCCCCTACCCTGTTTAGGCCCCCCCATGGTTAAAAGTTGTGAAATGTCTAAACTGAGCATTTGCGATTCTTTTCTGCGTTACAAAAAATCTGAGCTCAAACGGGCGAGTTTGAACAAGGCACCTTATTGACGTCAGATCGAAAAAAGAAATGCAAATGCAGTTCCACCCCCGTCTGTCTGTACTCAGCGTCTCTGTAAATTACGCCCAGAGAGTTTGGACTGCGAATGCGCTAGGCAATGCGAAATGCGTTTTTTTATTTGCCTGGAGGCACGTCCGAGTGTTTCTAGGCTCGGAAGTCCTTTATCTGAGCCTCTGGACCTTTGAACAGCAGTGGTTTAATTTTATTTTATGTGGAAATGTGTTTATTTTTCAATGGAACGCTTCAAATCTCTCCCCCATGCAAAACAAGGAAATGGATCAGCTGTGGGCTCTGAGCCCTCTACTATTGGCCATCTCTTTTCTTCTCATTTGCATTCAAGCAACAACGCCCAGAATAAAGAGTTTGAGAGAGATATTTATGACTCTTTCTCATCTTATCTCTGTTTCTCATGCACTGAGTGTTGATTTTGAAGAAGGATTCATTTACAGTATTAAGGAACCATTAAGGAGCCATATAAAAGCATCAAGAAGTACCATGCCATGGGATCTTTAACAGCAGCCATAATGTGAAGTACTGCAGAGAGTACGAGGATTTCAGTACAGCTGTTTATGGCTTGTAAACCTTGTATAGAAACCCTGAGGTGCAGCTAGTGAATAAATTTGGAAGCATCTGCACTTTGTATGCACTCTCTACCTCTGACACCAACTATTTAGGAAATCAAACATCAGTGTTCCCAGTGAGAATGCAGGGTGATTTGGTTTGACATACAAAACAACACTGAAACACTTTTTTTTACCTTGACAGAGCAGGAGGGAGGAGGGTTTGTGAGGAGCCAGTCTGACGTATATCTGCTCAGGTTCACAGTGTTACTGCTGTGAAGACAGGCCAAGAGAAAAGGTGAAACAAGTTCAGGTTATGAAAGCAATGAATAGATTCATATTTATTTTGAGATTTTAAGTTAATTAGTGATTCAAATTTGTTAAATTAAAAATTAAATTAAAAATATTTCACTTCTGTCATCAACTGCTAATTATGTAGGAGAATTCAAGTATAGTCTATATCTGTTGTCAACAGAATTTGACTTAAATTGATTAAAGGTACACTGTGTAACTTGTCTGGTGGTGGTGGTGGTGAGGGCGGTGGAGGTCTGCCACCCACATACATTATCTCCATGGAAATGATAATGTTATGCCTGAAATGTTCCATAGTATGGCATTAAACATATCTATCCTGCATTTATTAAATTACAGGTATTTTATTACTCAAAAAGTAGTCTGTCTGACCTGTAACTGTCATGCTTGCCTCCATGGAGATATATAATTTACCATACAATTCTAGGCAAAGCAATAACATCTCCATGGAGACAGGCTTCAGAAAGTACAACAGAAAAAATACATACATACATTTCAGTGTAATTTATGATACAAACACTAGGTCTGTGTTCCATTTATTTTCCATTTGAATTCTTCCAAGTATCAGAAAGGTACATAAAGAACAACCTAGTATCAATTTTAGGGAATATAAAAGTAAAATGTTTGAGAAATAAGGTCTGTTTGATTTTCTGCTCAAATTCCTGAACCATAAAAATCAGGCTTCATGACAAAACCCCAGAAACCTCACCACGAGATGATGAGTGTAGCTTCTCTTGACACGGCTCTCCCATGTGCAGCACTGTGGCTCAGGTCATTACCACAAGCCCATTTCCAGGCTTTAGAGGCCGAGGCGTGCGGCGCTGGTGAAAGAGCGATGTCCTGTGGGTCCACGAACACATCATGAGTAAGCAGGGATTTTGACCACTGGAGCATGAAGTCGAAACAGCCACACTCCATAAATCCTGCACTCGGCCTGGCACATATGCAGAGCTTGGAGGGACAAAGGGGAAAGCACTGTCTACATGCTGCGCTCAGCAATACAACACATACACCTGGTTTATTACTGGTTTATCGCCGGCCTTAAAGGAGTTCTATCAGAGGAAGTGGTTCATCTAATAAAAATGAACAGACCTCAGCTAAGGCATTACTTAGAATATTTATCAGCATCTCTGTATACATTTTCTTAAATAGCAATTTAATTATGTACTGATAGCAGTGAGGAAAAAATAATACACATTTTATATATTTTTTTTTTATTTAGATTAAGATAACTACAAACTGTAACACATATTATGTGTTAGCTTCTCTAGTTTCCCTACAAAGTTTGTTTCTTTCCTAAAACTGGTACTGGTCACATCTTTACCAGCTGATGTTCTCAATTGAACTGGAATATAACACAGTCTTCCTAATTTGGTAATACTGGGCCTTGAAAGAAAATAAAACAAAACTGAATCACCACAAACATGAAAACCAAAGAATCCACCACTTTCTCATCGCGAGCGAATACATTACGGGTGATTGTGCTTTGTAATGAAGGCAGTGGAGCATATTGTGCAAATGCCGTGCTTTTTAATGATTTAATTAAAGAACCTCACTTAAACTGGAGCAGAAAATTTCAACACAGTGATGAGGAAGAGCTGCTGCCAGGAAGCTGCATAGGGGTGTTATAATTGCAGCAGCAGTCGACAGATGTGGCTCACATTTTTGCCCAACTCCTGTTTTATTAGAATTAGTTGGACCCCAAAGACCAAATGTTGTCTCTTCCAGAACTAAATGATTTACACCCTCCAAGTTCGATCATGTAATTTCAATTTCTGCTTATGTTACACGAAGGCTGTCTGTGACTTAGAGCAGCTAGGCCTAAACTTAATCATTTTCAACCCAAAAAACAAACATTTCAGGCCTCAACAAATCTACCATTTTTTTTTAAATCAAACTTAAAACACTAAGCAAAAAGTTCCCTGAGTAATCATTTTTTTTAGCTGGAGCATACTTAGCATACTGCTGCACTGCTGTTAGCTGACACCCCCACATACATTAATCACATGACTAATTAAGAAAAACTGCCAAAGTGCCCACAGCTCATAAACTCTAGAATAGGCCACAGTGACTCCAACACCACCTGAAGCACTAGTTACTTCTCTATCATGTTGACCTAACTCCCACCAGTGGATATCCGATCGTTAGAGAAAATACTAAACTCTTTTCATTTCTGGGGTCAGAGGACGTATACACCAGCCAGAGTTCAGCTTGTGTTAGTGTTACCATAGTGCACAGCATCAGTGAGCAGAGCTGGAGTCAGGGTTAAGCCCAAAAGTTAGTTTGCAGAGCACTAATCCCCTAACACAACACACAACCCAGAAAGAGGTGAAAAACTGAGAGCCACTAGCCACAGCTACAAGACTGTGAGAGTGTTTCAGAAGAAAGCGACAATACCAGGATTTAATTTATATCACTGACTGGAGATGGTGAAGATAATCCTCTAACAAGCTCAGCCAGCAAGACGAAAGCTGAATGATCAAACACTGTAAAAAGCACTGAAAACTAAAGAAATAAACTGTTCAAGACCTACTTCATATGGCACATTTTTTGTTTGTCTTCAGTCATCACATACTGTCCATATGAGTAGGCCTGTCACAGTAACACATTTTGATAGACGATAAATGATAATATAATATACAAACAAATTTATGCAGCTGACACAATAACAATAATAAGAGCAGACTCAACCCCCCCCCCAAAAAAAAACAGCAGAATGAAACACTTACTTACTATAACTTAAGTATTAAGTTAGTAATTATGGTGACAGGCCTTCATATGGGCTATACAAATGTGTGAGCTTGTCAGTTGTTATAAAGTTGTTGTATGCACATAACACATGTACTGGATGCTGTAATCTAGTCATTCAAATCGTCTTTACAATAAAAAAGATGGTTGTTGTAAGGCATTTGACAGGAATTTTCAATAGGCAACAAACAACAGTTGTACAATGTTGCTCTTATATTGTAGCACTATGTACAAATGTCCTATTAGGGAATTCATAGACTTATAGATGCCATTGTGCATGCACCAATGACGGCTCATTACTACTCCAAAAGCATACATGGCGGGTTGGCCAGGTGCAAGTCCCAACTGGCTACTGGCCAATGCGTTTACTTTGACAGGGTAACATCTGAGCACCCTACAGATTAATTGTGGGGAGAGTAATTAAAACTGTTACATATGCGATAAGAATATTTTTTTCTGTCTTTCCCTCCACAACATTGCATCTGGTGTCTTTCATTGAGTCAAATGAATGTTAATTCATTTGAAACCTAAAAAAAACATGCACCAGGGACTACAGGTGGAAATTAGCTCTAATGCTACAACCTGGAACAATGCATCTCTCCTGTAAAGGTTAATGTATATTGTGCACTGCCCCGTCTCACAAATAAACTAAATAAAATATTTCTGATTTCTCTTAAGCATGACAGAGTCTTTTATTTGATTATCACCACATTGTACAAAGTCATTCATAAATACTGAATTTACCCTTTTTAAGCAGGAACAACACTAGCGGACTCTGCACTATGGATGCATAAGGGCAAGCTTCAAAGTCATGCTTGAGAGAGAGAGAGAGAGAGAGAGTGAGTGTGTGTGTGTGTGTGTGTGTGTGTGTGTGTGTGTGTGTGTGTGTGTGTGTGTGTGTGTGTGTGTGTGTGTGTGTTTGTGTGTGTGTGTGTAAATGAAGGTTGTGAGTTGACTGGTCCTACTGCAGTGTGTTCCACTAGCAGGGCTCCCTCCCCAGTGCAATTTTCACGGAGGCTGGGTTTCATCAGGTTTTGTATTTCAGACCTATTGATTAGCCACAACGATGGGGGCACTGTGACAAAACCTCAGCAGGAGTTCTCCATCTGCAATGAGCCATGTGCCAAATACTGCCTCTCCATCTCACCAAACACACACTCTCTGTTATTGCAATTCCCAGGCTATGAAGAAGAGCTATAGGAATATGCTTGCTAATAAAAGTAATAAAGCACATGGTGTTATTGGTTCTTTTATAGCTTAATTCAATCTTCTATGGTGAATCAAAAAAACATTCAGAGTTTATTTTATAGAAGGTCTATGCTGCTGAAATCTGTTTTTGTATGGTATGAAGGTAGACCTGTGGGAGCCAAGTGACTTGGAGATTACCTTTGTCTGATGTCTTGTCTTCCTAATTAATTCTTATCTCTTTGACCTTTAGTTCTCCAGGCATCACCCAATTCCTCTGTGGAAAAACATAATATTTCAATAATCCGTTTGACTAAATGCTCAAAATAGACACTAAACAATATTTAAGCCGTGATTAAGAAACATAAGTTTTTTTTTTTGTTTGTTTGTTTTGGGGGGGGGGGGTCACTGATGATCCTTCATCAGTGATCTGGACCAAAAGGTAAGAGAAAATGTATGTTATCAAGTCTGAAATTATATAAATTTACCGTTTGTTATTAGGGAATCTGTTCAATAGGTGGGTAGGCCCAGTCCAAAATGTTCAGATCCCAATTTGGAAGGTATGGAAATATGCTGTTCCCCGGCCCCCTCTTTGTGACATGGATTTTATTATACTTCTTTTAGTTCTGTGTTTTGTTCTAAAATCTGAAAAACAACGCAACATATATATCTTACGTAAAACGTGCTTAATATATGCTTAATATGTCTGCAAGGACTGAGTTAATAAAACATTTAATTACTTGCCAAGTCCATGTTACTTCTCTTCAGACTTTTAGCGGCTTCAACGATAAAACAGCACGCGTGCGCCATCTAGTGGCGAAAGAGCGAATCGCATATTCATTCCTCCATTGTCGTAAAATGATTATTTCTCTTGCTTTACGGCAAACTGACCAGCGGAGCAGCATGGCTTCTACAGTGATATGCACAGACACACAAAGCAGGTAAAGATAATGAAAAAAATATTTGTAGATTCATTATTTTAAGTATATTTTGTTCTCATTGATACGATTGAGCAGCTAAAATATGGTTGTTTATTGCATTCAGGGTTAGTTCAGTCCTAAATAGAGATGTGAAGCAATATGGAAAGAAATACATGTTTGACAGAAATGAAGAGACTTGCTGGAACTCGGACCAGGTAAAGCTATAACTTTATGTGTATTTTTGTATTTATGTTAGATTATAGGTCACTATATTTCGTTTCATTGTCAGCTATTAACTTTACTCTTACAGGGAGAACGCCAGTGGGTGTCTCTGGAGTTTCCCCAGGCTGTAAAAATTACTGAAATAAAACTTCAGTTTCAAGGTGGATTTGCAGCTAAGTCATGCAGACTAGAGGGTAGGACTGCTTTTGTTTGCCAAGTTTACATAATGGTATTATCTAAACATGAACTGTTCTTTTTGCAGGGAGTCATACAGATGGAGAAATCAAATTAAGTCAGTTTTACCCAGAGGATGACAACTCTCTACAAATATCCTTTATTAAACCAAATCATATGTGACTTCTACTACTGTTCTATAATCATGTTTACTGCTATTACTAATTAAATAATTTAATTGACAATGACAATCTAATGTTGCTGTTTCAGTTGAGCTATTAAACATAATTTCACTTTCACAAACTTGTTAACAATCTACAGAAGCAAGTAAACCTGACATGAATATTTATGCACAGAACCACACATACTGTTTGTTTCCTTCAGCCGCTAGTATACCTGGTCAGTTGGGAATTTTTCTGCTCTCTTCAAGTGTTTATCCTTAATGCTACACCCACAGTTTTCCCATTCAGGAGGCCCCTGTGGTGGATAAAGTAAAAATAATATTTGAGAATAGTACAGACTTTTTTGGGAGGGTTATTGTTTACTCTTTGGACATCCTTGGGGAAAAGACATGATTTTTTTTGTTTTTACAACTTTTTCATGAGAGAGGAAGAGAACGTGGGCATGGGACAGGATACAGGATGTTGTGGTACAGGTCTGTTTTGTCACCTTATGAACTTTTGCCTAATGGCCTTTTTTGGTATCACATTTATTGGGCATCTCTTTTCTGTGGCGTGTGACAACAGAAGTAGACCTGTTAAACTTCAGCTATTCTGTGAAAAGAGAACTTGAATGAACTATGTATTTCTTTACTGTGCAACTAAATAATTACCATATAATACAATCATGTGTTTTATATCAATATTTTTATGTAGGTATGCAAACAGTACAACTCCTTCAAATAAAACCATACAAATTTGATTATAAATCTTGCCTTTAATTTTATATATATATTAAAAAGATAATTCTTAGTATGTCATGTCTTTGATTTGTAGAGCTTTATAACATGATCCTCCAGCACTTTCTGAACTATAAAACAAAAAATCAAAGTGAAGATGTAAAACAGTCAGGTATAAAACATGCATTAGCATATTATACATACTCTTCTTGTGCCCCAGTGCAATAGCTAAGGCCATGGGAGTGTAACCAGAGTCAGATTCAATTGTCAGATCAGCTCCTTTGGCTGAATACAGAAGTTACATGGAAAAGATTTATTGATGACAAGATGCAATGATGAAAATAAATAATTGATCAATTGATATAAAACAGATAAAAAATAATTTAAAATACCTAGAAGAGTTTCAACACATTTAATATGGTTTCCACGGACAGCGTAAAGAAGAGGAGTTCCACCATTCTGAAACAATACATTTCAGTTAACATTTCAATCATGTAATTTTATGTCAGCTAACTTTACCCAGTCATAAGAGTTTATATCCACTCCATATCTCAAGAGACATTCAACTATGTCTGCAAAGCCTCCAGAGCTGGCAAGTGTAAGTGCACTTTCCCTCTCCCGTGCAATAGTTTTGGGATCAGCACCCTAAAACATGATATGTTATTATTTAACAAATACATCATGATGATTGCACTGAGCAATGCACTTCTAACCTTTTCCAGAAGGAAATTCACCATTGCTTTCTCACCAAATGCTGCAGCCCACATAAGAGGTGTAAAGCCCCGTTCATCTTGTTTGTTGAGAAGAGAACTGTCTGCAAAAATAAATACTTTTTTTTTTCTCCAAATATTTATTAATCCATTTACAGAACAAATTAACATAGATAACACAGAGTGCACCAGTTCTATACAGTGACAGTTTTGGGATTGGAATTAGATGAAATGATTAATGATGAATGACATATTTTAATTCAATCAAATACAGTTTAAAGAATGGCTTAATAAAATGTGCACTTATGGGTGTGGAATGAATTAAGAATAAGGAAAAGGCATTACTTTTTGCCATGCCAGGACGGAGATAGCCTACCTTTATTTAGATATGCAGCAACTTGTGATAGCTCGCCCTGTGCAGCCAGTTGATGAATAGACAAAGCTGAGGAACATAAACAATTTTAAATCCACTTGTGCAAAAAAAGTGGCATAGTGCAGTTTACAGCTTACTGTCCAAGGAAGCTGGAGGTACGGTGACTTCATTCCCTCGATGCTTGTTGGTCAGTGTGGTGGATGAAAAAAAATAACTATCCTCTTCCATCTTTTCTGTTGAAATTGTTATTGATCAATTCAGGACTTTATTAAGTCCACTTGCACTGCATACTTTTTAATAACTTTAATAACTACATTTGGCTTCAGTAACGATGGTTCATGGTGGACGTGCTCACTATGAGCTTCTGAAAACTCACAATCACCTCTATTATCATTGGCACATACCAAACTACAAAATGTACATTTTCCAATATGAGCCTTTTCATTACTTGTCGCTAAATTTATTCCTCAAACTTAAGGACCCTGTGGAAAAGCAAAGTGAAAGTGCGCCTTCAACGGATAAAACGTGTGGGCGGGGTGATGACACACAAACTGCACCTAGTTCTTATTCCACAGCAAAATTGTTCTTAAAATGACAAATAATTTACTCACGAATAAAGCAAAGTTCGATTTATTAAAGCATTTCAGCGTACACTGCCTTGGGAAACGACAGATGCGTGCGTTTTGTCACAGTTTCTACCCGGATCCTTTCTGTAGTTACACACCACAACCAAAATACGGAAGAGGAAGGGAATCAAATCGGGACGACAAAATTGTCGTTTGTGGGCTTGTATTATAACATATTGCAACATGGAGGACCAGGAGATGCAACTTAAAGTTAGACGAGGTAGTAAAACATCTCCATGCCACCAACCTTGTTACTTTCTCAATGCTAACCTATCACTGTTTCGTTAAATTTGCTCTGCTACATCTCTGTTCGCTTGCTACAGCATATGACCCCAATTTGACCAACATTCCATGCCTATTTCCGTAAAAAATATTTGTTGTTTTTAATTTCAGTGGCTGACAAATTCACGGAGAGTATGTATGTCTTGGCAAACGAGCCCTCGGTAGCTCTGTACAGGCTGCAAGAGCATGTCCGGAGGTCTCTTCCAGAACTGGTGCAACACAAGGTAGGCTAAAATCAAGTTACTGTTACATTTGATTTCAATAAGATGTGATCTTATTGACTCTGTACATTTGATGTGTAGTGGTAAATGATTAGTTAAATACTTTTACTTTCTCATTCAGACAGACATGCAAAGTTGGGAAGAACAAAGTCAAGGCGCCATCTACACTGTGGAATACGCATGCAGGCGAGCTCCTGTATATTCTCTGTTGTTAAAACTGTAATTATTTTTTTTTCTAACACCCATTCCTTTCTTTCCAGTGCTGTGAAGAGTATGACAAACAGCAGTCTATATTTCAAGAACATTGACGGTTTGCTTCGCCAAGCCATCAGTCTGAAGGAGCGGATTAACAACTCTCAAGGACGCAGGTATGTATGTTTGTCTTTTTCACCTGATAACTTTGTTCGTTCTCCCCATTTTTTTTCTTCCTTTAGTGATTTTCTAAAATACACCTTTCTGTCCTTAAAGCTTGACCTTGTAAACTATTTTCCTCATTTAGTCCATCCTTATTGTATCTGCAATTTTTATTTGTAATAAAACATCTGAATGTTATTTGCTTTCTTCATCATTGCTCACCAAATGTCTTACTTTATTACGCAGACATTATCACATATTTTGCTGTTACTTTGTAACCTTCTGCATGAATCTTAAATATGCTCTCCTAGTCCCCATGTCTCTCCCCCGCCTCATGTCCGGTCTACTTCCTCATGACCTCTTCGCTGAGGTTTTCAAGGTCAGTCATTACCATTAATCTGTGGCATAGTATTCATTCATCATCACATTGTTCTTGATAGGGTTGTTTAAAATATCCATGTGTTTTTGTTAGCCAAGATACAACATTGTGTGTAATATCAGACAATTTATTATCTTCCCAAGTTTAAAATGATAAAGATTTATTTCAAATCTTGGTGTTACACAGTAGTTTGAATTGTAAAAGAAACTATAGATTTTCAGATTATGTAAATTGATGATGTTTTGTTAAAATGTAGCATGACAAAATATAGTAGATAAAAAATGTTATATCAGCCTTCACATTGTGGAAAAGCTCCCAGGCAGTGCATACAGACCAACAACTGTTCCAAGTTTCACACAAGAGTAGAGTCTTTGGCAGAAATCCCAGACTTCCGTGCAAGCACACTCCTCATCTCTTTGTTTACTCCATTCCAAGGCTTTACCTGATCTTGCAGTAAGGCCGAGTCACTTGATATTGTCCTGTGCATTCTTGAACTGCTTCTTCCACTGCTATAGCCATCTTTAGGACTGCCCTGGTCATGGGGTGCTTCATTTGGAGAATACTGAGGGTGTTCTATTGGGTTTGGATTGCTACAAGGGGGATACACCATGTTATGCACAAGATAAGACTGAGTGCGGTGCATTCGTGGTTTGTCCACGCCAATCTTGAGCTCACATGGTCGAGAGAGGGGTGCATTGCTGTTAATATGGTCGTTTTGATATAAAGCACCAATGTGGTCAGTATGACATTTTTTGGCACTGTGGGAAGCTTTGACCAGGGCATGAATAACTATTATCAGCATGATTAATATGCCAGAGGAAAGCACACAGGCACTTGCAATGCCAGTCTCCACTTCAAATATTAACAGCATAAAGATGCACATGGCTGTGAGGGGAAAAAGAATGTGATTAATTAGATTGTTTGAATCCAAATGTAATGTGTTTCACTTTCAAAGTAACTACTCAAACAACATACATTAATGTACAATATGTAAATTAATGTATGTTACGCTAAGACTTTTTTTTTTCTTGCAGAAAAAAGCCAGTAGACACAGGAATGTCAAAAGAAGGAGAGAAGCTCAACACTGGAATGTAATGATTTTGGCGTTCTCCTTCCTTTCTTCACTTAAGTAAAAGTGTCTGAAGAAAGGGTCATAAGGCCAGTGACACCAAGACCTTGTTAGAATGGAAAGGCTTGGCTCCAGTGACGCCTGCAGTACAAGCTGCTCAGTGGAACAGAGCACCACATCACTACCAGGTTCAGCATTAAGAATGGACGCTGCTCAAAGAATGCATTGTTCTCATTGAAGGGACCAGAATGAATGTGGCATTACAGCTTGTTCCTCAGCCTTTTAAAGTCTACACAACTCAGCATTCTCCTATTTAGTTTATTAGATTAGCTTTTTTTTTTTTACATTTACGGTCCTTTGTTAACTATTGTACTTTGCAAATATGTACATGCTGTTTTTCCCAGATCCCACACACACATTATTACAACATGATGTGATATATAGATTTAGTTTTGTGACTGTTTACCTGCCAAGTACACGGAGACTCCCATGCAAAACAGCCCAATTGCCACATGTCGTATTGCTCTGCTGTCCAGGAGAAACCAGTCTGCTCTGTGGAGACAAAAGCCCTTGTTAACTGTGCCATAAATGAAAGCGGTTGGCCATAATCAGATTATTGTTGTTGCTATATTGTGTTTTATTAGTCTCATTTCTTTCTGAGTTATGCGGCTGCCCAATCATGGATGATTGATTGATTGCTTGAATGATATTACTGATGTTGCTGTAGCATCTGTCCCATCATGTTTATATAGATTCGAAGATATCTAAGGGTGGATTTGTAAACGGATGTGTGAGTGAGCCAGATAGAGGCCATGCACTGGGTGTTTAAGAGGAAGCCCATTGTGTCCAGATTCAACCCGATGCAGGATTTTGAAGGGTGGGGGGAGCTCAGTGCAAGTGAGTCTCAGAAAACATGGGGATACGCCTATGGTATTTCACTTCACTACGTATACTATTTTCACAACTTGCTCCTCTTTATACATGAAAATACAGTGAATACACCTCTTATGTCTTGTCTTCAGAATTTTTTTTTTTTTTGTCAATGATCAAACATCCACAATTTACCCTACCAGTAAAGGAACAGAACTGTCCTTTTAACCTTTAAAGTAAATGAGAGATATATTGCATAACATATTTTATTTAGCTTATTTGGAAGTGACTGGTCTGGACTGCTTGTAAGAAGTTTTGTGCTTGTAGTAGGATTTGGTGACAATTTCCAACGCATTCATAGCCTTTTTTCCAATACGCAAAGTGTATAAACCTGTTCCAGACATCAATCTTGTAGGAATATGTTTTGTTAGTTAACATCTTTTTAGTGACTGTGCCATTCCCCTAGACCCTGTGGCACGTAACATGTTTTAGAAGATGTTTTGATAGGTTTAAATCCTGTCAGGCGACACATACCTCTCTGTGTCCTTTTCCCCTCGACAGATCTCCGTAGAAAAGTATCCGTGGAGCAGGCACACAACTACGGCGCTCAGGTTTAGAGTGAGGCACAGAGCTGCGAGCACCGTGGACACGGGCAGAAGCGCGGCCCACACGCCAGCGAGGAGAAGGGGCGACTTGGGCGGGTTAGAGTCCTTCACCGCCGCTTGTTGGGACTGAAGCTGGAAGATTAAAATCACAGACAAAACGGACATGATGGCAGATAAAACTCCCAGTAGGCACAAAACTATTAAAGAGCGTTGACTGTAGTTCGCCATGTTATTCTCATGCGGGCGCTTGGTTAACAAACTTTGTGTCGCGGTAATTTCACTCGCTTTTACGCATAAAATCTGGCTGCCATTCCGACGTATATCATTGTTTTAGTGTTCCATGCGGCGGATAGACACGTTTCCTGTCCAGCACGAGTTTTTTCAGTAGTTTTGTGTTGTACCATAGTCCACTGCGCGCGCTTACTCCGTCTGGGCATGTGATGCTCGGTAAAGCCTCAGATTAAAACTTTGCAACAACAATAGACTTTTCTCTTGGATCTGCGGCAACAATACACGAGCGTGCCCCACTCTGGACACACGTGAGACGGACATTGATACAGCGGAGGAGTGAGGACTGCTGCTGCCAGTCTTTGCAAAGATGCAAATTGGGCAGCCCATTGCGCCAATACATTCTGTTAAACTTTTATAAAACAGAATCTCCTCCTCACCCAGATTAGGTTAAGCATTGAGACACCACTTGATTAAGCGATTAAAGGATTATTATGATTCATCTTTCAATATGCCGTTTTAAAGAGGACACATATTCTTCAATGAGATTTACATTTAGCCCTATAAAAATAATTAACACCTAACTAAAATGTTTTTTTTTTTTTTGCAGTGTTACTTCTATCGATCATACCTTGCTCCCCTTTGGTGAAATATATTTAGCTGTAAAGGGTTAAATATAGATTATTAATGTTTTGGATCATATTAGGACATATTAATGTTTACAGTGATGATGTTAGTTACTTATTTTGAAGTATTTCACTTGAGTACAGAGAACACAGTTTTTCTACCACTAGTAGACCTACAGCATATGACCTTTTCATTACCAGGTAATACACAGCTCTCTGGTTTGCAGTTTGTCCCACAGTGAACATATTGTTCTGGTAAAGGTTTTGGTGGGGGCTGTGAGGGTTAAAGGTGTAACTTATTTTCTGTTAAGGCGCAGATAAGACGGCGTAGCTATAAAGGTACACAATGTGAACAATTGCTCTCACACATGTACACTGACCATGCAGGCTATTTCTGAATTCGACTGCCTCACCACAGACTCTAAAAGAGTTGTGGCTGATCTTGTCGAAAGCAGAAGTGAGAAGTTTCAGGAAAATGAAAAAATGAACTTAATCTTTAAAGTGCCTTTGTCACGACCACATTTCCACTTTAAATGGACATTTCAATAACTGATCTTTATACCCACTAGTTTGATAAAACCACTATCAACCACTATACATAAACAGATGCTCACGCATTGATCCAATTCCTATGCCTTCTACTGTGATCCAAGATACAAATCATTTAGCAACATATTTACCTACCAAATAGTGTGTAATTCTATGCTGACCCTAGTTTTGTTTATTGAGTATGTTGTGAGATTGAGCTAATAATAGCTGTTAAACCTTTTTCCTGTACATTTCAAGGACATTATGTTACAGCCTGTTCATCCCACCAACTAACAGGTGCGATAATGAAGAGACCATTTATCAGGAGTTCTATTGCTTGATTTGGGTATACTTCAATAAATAAGCCAACAACTACTACAGTGGAAAACAGAAATTCCTTATGACTATAAAACTTAAGGTCTTGTCTTTAAAGTTGGGAGTTGACTCTAGTCTATACAGTATTTGAAGGCTAGTTTAGTCCTGAAGGTATAGAAGCAATGACTCTCTGTAGGGATGTTGCTAACTATTGCATCAGGAGCACACTTTGAGAATCGTCTAGGGATCTGATCAGGTTCATATGCCAAGGTCTGTTGCTGTGTGAGGGATAGAGTTGTCAACCATGGATGCTCTGGGCTAATAAATTGTCACTATTATTTTTAGGAAGGGCTTTGTGTCACATCCCAAAATAGTCAATCATGTAGCATGCAGTGATTAGGTCTAAACATACCTATTAAATGAACATGGGGGGTATTTGCTTTTAATAGATTGGTGAAATACATATAATGCATGGCTTAGACGATGGCATGCATTGACTTTTACTTCAAAGCTTATTTATTTGAGCAGGTGTAGTGCACATTAATGAATATTTTTGTAAATAGAATAAAATAAAGTGTTGCGATCAGTTGTGCGATGTAATGGATGTATAATAAAATAAATGTATTATGCACAATGACTATTGGGACTGGATGTTTAATGAGTAGTAGTCTTACTGAGTGGTTATAACAGACTGTAAATATTTATTAAACACAAATAACAGACCTTGGCCAATAGCGTACAAATGCAAGAAAACAAAAGAAAAGACAGGCTATATCTGATAAGTTCTTATAATTTCCCATGCATCACATATAATCGATAAAAGATATAAGTTGATAAAAAGCCTAGTGGTAGCCTAATAGTGTATAAGTTGTGCTGTGATGCTGAGCCCTTGTGACTGAAGGGAGGAGGAGGAGGAGGAAGTGAGTGGCCAATTGGGCCATAGAGGAGGCGCTGTACAGTGACTGAGAGCGGCCAGCTGTTTGAAAGTACCGCACAACCATCACTTCTGCCGCATCAGGTGCAATCAACGTCAATCAGCGCCAAACCACAAAAGAATCGTGAGGGAAACGTCATATACTTTGACTTCTGAGACCTATTTCAAGAGATTGAGAACAGCACCAGAGCAGAGCGCAGTTAACAGGTGAGAGCAAATTAGATTGAATCTCATTATTTTCATTATTTTAAAACAAAATCCTTGTGCGTTAAGTTGCGCAGAAATTGTTTTGCTCATGCGCCATCACTTTATGAACGTATCTGTTAGCATAGCAACATGCGCTTGCGTGGTAACCAAGGACCAGACAAGCGACTCATTCACACTATAGGCTATATTTAATTATTAACGCCACTTATCCAGAAACTGTGTATATTTATAGTCTTCTCTTTTTAATCTGAGTCCCCAGTGTATTTTTCTCAAGACTCTTTGAATCAGTTCATTGTTAACCTGAGATGCAAGTCTGCGTTTTGAGCCAATACGGCTTCCATTGGTTAAAAACACTTTATGGTGCATGGTGAAATGATATGTAACAGAACAATAATTATGTATGGTGGTGGTAGCCTGTTTGTTTGTAGGCTATTTGTAGGCTACGCTTCATCTGCATCATCAGCAGCAGCTTGCTCCACATAAAGTCTCTATGGAGCATTTCAGTGTTAAAAATATCTTGCCAGTCAATTATCTCTAGTCAAAATTAGACAAATAATTTGTCACTATTGTGTCCACAAGTACCCTCCCTGACCCTAAAAGCCTTATAATGTTCAAATGTAGATTGTCAGAATTTATCTTTGTGCTACATGTCTATTTTGTGGCCATTAGGCAACATTCAACAGATATAATATAGGTCTAGCTTATTTTATATAAAAGTCTTGGCTATTTTATTCTTTTGATGTCTAAATATTATTTTTCATTCATTCATTTGTTTGTTTTGTTTTATCACAGTGTGAACATGTCTGTAGAAAAAAACATTTAGTCAAAGATGTGCTTGTGCCATATAATGACTTTTTCATGAGCCTTAGCAGTTGGCCTGTATTTTTCTCATTATGTAATAAATTCACCAGAGAATTCAAATGTTCATTGTTTAACATGCAGCATACCCCTGCTACTTCACCAAAAACTCAACAGATGATTTTTACAGCCTATGTTGGTTCAAAAATACAGCCCTGTTTAAATCTCGTATACAGTGTACAGATATGCAAACTTTTGAAATGTCTTAAAGAAAAAAAAAAGCCAGAAGGTAATAGTTCTGTCTTGTGAAGATAACAGTAGTGAACTGAAAGAAAAAACCTTTGATTCACAGAACTGTAAATGAATAGGTAGTCACATGTGACTGTGAGAAAGAATCATAGAAACAAAACCAGTGATGCAGAACTCAGATACTTCAGAAATGCCCCATTTTCTTCCCTTACATTTATGTGTATAGGACACATTTTTAGAACAACAATTTCTATGCACCAGTGCCGTGTCCGACCTAGTTGGGTGAACTACTATCAACTACTGTTCAGAGATTAAAGATATTTTGTATGTGAGAATGTTGGGACAGATACATTTTTAAGAAAGAATATGAAACTTAAAATTGACAAAGTAATCGAAGCAGTAAGTAGTGGAGATTTTATAATAACAGAATGTGATAGTGTGTCCACAATAACAGTTATAGTAATAATAAGTAATGTTTTAGTTAGAGTTCATAGGATTCTACACACATACACTGATGGATTCTACACACATTTTAGTTAGAGTTGAAGAAGTGGTACTGATTTACACAGATTTTGGTAGTCTCCTAATATGAAGGATGAATGCAGCGCCATCCACAGTCTTTTTTTTAGAATATATATGATTGATAACTGTCCTAAAATGAACTATCTAATAAACATTAAATAACAAAAAAGAATACTATGAGAAAGTAAAGATCCACGATTCAGTGTATCATGGGCCCATTTTGGATTTAATTTTTTATTTTTTTTTGCCAACTTGAGTGGTCCTTGTTCTCTTTTGTATTTAATGCATGCGCATATTTGTATATGGCATTACATTCATAAACCTGGTCTATTTCATCTTTGGGATTGATCAGTACTTTGTCAGTCATACAAGATGGTGTAATCCTTTATTTGTCAAGACATGCCCAATGAAGAGAAGAGGCATATGAAACCTTCTCTGCTTTGTTAATAATACACAAAACTCCCAGACTGGCTTGAATAAAACATAGGCTACATCAGCAACACAGATGGCTTCCAATACACACAAAAACAAATGGACAAAGTGTGAAAATGAAATGCTTGAGTATGCACACAAGGACTAAAACAGCAATCTGAGACTGGGGAAAACCATAACCATAGTTACTGTTTGATCCATGGTTTTGTACAATCATTGTGTGATTTTTGTTGTGTAATTTTAATTCCGTTATAAAGCCTTTCTCTCTATAGCCATAACTGTTATCTATCTCAATCTGTTGTTGAAGAGTTACTGTATAGTCACCCCCTGTCCCCTGCACTCTACACTAAACTTTCACAATACTTTCATAATAATTTCACAATTTTTCACCATGTCACAAATTGATCCAATTAATTTACTTTATTGCCCAGCTATAACCCTTTGGTCTTACACATGGTCATTCTGAGTGCCAGACATCATGCTAAAATAATTAATTATTGAGAGTTAGGGTGACTGAACCAAAGCCTATATATCAAACTATACTTTTCTTATTTGAACGCACACCACAACCTGCACTGTACAAGGAAAACGTTCCAGAATTAGCAAAAGGTCTTTCCTGTCTGTCTCAGCTCTCATAAAACCACACTACACAGTATAGCTAACCCTGCATGGTTTGGCAGAAAGTGTACGTGCTAAATTTAACATGCTTTTCAATTATACTTAATTCTATAAAGGAGAGGAACTTAAAGTAAAACCCCAGAGATAAGATCTGTCTGCCTGTTTTGAATACATAGCCAACTTCCTCATATTTTCACCATAAATATTCAATTATATTAGGTCAAATGTGTCACTGGTGTCTCCATGAAACCAACCACTTATTTTGAGATGATCATATACAAAGTCAAACATTACTTTTGATGAAAAGAGGCTTTTTCTTGTCACTCTTTGTTCCAGCTGGATGTCGATAAGCCTGCATTCATGTCCAGCGAAACAAACTACTGTATTTTAAGGAAAAATTTAACTATTTAATTGAAAAATTGAGACTGGCTTCTGTATAGGAGCTGAAATTGATTGTCTTGATTGCAGAAACAGTGTGCAGATGAAGACTTCTGAAACATTTACTGCACTGCACTAAAAAAAAAAATTACATAACAATAGTAGCTAGAGTATCGTAGCATTTCAGTAATATTGGCAGAAATGGAAATAATGTGGTTTTCGCAGTGACATCATTATAGTATAACTATTTGACAGCAGGTGTTTAGAGTCACTGAACAGGTCTGGCTTATCTGTGCATATGACACAACTTTATAAGGTAAAAGGCCTGAGAGGTGATTTCTGCTCAAATGCCCCAGATGCCTGAGTGCCAAGCTGACGTGGAGTTGTAGCGGGCACTAGAAGGGTCATGGGAACTGGCCACTTTATCCGCCAACAGGGACAGCCACTAAATATAGAGACATCCAATAAATATGGAGGATTCAGGGGAAAACCAAGGAACTCCACTGGGCTTTGGAAAAGTGTGGGTTAGCAGGGCCAGACAGACACTTAATGGCACTGATAAGGGAAATGTTTAGATGCTGTAATAGGCCAGAATCATCTTTTTAATCCATAAAGTTTTTTGACAATTTGCAATTTACAGAAAATTCTGTAGTTTGAGAAAGTTTAAAAAAAAGAAATAACAATAAAACACATTTTGTTTATTTATGTATTTATGTATTTATTTATTTATTTATTGTTATTCAACTATAACATCCAAATTGTTATTACTGATGCAATCTTTACTGTGACTACAGCAACTACTGTTGACACATTTAATACTTGTTTAACTTTTTATTTCAATTATTATTCCTACATAATATTACTGTGAGAATTTTTTTATTTATGTTAATGTTAAAGCAATTATCAATACATTTCAATAGTTTATTTATTTCATTATTATCAAATAAAAATGTAATTATTATTATTTTCGATAAAATTCCAACACATAATGCCATAATACACTGTCAGCAGTGGTTCTTTATCTGTCATCATCTTTTACTTTGGCATTATCTTGATGTTTTTTTTCTTACATGGTTTTACATGAGAGAGGAGTGGGCGGCTTTCAGCAAAATCATTTTTTACAAACACACCAGTCCTGTCCATGCTGTTTGTTTAGTAGACATTGCCCGCTGAACCTCTAAAATGGAGTGCTAAGCTTTATTTATAACCTTGTCTCTTGGGCACGGCGCTGTAGGCGGCGGGTCACTCAGATTGGGGTGGGGTGGCAGGAGGTGGGGGTCAGACTGTGGACAGGGCAACAGGCGAGGACCGCTAAGTTTAGAGTCCATCACTAAAAATATACAACAGCTTGGGCTAAAAGCAAACTCAAGTCACTTCAGCATGTTTCGTATCGAAATATTAATATATATGCAGCACTTGTAAGCTCTATAGAGCATGTCCAAAAACAAGTCAGGTCCATGTTGTTGTCCAAAATTGCATGAAAAATATAATTTCAGTTCTAATTCAACTGAAGTGTGAGTGGTCTGGCCCTTTGACAATGAAACATTCAAATATCAATTGTTATATATGTTTATATCTCTTGTGTCTTTAACAGGAGCCTGCCAACAGAAAATATGGGAAGAAAGAAAATACAAATCTCACGCATTTTGGACCAAAGAAATCGGCAGGTAAGTCTGTACACATTATGGAATTTTTGTCATTTCATTCTTTGATTAATATAATTATTTAAAGGTGTGTACACTATGTACAGGGTCAGCCATCTGCTTATGTGCAGGAATATGTTATTACTTTTTCGGAAATGTTTCATAAAATGACATTCAACTGATCCATCTCCATGGATAAAAGCAGGTGACATCACCAGAACAAGTTACAGGTCATATTTATAGAGAGGTAACCCTATTCACAGCAAGACTGCTTTTGAATGTTTTAGGTCATTTCTTGCAGTAAAATTACCTGTAGTTGAAAGAGTGCAAGATAGAAAAGCTTAATACTATAACATTCTTCTGGAAAGAAAAGAAAAAGTTGGTGCTACATTTGAGATGCATTGTTGTCAAAGTGCACTCCTGTGGTGAAAAAGACACATTTTCCTTTTCTTTTTTTTTTTTAACCAAGCATGATTCTGTGATATCTTTCCTGTCTAGCATGTCTCACTGTAGCCCATGTGTTACTGTTGGTGTGCAGGTGACTTTTACCAAGCGTAAGTTTGGTCTGATGAAGAAGGCGTACGAGCTGAGCGTGCTGTGCGACTGTGAGATTGCCCTGATCATCTTCAACAGCACCAACCGCCTCTTCCAGTACGCCAGCACTGACATGGACAAAGTACTGCTCAAGTACACAGAGTACAGCGAACCACACGAGAGCCGCACCAATACAGACATACTGGAGGTATCTACACATTTCTTATTACACTGATTTGGTTAAAGAGCATATATTGTGTTTTCCAGGTATTAAGTAATTACTTTGATCATTATTTTACATTTTTGTCATTGTAAATTGTAATATTGATAGCAGATATTCATTTACTTGTTTTTATTCCCTTTGAGCATCAAATCAAGCAATAAAGCAAGTATTAGCAAGGCTAAAAGGGCAACTATCAAAGATTTTTCAAAACTGTCTCCCATTAATAGTGGAGACTTTAGTCTAATTTTCTTACTAAAAACAAGCAAGCAATGTTGAGCTTTTTGTACTACCACGAACATATAAAGTAACTGCACAGTTAAACAAGATAATGTCCACAGATTAACTATAGGCATAAAGTGCATTTATAAGACTGTAAAGAAGGAAAATCTAAAAGATTTGCCTGTGCGTTTGTCTCAGCACTGCTGGTTTTGAGGCTGCATCAGGGATTAGTCTATGCACACATAGTTTACATACATATTTTTTGTTCAAGGAAACCACACTTTTCACCAGTTGTCATATTAAAATTGCCTGAATGTAATCAGGTGGTAATTTTGTTTTTGTGTTGTGTTTACAGACGCTCCGTAGAAAAGGCCTTGGTCTGGATAGCTCAGAGCTGGACAGTGAGGAGAGTATGCAGATCTCATCAGACAAGTTTGGTCTGAGTGAAGGGATGGACCTGTCTGTGGCCCGCCAGCGCTTCTATGTGAGTGCGTGTCTATTTAAAACCACTCACTTTTCAATTTAACTGTTAACAATGTATTTTCATCTGAATGCATTTATACTGATGATACATAGGTGTAATGACAAATGACAATGAATGTTTATGATTCCTGTTTGAGTTTCTAGGTGGTGTATTGTACTTGTAGTTTTACCATTTTAATGCCAGGGATTAACAGGAGACATATTTTCTCTTATATTCCAAAAGCCACCTTCTCTGCTCACCCCAGAGGCTCAGTTCCTGGTCTCATCCAGCTGTGAGAACGGACCGCCAAACCCCTCACACATGGGAGCCCACAGACCCCCTGGATTCAAACCATTGGGTTCCAGACCAGGATCTGTCAGTCCAGCTGCTGCACACCCTCACAGTGCCTTTATGTCTCCACAGTCAGGTATCATTACCACTCATTTACGACTCATAATAAATGTGTGTAGTGATTGTATAATTATTTAATGACTGTGTAATTGAAATTGTATAATGACTCTAATACTGCATCTCTTAAAGGTGCACCATGTTTTCCGGTTGGGGTTCACTCTCTGTTTGTCTCCATTCTTCGCCTTGAATGTTCCACAGTATGGCATTAAACTTATATAGCTTGCATTAATTACATTACAGAAATTCTTTCTCCATGGACAGACTCACCTTTCCACATGTCTGGTGGAGCTACCTGCTCGTCTCCATGGAGACAGATAAATGTAATGCTATAGTGTGGAATACTCCAGACAAAGAAATTACAAAAAACTAGGCAGTGCAGCCTCCACCACAAAAGTTGCATATAGTTCAATCACATTTTTCACATTACAAAAACATTGGGGCATTGAAATACAAATACTCAATGCAAATATAAAAATACAAAAAACATGGTGTGAGAAATACCCTTGGTATCAATATTAGTTTCAAGTGTGTTAATTAGTTTCATTATGCTGAATATATACTTCCATGTGTGTATATATTTCCATCTAACTTTATTTGCCCTGAAAAACAAGCCCATAATATTCACCATATATATGAATAAAAGACTTTTGCAATAGTGTAATTAACAGTAATAGTGTGATCTGTGTGGTTCCCTGTGGGCCCTGCAGCTGCTGAGAACTCACAGGAAACTTGAGTGTGAAACTGGCCCTCTCCCTCTCTCTCTCTCCCTCCCTCTCTCTCTCTCTCTCTCTCTCTCTGTGGTAGTTGCTTTAACTAGTTCTGTGGGTTCTTGAATCTAGCACATCTGTCCTTCATGTATTGCCCATGGCCGGTGCACAGTAATACAGAGATAGACAAACAAAATGCCATAAACCAATATGAGTGATATCTGAGTGATACATTTTAAGAGTGTTACTCGTATCTTGTACACAGTTGTCCAAGATCAAACCAAAAGAGGAAGTTTCTATCACAGATGGAGGTGAGGAAGGTGTTGAGCTCACATCTCTTTTCACTTCCTGCTCGACATCGTGTGTTTTGGCAGGTATTGGCTACTCTGTATTTGCTCATGGAAACCTGAACCGGGCTCTAGAGATGAAGACCCCCCCTCCTGCTCTGGGTCTGGGTCCTGAGGGGCTGAGGGACGCCCAAGCCAACCAGGGACTAGGGCCTCGCAACAGTCACCACTCTGCTGTGAGTCCTGAAGTCTGTTTATAGTTTCTTCATATATATATCATCAAGCAATTCATTATGTAGTCACAAGAATCACACAAATGTTCTTTCCAACGTAACACCAAGCTTTTAATTTCCCGTTTTTTGTTTTTTTTTTGCGGCCACCAGAGGGGTCACTTGTACCAGGGCTTACCTTCAGGTGGATCCATTGTGGCTATGGGCAAAACAGGATTTTTAGGCCACAGCATCGGAGGGTACGGCATGTCTTCCCATACAGCATCTGGTATGTTCCACATTCAATACCTAACCTTTCAATTATTCTTGAGTGCAGTCAGATGAAGATTATTCTACATATTTAAATCTCATATTTACTTGCAGAATACCAGTCTGGTTTGTATCACAGTCTACAGCGAGCAGCAGTGAACCAATGGCAAACATCACAGCCTCTGCAAGACACCCATGGGAATCACATAAGTTCAGGGTAGGAATGCAAAAATACTAACATATTTTGAATTAAACAAGCCATTCCAGGATTTTTGGAATGTAAACAGGTTTGAACTGCACATACTTTCCTGTTGCCATCAAACATTTTAACATCTTTAACATTGAAATCCTGCTTAAAATATAATTTCAAAATCTTCTACTCAATGAACAGAGCACTGTTATTTTGGCCTTTAAGTGGAATACACATTAGATGGTAAAGTTCTAGAAAATGTGCACAAGTTTAATAGTTAATCATGTGTAGCTAAAACTATAATGTTTCTAGTGACCGCTGACCATATAACTGTATAAGATGTGTTTTGTTGCCATGGCAATAACTCACTTACACACAAAACCCATGTGCATAGGCAAAGTGGTGAAGTCAAATACACAGTCACCATTCAGACATGGAATTTAACTTCTATGAACAATCCTTAGAATAAGATCTAGCATTACTAATCCAACACTGTTAGATTAGTAATGTTAAATCGTATTTTAACACTGTTGGGTTCGTTTAAAGTGAATGTCACGTCTGAATGTTTCTTGCTGTTCCTAGAATGACCAGTGGAGGGTGCTCTTTTCCATCTCAGCCCTGCTCCTCCACCTCCCCACATCTGCCCTCTCTGAACCTCAGCATCAAATCGGAGCGCACCTCACCAGACCACATGTCCTCGCCTTCCTCTTCTCCTCTGCTCCAGCTCAAAGACCGCTCTCCAATCAGCAACCCTGATTCCACTCGGCCTAGCCCACCACACATACAACCGGCCAATCAGATGAAGGAGCTCTCCAAAAATCACGCCCATGGTGAGGAGGAGATGCTCAGACCAATGGAGCTAAGTGACACTTGGCAGAGATAGCTATATTCAGTTATGCCATTGCCCTCACACAGATGGAGTGCAGTGGTAACAAATAGTCCACAGCTTGGACGGTAAAAATAGAGCTGGTCTCTCGGTGGAGATTTTTTTTACTGTACTGGATTAATAATGGAGATAGATCTGTATGTGTTTTAAATAATCTCAAAGGAATTAAACACCTTTCTTTATTATGTTTTTTCTAACAATTAGAAATGGCGGCATAGTGCCATCAGTTACCCACTCCCAATATATACATGCCTTATATTCAGACCTATTCACAAACATTTATCTATACATTACACTGACACAAATGGTTTCCTGTTTCTCTTTCTTCTAATATATAAGCACCATAGGGGAGCATGAATACAAGACAGTCTATAAAGTGAATAAAGTATCTTTTTTAATAATGTTTAATGCTGGATTAGTAAGCTATACTATGTTCCTATTTAGCCCAATACATACTACAAAGCTCAAACTAAATAGGTAATTTTAATGCACCAGAATAAGCAAATGGTGCTTATTTGCAAGTATCTTTTTGGTAAGTTTTTGGTTTTCAGAAACAAGGTTGCTTTTTTCATTTGACTTTCGTCCACCATTACTTTAGCAAACCTGACAAGACTTTGATTGATATCAGGAGGATCATCTAGAATAGTTGATTTTATTAAATGTAGTGTGATTATGTTCTCTTGCTTTTGCCTTGAAGCTGATTACACATTGTGTTATTTTATGCTGTAGTTTTAATATAAAAATATTTCAAAAGGGCTAATGAATTACAGCTAAATGATCTGTGTTTGATATGTTTCTTATGTGTTATACAATTCTGTGATATAAAGATTTGCGTTTGCTATTGCCACAAGAGGAACCCTAGTGTAGATTAGGCATTGTATGTGAGATAATAAATGATTCAATGAAACTGTGTGATCAGGCTTCGCTTGAGCTTTCACCCAAAAATCTATCAAGCTGCTCACACACCAGGCCTGTCTAAAATAATGATGTTGTTATTATCAATTATTTGACAATCTTCAGTATTATGTGTGACAGTGTGTTTTTCATCTTAGGCTCATTTGATGTGATTGCTTCAATTAAAAAAAGAGTTTGATTGGTAAATTCCTGTTTCACACTGTCATTCCTGTGTGTCTTTGACGTAAATTGTGTCTCCCGGAGCAGCTGTTTGCTCTTTTATGTGAGCACAGATGAAATGATGTCCACTGTGCGGCTATCACACTTTCATGTGTCCGTTTATTTAGTGCTATACACCTCTGCTCTCTGCACACTTGCTCTCATTATCATGTCTCGCTCCTGTCAGTGCAACCTGCTATGCCACCAGCCAATGAGAGGAACAAAAAAAGGACCACTTTTTTTGTTCCTCTCATTGGCCTCTGTGTCAATGGTGATGGTGTTCCTACCCCTATGGTGCGTTTGGTTTTCCTTGTCATTTTATCAAAACCAGGCGAACAGAGCAGAGAGGATGCCTGCGCAGTCCCGTGTATCTCTGTCGTCTGCTGCTCCGTAAATGAAAAGAAAGTCAGACTGGGGGTCATGTCTGGGCAGCTCCCATGGGACGTCCTGTGTCTGGGTCCCACACACACCAGGCCTGTGGTCCGTGCAGTGGTCCAAAGAGGCCTCCAGGAGAGATAATGAAGAGATTAAAAAAAAACAACCCTCAAGTATAGACTACTGTTTTGTCTGTATAATACTGTAAATCTGAAAAAGTTAACAGTACTTCAGGAAATGTATTGCCTGCAGATATTACAAGTGTAACAACTTTGTACTACCAACATCATTACGGTACACTTATTTGCCTCCTGCTTTTACTACCATTTCATCAACTATTACTTTGAATAATGTAATGAAACCACTAATATTTTTTTAACAGCTTGTTCAGAACCATCCATAACAACTAAAATAGAGTAGGCCTATTCCTCATATTTGTTAAGACAAAATAATATGATTTTTGTCTTTGGGATTCATTTAACAACTTTGGGAACATTTAACAACTCAGTTCTTCCCACAGTCCAGGAGAGCATTGAGTTCATAGTAATTATAAGATATTAAAGAATAAACTTCCACAGAGGCTGGGGCAGAGGTCAGACCACCAGACACTATTGTCATGCACGACTTTTGTCAGCCAGTCCAGACACCTTGAGCACAGGGATCTCCCACGGTCTGGAGTGAAGACTGCATTTTAAGTCGAGACATAGTAATAGCTCCAAGATGTTAAATGATAAAATGTCTTTTTTATTATTATGCCACACTAATAAAACCTTAAGATTATAACCTAGTTCACTCCATGCATTAAAAAAAACAATAGAATGGAAACACTTCATGACACAATTTCAGTGCAAGAAACATGTCAATTTAACAACTACTGATAATACAAATGAGAAGACATCATTAAATATAAAAACAAATCGTGATGCTAAAATTCTAAAGGTTACACATTGATCAAACTCATAATTACATTGCTTGGACGTGTTTTAGCATAAAAACTATTATCCATCATAAATTATGAGTACAATGAAGTGAGATTTGACACACAATCCCTGAGCCTGGAGGCACTTAGAAAAACAAAGAAAAAAATAAAGCAAAAAAACCCAAACAAACAAACAATAAAACAAACAAAAAAAACCCAAAACAAAACACTATCCATCTTGGCATTCTGACTGCTAACAAACACGCTCAGTCATGCAGTCCCCTACAGTTACTACAGTTAAAACTTTACATTAAAAACAAACATTTAGCACTCTTGAATCGGTTTCTTTGGAGAGATCAGAAATCTCTCCCATAATATCTACACAGAGGTAAAAAAAAATACCCCATTTACAATTAAATGTCTTCAACTCCAAACAGGTATTACACACCAAACTGTACAGCAATAATGCAGCATTTAAGATTTTTTACCAAGCTATTTAGAAATGCTGGTAAACACCTCATTTTAAAAGCAGTAGAAAAGTTTCATAAATAATCACAGTCACTTGCATTTCTAACCAGTTGCCTGCTGGTCATTTGAGTGTGACGGTAACTTTGAGACGTTTACAAGACATTTCAATAATCTGATAACTCCTGAAATCAGATAAAGATCAGATTTCTGGAATGCATGTAAACATGGCCACTGATGGGTCATATATTGAAGATAAACTAATTTACTGAAAAACAGATTTGTATTTTTAGTATTAACGCACTTTGTAAATTTATCTGTTACTTTTCTGCCACATAAAAAACCCTTCATATAGTTCTACATATGGTTGAATAATATATTGGCAAATACTAGTAGTAACTAGTCCTTCTTGGCATGCAGCATCCCTTTGTAGAAGTTGTAGGTAGAATCTGGGGAGAAGTAGTCTGGGTGACAGATGGCACAAGTTCAGAAATGTATAGCTGCATATGTAAACAGCATCTTAAGCAGTTATGAGGTTTTCTTTATAACCATTAGTTCTTGTATTGATCACATTTAGCTGTGCATGAGGTACTGGTGGAAGTAGATGCCAAAGAGTGAGCTGAGGACTTGACAGGCAGCGACCCACCAGGTGAGGAAAGCAAAGAAGCCTCTGAAAAACAGCGGGCTGAGCACAGATCGAAGGGCGGTGAAGGTTTCGGACAGGCGGGCCACTGTCGCCTGGATGTCTTCCTCCATGTAGTCCACCCCCTCCTCATCCTCCTCCAGGACCCCAGACACTGCAGGGGCTGCTGTGGGTAAGACCAGAGCTGGGGTCACACCAGGGGCCTGCTCTGCTCCAGGGGTCCACGAGAAGTCTCCTGCAGAGCAAGCACAGCATGATAGGAACTTATTAATACAACTTACACTTTCAAATATCAGTATTGGAATAAACTGTTGAGGTCTATTCAAAATGGGTTGTTGGACACAAAACAACAAAATCCATTAAACATTACATTTTCATTGTTTAATTAATTTTCCATGAACTCTCATAATATTTTTACATTGGAAAAGCTGTTATCTTAAAAAAAAAAGTATTCAGGGTGAATCAAATATACATACCCAGTGCCTTTAGCGCCAAAGTGGAGAAGAGAATCAGCAATATGGGAATCAGATACTGGAGAGTCACTACTGTCAGGTAGCAAAACACTCGGGTGACCTACATGAAAACAGGATGCAATTTACATTGTTAGCATTTCTTATCATTGAAGTAGTACAAAAATACTCCTTAACAGGCCTGACCTTCCTTTGAATGTCAATAGCTGCAATGCGTCCAGCTTCCTTCTTCATTTGCTCCACCCACTTCTGTGCAATGTTGAGGTAAGCCTGCAGGTGATAGCGGGTTAGGGCCAAACGCAGCACGCACAGAGCCACAATGATCCCCAAACGCATACTGTCAAAGGCTGAACTGGACAATCTGCAAAAGTAACAACCAAACATGGAAATAAGTCATTTCTTTTATAGTCAACATAAAACTTTTTTTAAAGTCTTTGCTGTTACATTGTAATAGAGGTCTTTCCCATTGGTGCATTGGCCAGGAAGTCTCTTGCAATTGGCTTCAACCACAGGATCAATACAATGATTGGTGACATGAAACTCATGTGCAGTAGAATCCTATATAAAATCAATTGCCATGTTACTGATGAAGCAAGTAGTTAAATAAAATGTCTGGTTGTTCTTACTGGATTATTGGTCGATCTGAGTTCATCTGGACAGCATCAAGATGGGTCTGAGCCAGTCTAAGTCCAGGAAAAGCCAAAAGAGAACCAATGTAGGCACACACAGCAGCTAGACCAAGCTTCACTGTCAGCTTGGTTATTGGGACTCTGTAGGTAAAAAACACATTACAATATGATTTGATAACCCAGGCACAACTGTTGCTGTTGTTTGCTAGATACATACGACCAATCAGCGTAACCCTGCTGCTTCACAAAGACTTCCAGGTTGTTGAAAAGGCTGTTGAATCCTGGCTCAAGCCCAAACTCCAGGTAATCTTCTCTGACCACCAGCACCAACATGGCCACCAGCAAAGACAGAAAACCAAAGGCAAGGCACACAGAGCGCTCACCTCCCTCTTCCGAGCTAAAGTAGTGACTCATCAAAGTGTGAAGAGTTTTTCTGAAAGTGAAAAGTTAAGGATCTGGTTTGAAATGTTTGACAGATTTTTATACATTTATATTTTGAATTATAATTTATGGAGACTTAAAATGATGATGTATTACTGAAAAGGATACAGGCCAAAGAGAACTGTCAAAACACACCAGATGGCCCCAATGTTAACCTCTTTGCTGGCATCTACAACACTGTAGTAGCACTCAGTGAAAATAAACACTCCAGTTGCATAGACTGCGAAATCTACAAGCCACTGGTACTCCAGGAAGAAGCGCAGGACTGAAAATAAAACAATTTGTAGGTTTTAAAAATTACAAATCTGCCAATAGCAGCTGAACTGAATGTGTAAAAATGGTTCACATAAGAAAGTCATTATAATGTTTTGCCCAATATCAAGTGGTGTACATTTACTTAAAGTGCATCTATTTTACCAAGGGCATCCATAACATTGACTGGGGCCTTGTCCAAGTGAAGGTCGATATCTTTAGGCACAGTTAGTGGTTTGCTCTCGCCATTCTGCCTCCTGGAGCAAGACAAGACAACAAGGTTTTAGTTCATACCAAAATGTTAACATAATGTTTGAAACGTGACTAGGTGAAAACATCACAGATAAAACATCATTCTAGATATAGACACAGCTAAAACATCATCCCCTAATTTACTGTGATGTGACTCAGTAGTGCCGAGCCCTCCCCCCATCCCACCTGTCTCTCCTGTTTGGTTTGGGCATCTGTTTTCCTGCCAGCGCACACAGCTCTCCCTCTGAAGGGTGTTTGAACCGGAACAAGCTGACAACAAAAACATAACACCAGGTGGATAAATAGACAGCTTTGGTTATCTGATGTGACCAGATGTGAGGGAGACGGTACCTGCCGTTACAGAGAAGCCATCGCGCAAATGAGTAGTGAGGAGCCATCCTCTGCATGATACTGGCAGCCAGCAAGCTGACCACCAACTGGATCCCCATCAACGCCTATTAAAATACACATGAGCATATTTAAGCATGAAACTACAGTAGATGGTCAATGAAACTTAAATTATGCTTTAGTGTGTATGGTGAAACTTGGAAAAGGTAAATACAAAATACATAATGTTAAGCACCATTACCATCACTCCTACTGGGAGTGATGGCAATGTAATAATGTACACACAGCAAAATTAGCAAAATTCTGCTATTTATATATTAATAAAAGAAAATCTCATGAAGAAAAATAAAATGCACATTACTTTCTCCAATAATAATTAAACGCTATGCATACCACAGTTGCACAGTTAATCACATCAAATACAAGTTTAAAAGACATTTCGCAATGAATGAAAGCTAAATTCATTCATGTTCTGTTGTGCTAAATTTAGCCTAACTTCACCACCTGTCAGTGCTGCAAGCTTGGTTTAGCACCGTGTAAGCTAGCCAGGCTACATTAGCGAACAGCATTTACAGCTATATCTAAGCATTATCGCACGAACATTGTGGCTTGAAACAAAAGGTAGTGAAGCTGTACAGAAGCAGCATACCATGTCTTCTCCAAAAGGTCACTGTCTTTTCTCTGGGACAGTTGTCCACATGAAGGAGTCCTGACAGCTGAGTGCTCTGACATGTGAGACCGCAGTGTCCCGGATGTACTACCCTGCGCCGCATTCACGGGCCGCATTAAACATGGGATTTTTTAAAACCTCTCCACAATAAGAGTACAGTGTTTTCAAGAGACTGCGTTCACGTCCGTACGACAACGCTTTGATTCGGCAACTGTGTGAGTAACAGATGTGCCTTTAATGTAGCTCCTTTATATCAATGTTGCCAAACTGTAACAAATCGATAAAAACGATCTTATTTGAGTACACATAAATCAAGATTAACACCAATTATATGTATTGTAATTAATAAGTATGCACAAATTAAAACAATAACGCAAACGAGAATGCAGACTAACACCACATCCACTGTCCTGGTTTGTTGCTCTTACTCTGTAGCCCTGGCTGCTCCATTGACTTTCCTAATCTCTATATTTTATGCATCTACCTCCCTGGGATATCGTATCATTTCATTGAATCAAAACAAATGCTATGAAAATCCCCTACATTGAAGTCTAATGCCTCTAGCAAACATTCAGTGCAGTCTTTTTTGCATTGAACCTTTGTTTTTTTCTTTTTACTTTGATAATAAGGTAGGAGAACTAAGTATGTTTCTATTAATACTGTTACCAGGACATTAAAACTACCCAGTCAGTCAAATGTTGATAGATTTACGAATGGCAAATCACTATCACTCAGTGATATAGTCATTTTATATGACAGACCCTATGATTTATGCCAAAAGTCTCATTAAGGACATGAGCCTTTATAAAGTATAATGCTTTAGTTTTGATCACGCTAAATTAATAGTAACCTATGTTTAAAAGTAGCCATTTCAGTTAAGTTTTATTATTAAAAAATTTGTTAGGGATTTCAGAATTAAAAACTGGAACATGCCCAAGTTGGGGTGGTTGGTCCCATCCCGTATGAGTAAAATTTTGAAAAGAGCAAGCAACATGGTCCATTCTCTCCTCACTTGTGACAATATATAATCTGAGGAATTCTGTTGTGCATTTTTCTGCCTTATGGTCATTTTCAAGTATGGTTTTCTATATTTTAGCTAAACAAATTACAATTTATTGCGCTCTACATTTGGTGGGGATCAAATTGGTCAAAATAGGGACACCTATTTCTTGTATAAAACTGAGACAAATCAATAGTTTTACAGAAAAACATGTTTACAATGCATGTTTGAATAAATATTTTTTTAAATAAATAAAATATAATTTCCAGAATTCACTGTTTTCAACTGTGGCACACACCCAAAAAAACATATAGATCTATATATGGACCTACAATATTTAAGTTCAAAGTCAGTTCAAATGAGATTTTTTTTTTTTTAAAGCAACATGAACTGAATGTGTAAAATGTGTAACCATTGTAAAAACTGAACAAACATGTTTGTCACTGGCCATACTTTAAAGCAGTCACTTCCAAGTCATTCCACTGACTGTTAAAAAGCACAGTTCCCTCTCCTCTATCACTTGACCCCTGCCTCTGTGTCTGCATTCACTCTTAACTCTTCTTTTCCTCCTGCTCCTTCTCTGTTTCTATCCTCTTCTTCTCCACATCTTCTCCTCCTCCATGATTTGTTCAAATATCAGTGTTATTACTTTTCCTTAACCTTTTTAAGTCTGATGTCTGGATTATCAGTCTGGTGATGATTTTGTAGAAAACTGTGAATTAAAAGTTACTTATGGTTTTCACCTCAATCACCCCAAACATTCAGCATGTTTTAATGCAATATGGGAATTTAAACTAAGATGACCAGATATCCCTATTTAACCAGGGCCGTCCCAGTTTCGAGCCCCGTATTGTCTGTCCCAGTAGATTTATCAAGACCTTATCCTTTACTTTACAGCAGACACTGTAGAAGTCAGATAGGCTTGATGCCTGCCTTTTACAGCTAATTTTAAAACGTTTATGCTACAATTATAACACTACACTATTTTACTAAATTTATGATATTCAAAGAGGTTAGATTCTCTTATTTCTTTGTAAAAATAAAATAAAATAAAATAAAATAAAATAAAATAAAATAAAATAAAATAAAATAAAATAAAATAAAATAAAATAAAATAAAATAAAATAAAATAAAATAAAATAAAATAAAATAAAATAAAATAAGGTTATTCCCTGTGATTAGTTAGGGCTTTAGGCAAAATACAGTGCTTCTTGTGTGGCATGCTTGATCACACAGTATAAAGTGGTCGTACATGTCGATCTGGACCTGCATTTATAATGTCAGCTCATCCTCTGAGCAGAAGTATCCAACTGAGCTAAATGTTTTCATCAACATTGTTTCCAAAGATCTTTTAGCACAAATCCATTCAGAGTATTCAAATCTGAGTTTAGCATGTGCGTTCATGTTTTTGGGTGGTCTTCTGTTTTCATTGAATCCTATTTTTTGCTAATTGCATGAGCCCCCTCTTCAGCAGATGTGTTTGATCCCCGAGTGTGGGACATATTTCATAGTTTAGCTTCATTCTTTGAGGCAATGCCATTTTAAACAGTTAGGTTTAATACATTTACATTTTTACATTAACAATACTTTTTTTTGTTAAGGTAAAATATTTTGGACTTGGATTTGACAGAAATAAGAAAAAAAATTACAACATGATGTGCTGTGATTTTCAAATATAAATTGATAAATTTGCACTAGTTTAGTTAATTTTATTGGAACAAGGGAGAACAGCAGCATCACTCATACAAGCATCTCACAATATTATGTAAAGCACCAGACAATATAGCAGAGTGAAACATACAAAAAGCCCCTATAATCCCCTCCTCTGTTTGATCTCCTCTGCTGTATATTTCCTCAGATATGCTCAATAATTTGTAAATATTTATTATATGAAATGTATTATAGTAAAACCATTGGTTTTACTATAATAAATATTGATTATTGATTTAATACAATGGGTAACTGTTACAAGATTTACTGTAAAGGCGAAGTGTGCATATCTAATGTGCGTCAGTAGCTCATCATTTGTGCTTTTTGATCATATCATGTTTTCATAAAGCACTTTTATGCTGAGAGATAATCCATGTGCCATGTTAGCCATCTGTAGCTGTGGCGAAGAGACAAAAATGATGGCTCAAATGGACACAAATAAAATGCTAATTCAAAGCAGGCTGTTCCCCTCCTGTGGTGGGCTTGGGGGTGCCCCTTGGTTCCCACAGCACGTCCCTGAGTCTGCCCCAGTGGCTGCTGGGATACTGAGAACATGCAGCCTTCCTATTGGACAGTCTTTGTTTGCTCAATGCATGCTATTCATGTTCCCATTTGAATATATGCAAATACTGCAGTGGTGCCCTGTCAAAGGAGACTTCAGCGCCATGGTCTCTTCTCATTCAAGTATCCCGCTCTTTTCCCCTTTGTCTTACTGTGATGCCTCCTCTCAGTGTGGGAACCAGTGTGGGAACAGAACGGAAGACTACCGCACAGAGATGACTTTTTTGTGGAACAAAAGGTACATTCTTGTAGTGCAATACATTTTGTGTGTGTGTGTGTGTTCAGACCATACATTATGCACATACACTTCAAACTGTACAAACAAGTAAATTGTGTTATACTGTACCTTCATAATTCACTGCATTTCACCACATCACAAAAAAACTAAAGAAAAAAGAAATCCATATCACCATTGCCCTCTGTTTTGAACACAGGCACAATATGCTACAAGCTATTGTTTCTTGTTTCTGTGCAGACCTATTACATTAACAGACATTTAACCTGGCTTTCATGAGCTTACAGCTCTTTAGTCACATCAGTCCCTTGACATGTCTTTATTTGGACACAAACCACCACACTTTTGGGGAAATACACCATGGATTCTGTCTCAAAGTCAGGTATGATATAGTTTGCAGATACATGGGTGCTTCTTGTGCACATAAAATGGTAATCATCATGGACACATGAACGATTTCCCTCACATATCTACGTGGCCCTCCCTTCACTGCAGGTTACAGGCAATGCCAGTTGTGATAGGAATGTACGAATTGCAACTCTAACTATTGGTCACTGGAATTGTATTTAAACATGAACTTGGTTTCCCAACTATTATCAAGGCTAATATGGCAATCCTTTATATTAGCAGGCCAACACATTCGTGGAGTTTGTGGAGTGTGTGTGTGGACGCAGAGCCGTGGCCTTTGAATGATCCGAGCTGCGCTCTGAATGACAATCGCTGGCCGGCTGCATGCGCTTGAACTTGACCGCGGGAATTGCCTGGGAAAAGAAGCGCGACTTTGGCCTTTTGCTCCGGTCTTTTATGGAGCCCGGGCCATTAGCACTGATGTCAGCGCTCATTAGCATACAGCCCAGCCTGGTCCCAATTAAACCAGCGCAGCAGCGGCGCGCAGCGCTGTGTTCACATGGAGCAGCAGAGACAGGAGCTCCTCTGCTCGAGGCCTGCACATCCCACATCCACACGTGTAAGTGGCGACAATTTTTTATTTTCTTGGCTTGAAATGCATTTGATGCAATTCTATTGATGCTATTTCTTTCTTTTTCATTTTGCTCTAGCGTTTTAGTGGCCATATATATATATATATATATATATATATATATATATATATATATATATATATATATATATATATATATATATATATATATATATATATATATATATATATATATATATGTATATGTATAAACATTTTAGATTTGTCTTCAGTTTCTAACTTTTTTGCCTGTATGGTGATGAACTGACTGAGAACTTGTGGCTTGAACCAGTGCCATTTATTTGATTTTACATGTAATTACTTAATTATCATTAAGATCAGATCTATTTCTCAGTACAATACATTTAATTCAATTAGATACATATATATCATGTATAGGCCTATGGCTCTATGAAAGTTGCTGAGTTGTTCAGGATTTGGTGAGGTGTGCTAAAGATAGAGTTGGCAACGTTAGCTGAAAAAATGAAAGGGAAACATAAAGGCCATTTTGAAAATTAAAATTACATGGAACACGTTTTGTGTTGCAAAGTGTAATAAAAGTCGAATTAAAAGATTATAATCATAAAGCAGGTTATATCTAAGGCAACAAATTTACTTTAACGTCTTAATTTCAGCGTGGCCAACTTTAGAAGTAAAGGCCATGAGAAACAAATCACGACAATCTTGTTGCTCTCATTTGGTCTGAGTGGATGAGTGAATAAGCTAAGCTTGCAAAAGAGAAAAAATGTAAATTGTTGGCTAAATAACAGTACATATAAGAGTTAAAGCAGAAATTATAATACAACATATAATATATTGTCTAAGACCGAAAAAAGTGTATCATATTTGTTAAAAAGTCCTCAGATATTGACGAGGCTATGTCAGGACGCCCATGACACTTGCTCCTGTTTGTTTTCATGTTTGACCTCTGACCCCTTTGTCCTGTGAGGGGTCAAGGCTCTTTGAAGATCCACCTTTACAATTCCCTCAAGTGACCACTTCAATTGGTCATCATTACCATTGACCTGCGCCCGCTCTGCTGTGCGTAAAAGCGACATTAGACACTTCTGAAATCACAAAATGGCACAGTGGCATTATATAGATTTCAATATAGACTAAGCGATAAACAAAAATGGAAAGTACCCCCACGCTTTTAACATGGTACCAAAGATCTTCGTAATGATGCCTAATTACGATTACGATTATCCTTTCAAGTCGTGAAATGTTTTATATCACCGAAGGGTAGCATCTTCAAGTATAGGCCTAATTTTCTTATTGTTTAATATATAAAATCGGACATTTTTTTCTCCATTTCCCAAGGCCTATAATATAGCCCAATCAACAAAAACTAATATGCTAATCGTTTCAATAAAACATACAGCATTCCTCTACTGGCTAAAAACCATATAGGCTACGTTTCAAATGTCAAATTCTTTACCTAAAACGTAAATTAATTAGACCATTATATTATTCATGCTAAACAATTTTCTATTTTGCCTACAATTTAACACAATAAAAACACCTGACAGTCATTTTGTTTATTTTAAAATTTTACTGAAATGTAGAGATACTAGAAATCAAGAACAATTTGTCAATATATATTTTTGAGTTCTTAACCAGACCAAACTTTCAGACAAAGCCCAAAATGATAATTTAACAAACATCCGTGCCCTCAGGAATATTTCTTCCCGTGCCACACAAACTCACTGCAAACTGGCGCGAAGCGTTATGCCAGTGCCTAACGAGAAAAGAACCGACCTTGTTTTTGTTCTCTCCTTTTAGAGAAAATGCAGTTGGGAGCGTATGATTTTGTAGCTGATGTTCATCACGCAGAGACGTAATTACACACAGATTATAGGCTGAGGCCTAGTCTGGGCTATGAACAGAACAATAGAATTCTGCGTTACAAAATATTCTGCAATGTTATGCTGATTTTTGGTTTAGAAAACCATAAATAAGCAACCAGGAATCTGCGCCTGTTCTTCTCAAAACAATTAGATTTTGCGCATGGCGCATCTGTGCTGAGACCATTTAGGCTATAAAGTATAATGTTTGAGATCTACCTGATTTAGGACGAAGTGGAAAAACTGTGGTTGAATGTTTCTGGTTTCGAAAATAAAGGCCCAGACGCAATGTCGTTTTTGCCAAAAGGTGGCACTGTTTAGGCCTGTATTCACCAGAGCGGCTTGTGACTGACCACAGCATCAAATCTAATGTTTTTCTTTTAGAGGCCCATATATTTTGCATGTCCTCTTCTGTAGGCCTAATTAAAATGTAAGCTATATTCGTTTTACATTCTATTACTAATAGCTATGTATAAGTTGTTAATTAATTAGTGTGTAGGCTCACATTACCGTAAAATATTATAGGGCTATAGGTTCATTTGTAATGTGTGAGTTTCACTCATACAAATATAGACTATACAAGTCTGCTTTTACAAAAAACACCGAGCACTCGAGCGCTTTATTTCCCCCACGTGTCCAAACCGGCTTCAGCTCAGAGTCAGACGTGCATTGGACAGCGTATGTGGGGTAACCTATCCTGGTGCTTTACGTCAACACGCAACATCACGTTTTATTTCAAAGCCCAGCTTTGTGCTCCTGTGACATCCTTTATTGTATCTGAACACACCTGCATTTGAGACCCGCACAGCATATGCAGAGTCACTTATTCAGTATCACCTGCATTCCACGGCTCCCACAGACGCCCTTATAGATTTTAAACTGCTAGGAAGCTCATGTAGACACCTAAGCATCTCGTGGAGACTTCGATGTAGACTTATTGATATTTATTATAATATTTCTATGAGTTTGGCTTCATAACGGATAGATTTCATAGCGGTTTCTTTCCAAAGCAAAGCCAAATTATGTCCTAATTGAATAGGAATGGGTTTCACCGTTTTACACTGACTCCAGGAAAAGATGTATTTGCATCATGTAGATTGTACCGCATACTCACGACGCGTCTCCAGGTCATTCTTTTCTCTTCCCCAGAAGTGGTCTTTATTCATTTGGAACAATGTATGGGGAATAACGCATAGCTGTGAAACGCGTTTGGATTTTGAGAGCTGTAGGCTACAGAGAGAGAGAGAGGGAGAGAGAGAGAGAGAGAGAGAGAGAGAGAGAGAGAGAGAGAGAGAGAGAGAGAGAGAGAGGAGGAGCGACGCGCGCACCAGCCCGGTGCACCCTGTCATCACGCGACGTTCAGAAGGAGAAGAAGCGGATGCGCAGTGTCCTTCTTTTCGGCCTTGCTTTCGGAATTTTTAACCGACTTAACGAGCCGAATTTTAAAGGTTCGGTGCAACTGTCCAGTGTGTGTGTGTGTGTGTTTTCCCTTCTCCTCTTTGGACTGTGGCTTTAATGATTTTGAGTTGCTAAAGAGCTTGGATTGGAGGAAAGCTGAATTTACGCAGTAAGTTCATTTTTTATCATCAAGAGGTGTAAAGTAAATGCTGCCAATCATTCGAGGTACACGTAGACTACTTAATGTGGAGGATAAAAAAACATCTACCTATAGTATAAGCTATGTAAAATAATGGCTCGAGCCTGTTCTTTTAACTGCTGTATATTATTGTCAGAATGTCACTTGTAATAAAGTGCGGGAAGCACCAAAGCCTGGCTGCGTGACTCTTGAGCGCACAGTGGCGTGATTGTTGGAGCCTGGGAAAGTGTCCCAGGCTGGGGCTGCAGGGACTTGACGCCACCGCCTCTTGTTCCCAGAGCCGTGTGTGCAGTGTGTGCGCTCCAGACACTATTGTGATGGTAATCAGCGCAGGCACGTTGTTGAACTTGATGTTGACTTTTTTCTTCCTTAAGATTTTTTTCTTTCTTTTTGCTTCTTTGTGGGAAGGTGCCGACTGTCTTTAATTTAAAATAAATTAATTTTAAACAGCTGTAGTAGGATACCAACATGTAACTTTTAAATCTAACAAAACACCAGCTAAACATAAGCATAATAGTTTTCTTTATATTTTAAATATATGGGCCTATATATACATATTTAACCAGCTTATTACGTAGTGTAAAATATACATGCATGTGTTTTATTGAAATATATTTAGCCCATGTTAAAACGTAGCCTAATAAATATACCTTATATTTATAATTTTATTATTTCTGAGCCTACCTATATTTTAACACAATTTCAGTGGCACTTTTAATGTATCATGAAAATACTTTTTATATGTGTGCAACAGGTGTAGGCCTACAGTAATTGTGTTTCTGGAGCAGCAATGCAGCTCGGGTAAAACACCTACAGTTATGACTCTCATGAATAAAAATACATTAAAACCAAACATCATAGACTATATTATTTTGCTGTATAGGGTCAAATTTGATAGGAAATTTAACAACAAATGTGTGTAAGATCTATCATTATTGCAGAATAACCTGCTGTATTTAGTCTTTTTGATATAACCTATCTAGCATTGTTGTACCATGTTCAGTCCTAATATATGTTTAAGATAACAATTTGGTCTACATCTGTTGATTATTGACAGATTTTCTTAAAGCAGTGAATAATAATCTATATGCAGCCTATAAAAGTTCATTTAATTACCCTAGTACATTCATTTAGTGACGGCAGTGATCAAACGATTATATTTCTTGTTTCTGCATAAATCTACGTTAGCGCACATAAGTCAGCAGTGGTTTTAAAACTCACTCCAACACTGAAATATTACATTCATTATTCACAAAAATGGCGCCGAGAAATATTTGTCGGTTCAGTACCATGGACAGAGACAACCCAGTATGTGAGCCGTATCACACGTAAAAACTCCAAAATTGTACTTTTTTTGCGTTATTAACAATGAAGCAGTTAAATAAATAAATTAATATGTGATTAGGCCTCTTCTGTACGCTAATCAGACCATTCTTCGGATACTCCGTGGCCTAATTCACACAGACACAAATGAATTCAGTTTGGTTTGAGAGTTTTATTCTGTGGCAGAATTTCTATCAATGTGCCATGCTAAAATACCAGGCTGCTTTTTCGTTCGGATCCAGACTCACTGGGCTGTACACGAGCAGGACGTTACGCACAGGGGGTGTGCCCAGGGGCTGCACGTGAGGGAGATATAGTCAATCACAGGTCTACTAATTTGAGTAGGCCCATAATGGGAATAATTGTAGATCAGTTAGATATCGTAACCATTCCACACAATTAGTTTATGATATGTTTAAATGATAAAAGTTTTTGGTGATCGAAGATTGAGTTTACATCAATTAACTTTAATGCGAATTGACACATTTTCACAAATGTGTGAGTATTTGCTTTTCAGGACCAAAATATTTGAAAATTAAACAGATATCTGTTAAATAGAAGCATTTAAATCATATTTTAAAAAGACTATGTGTCGGCTCAATACAAGTATTTAGGCCCATGTGTATTTAGTCAAACATATGTTTGTGTCGTAGGCATAAAGACTACCTTTTGTAAAGTCATTGACCTTTAACCTTGATATTCGTGAAGTTATGTGTAGCCTACGTAATTGGAGTACAATTATTCTTGGATGTGTAGTTACTTCAGTTTTAATATTTACAGCACGCACCTCAGTGTTCTAATTCTAGATGTGAGAATACTCACGATGTATTAGATGAACTGGAGAAATACACTAAATGAAATATTTATAATGGACTAATTATGTCATTTGAGTAAATGTGACATTCTAATTGGTCTTATTTTGTCCTCACTCTGTGCCGGTTATACACGTGTATCAGTGCGCGTGGCTTATTCAGTGGAGAGCGCGTGTCCTTTGGCTGCAGCCCCGAGGCCCCAGAGTGCTGCGTCCAAACGCCTCCTGCACCCCACTTCCGACACTTCCAGGCAACGCTCAGACAGATGCTTTCTCTCAATTTAGGTGTTTTCTTTTTTTTTGGTTTGTTTTTTTGTTTAATGCCGTTGTTATTTGCTTATTTTATGTGCACGGGACAATGCTCTTTGTTTCTACTATGCTGTGCACATGGCCATAGACAACAGCTGCATCACGGTCACATAGGCTACTGGATGTGATTAGAGCACTTTTCACGTTACATTCTGGACACATCTGTGTCCTATTGTCTAAAACAATCTAGTCCAAACATACACAGTAAATTAGTTGTTTAGTGGGCTACAATGCAGTGATTATATTATTTTATTTGTTTTAGTTTCATTTCAGACCCTCCTATTTAAACGGTGTAAAGATATGGCTTAGAATAAGCATTTTGTGTCCAAATTATTGTTTCGATTTCTTTACCTTCCAATCTCTCTATTGTGGTGCTTTAACTCGTCATGTCACTAACCAAACCTCCACCATATCCATCCACATCCACTGAGGCGGGACCTGTCTCACTAGATCATTGTGTTGACATTTAGCTGGAAGCCCTTTCGACTCCACTGTATGTGCTGTATTAGGCTGTGGGTAGTTTGTCATACTTTCAAACAATTCACGGGTTCATTCTCTCAACACTGAAACTATAGTGTATGTGGTGCAGGAATGGGTCGATGTGAGTTGGCATTTAATAAAACAAAAGCTAATCTGACAGTTGTTTGTGGGACCCTATGTGTAGCCCAAGATCTACTCTTTTGGGGAAGCGGGCTCCTTACTTCATCTTCCGATGAGGACTATTGCCTATTATCACCATGACCTCACATACGACATAATAGGCTGCAGTATGAAGCATGGTTGTCAGTGCCGGGCGCATATAGGGATGACGGGTCAATGTGTCACCATGCGTCTGCAGTGGGATAAATAGTCATGTTCAAGTTTATTGGCGTGATAATTGAAAGGTGGAGAATGACCAGAACAAAGGACAAATGTTCAAAGGACTTTAACTAAAAGTGTTGGACATGTTTCCCCTTGAAGCATTTAGAAACACCGTCCGCTGCCGTGGCGCAGGTGGGTGAGAGGATACCCTTTTAGCTTACGTGATGATAGGCTACCTTTACGTGCGATTACGTTTGATAGTAACACCGGAAGAATGGAATGCGTTAGAGAGCAGCAGAAGAAGAAAAATCAGTAGAAGAAGACGGAGGAGAGTGGCGGAGCGAGCGGGAAGCAGCCAGCAGCATCTCCATGTGACCACAACAAGCGGCGGCTTACAGCGGCGGCGGTCCCTTTAAGAGACATGGGTTAGTTTTTGTCTTTGGTTATCTAGCTGTATGAGTTTATGTAATATCATAAAGCTAGAGAACCGAATGTAGAAACTAATTCTACGGTCATCGGACGGAGCGAGCCGGAGGATGGGCACGGGAGCTGGAGGAGGATGGATGCTGCGTGGACCAAGCTCCGGAGCCCGCGGCAGCAGCGTGCACACCGCGAGAAACGCCTCCCTCCTCTGCCGCCTCTCCGGATGTACCGGTACCGGAGCGATATAACAATGATTGGGCTTTCTGGCACATGGTAGGCAGGGCTACTGGTGGGGTAACACTGGAAGCTACAGTATTTTAAGGAGGGAATGAGAGTGATTCGGTAGTTGTGCTGTAGGGCTAAAGCAATGGAACATTCCTGCACTTGGGCGCAATTGACGATTTTCTAACATGATTTTTGTTATTATTATTAATATATTGTTGACGTTAATATCTAGGAAGTGGCACGAACACGTTTAGTAGCAGAAATGACACATGATTGGACGTCTCACAGGAGTCACATGTTTAGTGCCCCCTCACTGTATCATATGCTGACTTATCTATCAGATATGGAAAAGCTCACAATGTCAAAGCAATGGCAATACTGCACTTAGATGTACAAAAGTGCCATGCCTATATAAGGACATTTTTTTTCTCTAAAGTCGGATGAAAGCTCCTCACAGCAACTATAGCCTGTGCCATTATATAGCCTAGGTGTGAGTGATGTCTGTGTATATGGTGTAGTCTATGTGGGGGAGTTGTAGTGGAGTAAAAGCACAATGTGGCCATCAAAGTAAAGTGACACAGCTTATGAAGTGGATCTGGAGACAACATCATGATTCTGCCCGTGTTTGTCAAAGGGATCACCTTACATCCCTGGATTTAGCTTGATTGATGCCCTTATTAACCGTGGCTTCAGGTCTGATGCACAAGAAGGACATCAAAATGATGGCTAACGCTGTTCAGTGCAAGGCTGACAACACACTCTGCATCTACTAACAAGCTCTCAAAGATTATTCCCACACAGGATCATACCATATTTTTGTTGTAATGCTACAGCTGACATGGAGGCACAGGCCTAACCAAGCCAACAGTGATTTGAATGAGAGCTTTAGGAAGCAGAAAAGTTGGCATAGGGACTGATTTTATGGCTATTTCATAACACTCTTTTGGGTTGCTCATCAGTTCGTTCCATTTCCATCCCAGCCTGTACAGAAGGGTAATGTCCAGTTCAGGGCTGTGTGGTGAAGCCTTTTGAATTTAATATAAAGGCCATTTGTGTGTTACGAGCTGCTGAAGCTGTAACTGCTGTGTGATGGTGGCTTCTGCTTTTGCAGTGTGGCACAGAGCTGTGTGCAGCCTGCGAGTGTAGGCCTCGGCTCAGACTGCGTCATAAAGAAGGTGAAGGAGCTGGAGCTGGTTTATTAGTCTGCTGTGGTGAGATACCTACACTGTTGTAGTATCAGTTTTGAATAGTAAGATTAACCTTCGAATAAAGCACTGTGTTTTCCCATATGGTTAAATTCTCTTCAAAAATGAAGCATTTTAAGTTGAGTTGAGTTCCATCATATCACATTATCACTGTCCATGGTAATATATATATATATATATATATATATATATATATATATATATATATATATATATATATATATATATATATATATATATATATATATATATACTATAACCACAAGAGTAACTGTATAATTTAAAAATGTTGGTATTATAAAGTTAGTGGTGGAGTTTCTTATCAGCTACTACTACTCAAATATGAATGTCTTCATTCTGACTGTGGCATCTGTGTCATAACCAGTAGCACCAGTCTGCTTTGCCCAGTTGCAGGATGAATTAATGCATTGCTGAGGGGGTAATAAATGGAGGATATGGGGCAAGCCTTTTGAGATTGAAATTCAGTCTGGAGAGTGAGTGAGAGCGAGGCAGGCGAGACACTGGTGTTCCCACATTAATATGTGTGTGTCTGTCTGGCAGGACCCTCTCCACCATCAAGAGCAGGCCCTCCACACCAGATGGAGCCCAGTCTAGTCTGGTCTAGCTCTAGCAGCACCTGCCACGAGACTGCATCACACACCGCCTATTGTCTTGTGTTTCCTCACCACAATTTCAAAATTCATTTCATAAACAATATCTCATCTCTTTGCACGGCGTTCTGAGAGCTAAGACAAAATAAATATTTTGAAAAAGGCAAGAGAATGAACAGCGATGATTTGGATGGAAGAGGGAAGACATGTTTAGGCAATATGTATGTCAGGTACTGCTTATGCATTCATGTCATACATTGGTAACCTCCGGATTGTCATGTGCACTGCCTCCTCTTGAAGAAACGGAAATATATTCCACATTTTCTCCCAACTCTCTCCTATTGTCTGCATTATATTAATATTGTTGAATATTTTGGCAATGTAGCGGTAGTGGAAGTTGCATGAGGATGAGAGCAGCTTGTCAACACGAATGTTCGAACCAAAATGCAGTCCTCCATGTTGTCCTATACACACCACATCCATTGTTTTAGCTTTATAGCCTTGCTGCATTTGGAGCAATACCACCAGTCTATAGATGTTATCTTGTTTGTGTCACACTTGGCCACCAGATTGCACAGCTCTTCCTATAGTGTGTGTTGTTGTACTTTTACAATGTGTGTGCGATAGTGCATACTGTATCCTTAAAGCTCCATCCTCCCTTCCTCCCCAGCACAATAAACATGACGGCACATTGTCAGTTGCAGAAAAAGGCCCTATACCTTATTTTGGTCTCTTCATATAGAAAAGAGAATAATAAAGAAAAGAAAAGAGATAATTTCAGCTTCAAGTTTCCTTTCACTATAATCTTGTTAATTAAAAAATATGAAGTTACCCTGTAATAACATGGGATAGTCGAACAAGATACAAGAAAGCATAGAACATTGACTGTTCATCTTTCCTTTGTCAAATAAGATGAAGTTTGGTACTTGTACAAATATATACTATTTCATCATTTTTCCTATTATCATTTTACCCTGAATTGCAATGTCCTTTATAAAAATTTCCCTGAACTTATGAATTCTGGGTTTGGTAGCCTAGCAACAGCCTCTGACCCATACAAGGGGAAAGAGGGAGAAAAAATTGAATGGCTGACATGCCGGCTGTAAACCCGTAAAGGACGCAGATTTGAGAGGATGTAATCTTTGAGTATTTTGTGTAATCGCTTGTGAAGTGTGTGTGCATGTTGTGTGCCCCAGTTCTGAGGCACAGTATTGTCATGCATTTTATCTTCTTTGGACAGTTCAAAGGTAAAATGTATGGAACTTTACAAAGGCAAAGATAGTAACTTAAGTAAATTGTATCCTTGTGCGTATCTTGCTTTATATATACATTTTTAATTAGAAATTCTTTTTACCTCTTTATTTTGGGAACACTACATTTTATGCATTCGAACTGAAAGGATCATTGTGTGCTTTTGCTCAGATGCATCCTCTTTAATCATGATAACCAAGTAATTATTCAAAATGTTACATTTCTTATTATTTTGCCTTGTCTAATGGAAGTTACCTTATGTTTTTGTAGGACTACGTGAAGAGGTGCTATCACAGAGAACTTCTGAAGGCCTGCATGTGGTCCCATATGGCAGCGCATCAAAAGGGGACATGGCGTTTTCATCTGAGAAAAAAAAACACTCGCTTGCTGAAAATACAATATATTATCGGTAAGGACACAAAGGAAATTCTCTAATGTATTTCCACCACACTGTAGACTAGACCTTAAACATACACGGTGGTAATATCTCAAAGAGTCTTATCCGTTCATGCCTCTAAATCCCTCCCTTCTTATATCTGATCCAATTTGTTCAATTCTTTGGTTTAGGCATCTACATCACAGTGTGGCCACTTAAATAATGGCTATATATTTTAATTCATTTGTCCACGCTTTTTATCCCTTTAAGAATACACAGGATAGTATTATAAGGGTTGGGGGTCCTAGGCCTGCTGTGTGCATAAGGGGTGCTCATGTGGAAAGCTGCTCACTATAATCCCTATTCCTTTACTCCGCCCACCAGAGTCCTAACTTCAGTCCTTGTTGACTCATACATCCGTCTCTCTCTATCTTATATGTTTGGGGCTATGCCAACTCTGAATCTCTGAATGGCAGTTAAAGTGTGTGTATAAAAGTTAGCACTAGACACTTTTCTAGCACCATTATTGCGGTCATAAAATATCCATACTCCGCCAGATTCATGTGGAGTGTATTTTATTGCACCAGTTTTGCACGCCGTATATGGAGATCTAAATTAACCTGAGCCAGTGTGTAAAGTTCAATGTGGAGTGACTTACTCTACTAAGCGAGAATCCTATTTTAAATAAAGGGCTATAAATAAAAAAAGGTGTAGTCATTGATAAAATACGCAAAATTGTGAAAGTAGTGAAAAACTGTCCCTATAGGCAGTTGTACAATCTTGCAAAAATGAAGATACATAGCCAATGAAGATAGAACTAAACTGACCATGTTCAAGTTCGTAGGTCATATGTGGACTGATTCACAAAACCTTAAATCAACTAATTTGTTGAAATTTTTTTGAAATTAGTGTGCACTGTACTCGTATGTCAAAATAGCACAATATATTTTTATGGATAGAAAAAAAGAGCTCATTATTGGTTTTATCTGAAACAAAAGTCAGTTGTTAACCATCTGTTTTTACATCACACAACTTTGCACAATTCTATACCTTAAGCTCACCTTGCCTATCATGTGCTACATTGAAGGCAGTTACAGTAAAGTTAAGAACGCAGCTTCCCTCATGCACATTCAACCTCCCACTGAGAACAAAGTGGAAAGAGTGATGGAGGGAGAGGAGATTGAGTCCTGTCATTGGGGAGAAGGCGAAACACAAGACTTTTTTTTTTAAATTTTTCCCTCCAGGGTTAGATGATCATTCTGTGACATTGGCCTAGTTCTATATCAGCATACTCCCCCCCACCCCACCCCTTGAGGAAGAGTAGCGTTGGAGAATCAGACAAGAGAAGATCAGAGGACATTTCACCGCCCATGGCTATCCTCCTCCGTAGCGTTCGACCACCTCTTAAAGCACACCCTTTGCGTTCGCCTCGACTGCCGCTTCACTTTAGTCAATATCATCTCCGCAAACGAGATAAATCGATTCAAACGAGCTTCGGTCATACGCGGCCTTTAGAAGTGGAGGCATAGCTACGGGCAAAATCTGATGCACAAGATGCATCAATCAAGAAGTGACATGTTCTTTTTAGCATTCATAACAGCAATTAAGAGTCAATTTAATGTACTCTGTTGTCCAAGTTATAATATTTTTGTTTGGAGTCACAATCTTAATACTATTTACACATGTTACCTGATATCACTAATGATAAAATTCAATGATACATACTGAGACCCAGATAGCCTGCTGAAGCTATGCATGCTTATATTTTTACATTTCAATTTAAACTATGCCACAGTGTACAGTCTACATTATAGAATATGCAGCGACAAATACTGTTTGTAAAGTGAATGTTGGTTAAAGCTTCTACAGTTGAGTACACTCATGTTTATGGAAAACTGTAATCCGCTCATTTTCCCTTCTTCAGATCTGGTAGGCCATCTTTCCTCCCTCGTACTTTTTCTCTCAAAAACACTCCCCTATATCTCTAAACCTCTCCCTATTCAGACTCATCTCAACATCACCTCACTAGTTTTTCCTCCCCAGCCCAGAGAAAGCAATTCAGACTGCTGCTGCACATCGTCATGGCATGTTGGCCAAGGCAGATGGAGTCCTTTCAGGTTCTTGGCTTCAACCTCCCTCCATCCCTCCCTCCGCCTCTCCAGTAGCTGCCACTTTGCTGCTTCTTAACATTTCCTCAACGTGCCTGGTGCATCAGCGTGAGCCAAGCACTACCGTACAACCCGGAATAAGTGTCAGTAATCGGGCACATTACGTGACCTTTTAAAGTTTCTCCAAATTGCATATTGAGATGCCGACGTTTTCTTTCTGCAGTTTTACAGTTGGAATCAAGTGCCCGAAACAAATGAAGCCACTATTATGCCTTTAACACCGTCTTATTGTAAGCTTTAGCACTAATAGGTTAACTTTAATGGCAAAACTAAACACCCACTGGCCACCCGCAGCTTTTCGAAGTTGGCAATCTCCTTTTAACAGCCTGCTGCCTTGCTTGTTTTTCCCTTCGCTTTCTCAGATTTGTATGCATAAACAGTGCCGCTTGGCTGTTCTTAAAAGTTGATTTAAATGATATCCTCTGCATTATGCGGCTTGATAGGAAATAAATCTCTTCAAATGAATACACTGGATGTGGAGTGGAGGCGAAGAAATGGGTGATATGTGTATGCGTGAGGGTGGGCTGGGGTGTAGTGTGGTGTATGTTAACATAAATTAAAGTCCTTTTGCAGAAAGAAAATAGACTTGCGGAAACATAAGAGAAAAAAAATACACAAAAACAAATAAAGGCAATATTTAATAGTTTTGAGATTACTTTTCAGTGGTGTTGTTCAGGCTGCTATTCAAAAGTGACTTGTCCATGCTCTTCCCCATGTACATTGGTTTTGCACTGCTCTCCGGTATGTCAGCGTTAAGCTGAATAGTAAGTTGGCTGTATTAAAATTTGGCGGCTGGGAGAGTGGGGTGCCCAGTGGTGACAAGCAGACAGGAGGGAGGGCCTGGGGGTGCACTGAAAGGCGGCAGGCTGCGTAGTGAATGGGAAAGTAGAGGCCGAGAGGGTGGGGGCATTTGGTTGGGGGGCCTCCACTGGTTCAATGCAACGGCCAGAGCAGCTGTGAAAAGAGGTCTCCCCTTTTTCCCACGCCCGGCACCATGCACAAACCCTGCTTCAGCCTGCCAGGGTTAAGTCAAATTTCTAATATATACACTGGGCCTGTGGACTTGCACAATGCTACACACAGCTCATTTATTTTATGTATGCACACAGACACTTGGGTAGGCAGGCTCTCAGACGGCAGCAGCAGTGGAGGGGGGTACAGGGAGACAGTGCAGGATAATGACTCTGATTTCTACCCCAGTGACGCTATTGTTTTATATTAGACATGGCAAATTAACAAAGTGACAACACACGTCTGCATCTGCTCACTGCACTTCAGTTTGAGTTATTTTAATGTAACGAAAAGATTCAGTTCTTTGGTGCCTTTTGACAGCGCTGTTAGGAAATTGTCCAAGTAAGTGCCATGGAGGGAAATATTTTATTTAACAACTCATTATTTATTACAATAAAATGGAGGAAATGAAAAATTCAATGGTATGCATAACAATTTAAATTGAATTACATGTTTAAGTTATTTTATTTTCCCATTGACGTTAATGCAAATTGCTGTGTTTAAGTGTAACTATTCATAATGCTTCCTTCTTGTCATAGCTAGTAAAGGGAAAACCCCATTGTCCTTATACCCCCCCTTAGCACCTCCTAGGACCAGATGCCCTGCTGCATTGTGTGGGTGCTGAGGACAGACAGAACCACTCCCATCCAAAACGCACTATGATGTCACCCTTACTTGTACGTCTATGTGTCAATCAAGGTCTGGACAAGAACTTGAGTGTGGGAATAGATCGCTCATCCTGGGGGGTTGGTGCTGTTAGGGGGGGTTATAGTTCGTCTGATTGGAGTTGTGTCTGGTCTGAGAGGTCAGTGAGTGGACTTGAGCATGGAGATGTCTCTGGTTTTGGATTTGGTGTGGGAGGGATTGCAAGGGTGTATCCCACAACTCCAAAAAGAAGTGGAATTTAAAAGAGTCCATAGATCTTGTATCCTCCAGATCGGGCCTTGTTCAAACTTCTCAGTTAGTCTCACAAAAGCCCTAAGCGCAGTGGAGCTAGAAAATTCAAGGAAACAAGGAAGGTGTAGTTTCTTCAAAAGCTTTTCAGTTTTTAGTTTAGTCATTCATTTGTCCTTGACACATTTAATGAAACGGTTTTAGACAGACAATTGTTAAGTTCATTGTTCATAAAGTGTGTTTTTGTTGCATTATACTAGCTAACATTAGTTATAGAGACAGTTGCATTAAGAGGAGCAGCGTTTAAAAAATGTAAAACAAATTTAAAATGTGTGTGATTTGATTGGGATTAGCCTAAATTAATTGTTTGGGGTGACGAGTGTAATTTCTAAATAAAATAATGAACAATATTACAAATAAACACAGACACAGATCAAGGTTTGATAGTAGAAATCTCAGACCATTAGACCAATATATCCTATGTAGCTTAATGTGACCCCTACAACCTCCAAATTGCAGTTTATAAAAGTTTTTGCTACTTTTCCAAGCCAAACAAGCAGCAAAAAGAATAGTGACTATATGTGTTCCTATTCAGGCTTCTACAGTCTGGCACTTTTTCCAAGTTATAATATTTTTGCTACATTGCATAGTACATGTTCCCTTACAGGTGAGCCCCTCAATTTTCATCTTCTCTTGTGGTGTACATCATTTGTCACCTATTCGGGCCCTGCCATTTCCCTAGCCACTGTTTGGTGCACATAACTGTCACTCTTAAAGATGATTCTGCCGAGTGACAGTGGTAATGTTCCAGTTACACAGGCTCAGTCAGCTCTCTCTAATGGTAAACATTTACAGGACATAGACACATGCTTTTGTCATTAATCCCATACATTTAGACTATAACTTGTTCTAGCTGTGTCCTCCCTGTGTCTCCCTCTCTTTTCTCTGACTGGGTGAGGTGATAGCAGTTGGAGACAATAAGAAAGACTCACTTAATTAGCTAGACGAGAAGATGCATTGTGGCAATTACAGAGCACAAAGGGAGGGAGAGGTATGGGTCTGTAGTGTGTTGCGGTGACTGTTTGCCTCGCTGGTGTAGCATAGAGTGCAGCAGGCCTTTATAAGGGGGAGTGAAAACAGTAACAATGGAAGACAGGATGTACTCCACGTGTAGAGCCATTTTCAGCCCGTTTACAAAGGCCCACAATAGCAGCCAGTCTCTTAAAGCAGGCTATGCAGAGTCTGTATTCATTTTACAGGTGTATTGTGGTCTGTAAAATGCATACTGTACACCTCAGAGCAAAGTACCTCTATACACCCATGTCCTTGTGTATGGATGTACTGTGCATTTGGTCTGAGTTATAGTGTTCTCAAGTGCATTAGTTGTAGGACTCAAGTTTGGAGGACTAAGTATGCATTAATCTTCCCTTGAACTAAAATCCTGGGAAGTAGTATTGCTAAAGTGGGCCTGTTAGTACAATCTTACAGTTTGCATTTTGGAGTATTATAACTAATAACAACTGATCCATAGTGATCTGTATTAGGATAGTGAGATAAATTAGTATCAAACAGATATTATTGATTGTATTTTATTTTTTATTATGGTGCTGATGTTTTAATGTAGTTTAATGTAGTTTTTTCAACTTTTATTTGTTATTTTTGATGACTATTTCTTCTGCTAGTCAGTTATATATCTGTAACAAAAATAATTTCTCCTTGGGGAAGAATATGATTCATTCTGATTCTGAAAGGTGTATTGTGCATTGTCTCATGTACAAAATTGTGCCAATGTTACCATGCTTCCAAGTTTGTCTAGTCCTAATGCTAATCTATCAGATGTGGTTTAATTCACATCAGTGACCTGTCCCTTATCAAAACTATAACAAACACAGCCACAGCTATTTTGTGAACAATAATATGTGCATTCAAATCTACCTCACTGCAGCGTTTAGCCTGTCCATGTGCATTGTATTGTATCTTATGGCTGTGTTGCAGTGCAGCAGTCCATCCATGCTCTGTTCTATTTGTGAGCGTCGCTGAGTGGGCTACTGTCGGGTGCCAGTGCCTGTTTGTGTGTGAGGCAGAGTCATGTCTGGCACAGAGCATCCTCCTACAGCGCAGTGGCCTCAGGGTATTTCTTTCATGAAGTCAGATAACATCCCAGCGACCCCCTCTTCCCTTTTTTATAAGAGTTCTTTAACCTTGATAAATGAAGTAGAGGCAGCGATGGGAGTGAAGGAAGGAGAGAGAGGGAAGGGAGGAGAAAGTTGCGGGCTGTAGGGGGCGAGGGTGCGATGATGGAGGGAAGGAGATAGAGAGAGAAGCAGAGGAGAGGCACCAGCTCCCCGGCCGGCTTCCTCTCAGGATCAATAATGTTCGGAGAGCTGCTGAGCACTCCTGTCTGGCAGCTCTACCATAGGGGATGCAAGCTAGGGATGAAGGGAGGGGGGCAGGAGAGAAAAGATATGTTGAGAAAGCTGCCCTATCTCTTTCTTGTCACCCCTTTTTGTGAGCAGAGAGAATCGAAGCAGACAACGATGTAGACGTAACAGAAGATGAAGGGTGGAGCAGAGTTTTGACAAGTATTCAGCTGCACCTGGCTTCCTGTGCCACCCACCCACTGTCCTGTCCCGCTGCGAGAGTACGAGCACCCACACACGTGCACTGACGTCTCCGTTTTACAGAGCCACAAGGTTACACAGTGTCGATACAAACACACAGCGCCTGCCGACAAATGGGATTTGGCATGTTCCATCAACACTGCTGCCAAATCCCAGTTGTTAAGTGTTGCAGAGCCATAACTGTCTGCAGCGGGCTGTGATACATGAGTCCTGCTAACTCTCCTGCTAATATCTGACATTAAAGCAACACATTGTAACTTGGCCATGAAGTCATTGAAATATTTAGCCTTCAAAACAATCCAAGCTCCTATATAAAAAGTGCACCAGGAATTCACATTGGATCATAGTAAGAAATATTGCGTCATAACAGCCACTCCTTTGAATGATATTGAACGAAATGATTTCTCTTAAGACAAGGTGAAGTTTATGTATCTATTCCAATGTAGGGGATTTAATGTTGTGACAGTTCACAAGTACATTAAAATATATTAATAATATTAAGTTTCATTAATAGAAGTAGTGAATTCTTTTTAGCATATAGGATACAATAATTCAGTCACAAATCCGTCAAAGACATGTACAGTATATTTTGTGTAGGAACATTGGGAGTCGTGATAGTAATGGTGGCATAACGACCAAACAAAAGCATCTATTCAAGAGAAAAGCTTTAAGTGATTCTCCCTCACTGTCTGCAGGTCATGTACACCTGAGCTCTCTCCCTCTCCTCTCTGCCCCTTGTACTCGATTTCCTTGCTCGGAGTTTAAGTCGCCGTCGTCCTCCCTCCTCTGGCCATCTCTCCTGGCCTTTTTGCTGTCCTCTGTTAGACCTGATCCTTTCATCTTCTCTCCCCTAATCCTGTGCTGGAGAAACCCTCTTCACCCCTCCGCCACTGCTGCCCATTGCTTTCTTTTTAACTCATGCCTCTTCTTATTTTAGCGTGTCCCTCTGCTCCTCACTCCACTTTCTTCCCTTTCATGGCCTTAGTGTTTTGCTTTTATATCTCCTGCATTACCTTTTACTAAGACTTCTGTGTTCCTAATTAAGTTAGTGATCAGTGAATGCCCCGGGAGAGCAGGTTGGTCCTCCCTTCCCAGGAGGGGGGTGTATTGTGTGTTGGCTGACCAGTGTAATCCTCCACCAGCGTAAATGTGCACTATCTAAGTGCCCTGTAGCCTCTGTCGGGTGTTAGCCCCCCAATGAGAGCCATGCCCTGGCCTGGTCCTGCCTGCTGTCAGCATGCCTGACTTTTGACTTATGGGATTGTGCAGTTGGGAACTTTAATCTTACAAGGACTGCAATTGCATAGTAGGCTGTGTTACCAGTTAGTTCCCCTGTGTAATGAAAGGCAACAATAAATTGTAATAGAAAAGGCACTGGACATATTTTAATAACTTATATATATGACATGTATTCTTCACTTGCTACAAAATAAAATGTTAACGTCTAACCTAAAATTTGGCAACATCATCATGATTAAAATGAAAATGATTATTCTGTATTATATTCTGTATTAATGCATGAGTACAGTTACCATACATATGACAACAATTCTATTCACTTTGCAGTGTTTAAGCTTTAGTCCTTTACTTTTCAAGGGAAAGTATCTATACTCTGAATTGTACAATTTTGTAAATGATAGTGTAAACAACAATATGAACAAATCTGTATCTACAACAATATAGCTTAAAGTGTCTCTTAAATGGGACCTCATTTATTGCCCATATACTCTATCCCCTTTATATTTCACACACACATTCACAGGAAGCAGACAGGTAAGGTTGCCATGGGAACAGCTGGTCAGAGTTTACCAGAGGGGAAACAAACAAAGTACTGTTCATGAAAGAGGGTTGTTCTGCACTTTAGGAGCACTGATACCTGTGTGAGTTTGCAAATGGGGGCGGCATGTCATGTCTGGTCATTACAGAGCTTGTGTGGCCAAGGTCCCATATACCTGTTAGCATCTATGGCTATGCCTGAAATGGTTTTATAAAATGATTGGCTCTCAGGGATGGCAGCAGAGGAATGTAATGTGATGTCCTCTCTTCTTCTCTGTGGAAATATAGGTTAGCTTTCACAGGATACTATTCACAAAGAGACATTTCCTTTCATTACTCGCTTTTCACTCCCTGCCTGCCTTCTTCCTTTTCCTCACTCTGAAGGCATACAAACAAAATGCATCGAACTTCCCATAAAAAGTCATAAAAATGCCACCAAGGCTTCTATGCTCCATTTATGCCCCCACCCCTTTAATGCCTCTCCTTAGCCCTGCACTTGGCTGCTTGAGTAATATTTATTGCACTGTGTTTTTTAATCTCCATAATGCTGTCCCCCATTTTCTATGAAACAAACAAGTCCAGTGCTATGGGGCAACACAGTATCACCATTTTTACTTGTATACCTGCTGTCCCCGGCCTGTCCCCGGCCTGTCCCCTCTGCCCGCTCCTTCAGTTCTGACACACAGACAAACGCACTGTTCTGCCCCTCTTTGCCTTTCACCTCTCAAACCTCCCTCCATCCATCCTGGTAGACGGGCACAATACAGGCGTTCTATCCTGCGGCAGGGAGAATGCAGCCCTGAACTAACAATATCACCAAGGCTGCTTGAATGCCGCCGAGTCCCATTGTGCTCTGTCAAAGGGGAGTTAACACCCATGTCTGAGCCCAATGAATAGTATTATTGTGTCTGAGACATGCACCGCACCCCCAGACCCCCCCATCCTTGTCCCCCTAACTCAACTCTTGTCCCCCTCCCAAACTTGGCTCTCTTGTCCCAACAGTACGTGCCCCCCTCGCACAGTTCTTGCATGTGCTCTTCTTAACCGACAGCCCTCGCTTCCAAAGCCTTGCCGGCCCACCGATTCGAACCCTCTCCACTTTACTTCTCTATTCAGTTGCCAGTTGGTCCACGGGTTTCTCTCTTTCTCAGGCCTGTGGAGGGTGGAGGGAGCTAGACTGAAGGGCTGTCAGAGCCCTCACAGGATATTTCGGGGAATCATGTGGCTGGAGCGACACAGTGCAGTGGGGGTTGAATTTGTCCGTGGCTTTCTCTGTTCATGAACACAATGACACCAAGAATCCTCAAAGAAGTGTCCCTCCAACTGCTATTATCATAAGAAGGGGACTGCTGAACCTATTTAAATAATTCTACATGATACAAAAGCTGAGATGTTTTCTTTGACAAATTTTCTATAGAGCAACACTGGCACAGCCAAACATTTCCATTCCTTCACACACAGTTGTCCAGACGAGTCCACACAGGCAAACAGAGACTTTTAAATCTCCCGCCAACTCCAAATGTATGTGCTACTATCAAAAGCAACAGTTATTGCCTCCTGCTGGTAATGGCCAGTCTAAAGCTATTTTTGTAAATATTTCTGATGATTCTGAATATATTCTATTGATGCAGGGGTGATTTTTATAATGGACCCACTCTCGCTGTTTTTGCTATCTGCAGCACATCAGAATGCAATAGCTGAGAGTACCTTTGGCAGCCAGTATCTCGTTCACTGACACACTTAACTCTTAGGCCTCCATCTCTACAGCTTTTGCACTGTGAGGTTAGGAGGTTCACAAACCCAACTGAGAGACCATGCTGAAATGCTCACCCCTGACTTCTGCCTGATCAAAGGCCCAGATTGACATTCACAATGGGTGCATTCTAAAAGTTAGAATTAATTTGTTTTTTCCTGTATCTCTGTCTTTGGTTGTTGTGTACAGGGAGAGGAAGGAGGCAGTGGAGGAGGAGAGTAAAGCAGAGTGGGTGGAAGGATGGAAGAGCACAGTGTACATCAGATTGAGGAGGTGGTGAAGCAATGAACCCGGAGCAGGTGAACACAGCTGCGGACCGCCATGGGCTCTCTGGCTGCCTTTCTCTCGTGGCCCAGCGCTGCATTCACTGGTCCCAGGGATACAGCAGGGGCCAGCCAACACTGCGGCAGAGTGGGCAGGCTAGGCCAACCCAGCCCAGATAGATGCAGGTGAAGCGGGTGAGAGGAGCTCTCTTTCCCGGCGGCGAGGAGCCTCGGCAGCAACGCGGAGCAGCACAAATCGATAGAGAGGAGAGAGGCGAGCAGAGGTTGGCCAGCACTGCCTGCAGGCCTTGGAGCCCAGGGACCCACAGCTCCAGTGCTCCCAGCTCCTCTCCGCATCGCTCCTTCTATCTCTCTCCAACAGTCCCGCATCAGCCGGGACTGGGCCCTAACCCTGCACTGCCCCACACGCAGTGTCAGCGGGCCAACATGTGTGTGTGCACAGGCAGTGAAAGAAAGAGTTACACTTTGTGTGTGGTTTGCCCGAGGGCCTTTCACTGCGTCCAACACCACTTGATAAAACTTTGTCAGAGACACGGAGCCAGCAGAGGGTGAGAAACGAAAGAAGAAGAATACGGCATGTCAAAGCTCTCTCCCTCTTATTACTCATTCCACCTTTTCTGTTTGATTCATCAGAGGCACTGCTCTTCGGCCCAGTCCCACGTCCAACACTGAAGCTCACAATATTCCAGCAGAACCTGAATAAAGGGACAATTTGAACTTTTTCTCTCATCCACCCTATCAGACGGAGACTGTCTTTTCACCTTAGATTTTCTTAGCCGTACTACAGCAGCTCCCATCAGAGGATATGGCAGTGCAGTATTGATCAATATGGTGGAGGAGAGGAAGGAGGACCCTGGCTCTCACAGCTCTCTCTCAGTGTGGAAAAGGCACCTGAAGTCCACTTAATGCTGCGAAAGGAATTCTGTGGCAGCACAAGTGAACGGCTGCTAATTGAATGAGAGATGAAAAGGACAGTAGTTCTACCTGCTCCAGGCCTTACCTCCATTCATGTCTAATATAGCATACTTTGTCTGACTCTTTTCTTCTTCGCATTTACTGAAGTCCTCCTGAACACAAAGAGACCTCCTCTTGAGATGTTTTAACAAAATTGCTGGTGACTCAAGAAAATTGTGAACCCTTGGAATGAAAGTCCCTGGCTTAACACTAGTGCAAAGGTGAAAGCCTCTAGCTGCAAGTTTTTTTCACGTGTGATAAAAACATCCTGCTCTGAGCTTTAAGAGGTCATACAGTACAGTGTGTGCACTTGGAAGGGCATTAAAGGACAGAGGGACCATTAAACCCGCAGAGGCTACACCAAAGTTCATACACTCGGTGAGTACAGTATATTACTTGTTCTCTTTTTTTAAACCAAACAATTACAGCTCTTTTGAGAAATAGCTGGAACAATATGTCCCCTTTTTTGATGAGAGTGATGTGATGAGCTCTGCACAGACCTGCTGCATGTTGTGCCAGTCTCCACAGTGGGCTCCCACCAAGAGCTGGGCTGTGATCATCCTGCCACTGACTGTTGGAGGAGTTAGCTCTTGTTGTCTGTATCAGGGAGAGTATTAAAGCACTCTTCGCCCTTGCCTGCCAATCTCCTGGCACACAGAAAGAGACTGGCGCCGCACTTCGCCTCAGCCTGGCAGCGACCCATGCTTACAAAATGGCCGATTCCTGTCTGCCAGCTGTCTCCCAGTGCCAAGATGGCGCTTGCTTGCTTTTTAATGCCCGCTGTTTGCCATCTGCCCTTTAATTGTTAACGGCTATGCAAATATGTTGTAATTGCATTTGCATGTGCTTGATTCTTAACCCCTCCTCTTTGGCTGTAAATAATGGCGCCCATGTTAAGAAAAGGAAGCACAGTACTGCACGGCTGCTGATTGAATACGCAGCACGGACAATTAGCAAATGAATGTTGCACGTTATTGTTCTGTACTTTACTCCTCTTTAAGCTCATCTTATTCTGTATGCAAATTGCCACTGGCTTTTTCCTGCTTTTGATACCAGCTGAAAAATGGAGAATTCCTGTTTTTCTGAGCGGGACTCATTTGTAGATGCTCGTGTGTCTTCTCATTGTGCCATATGTGACATCTGTGATTGGCTGCTTTACTGGGGGTACCCTGCCTCCCGTGACAGCCAAAGCCCACACTGTAAAAAAGTGGGGCTGGAGCGAGGGAGAAGCATAACATAATGACCTCATTAGCATGCTCAGCACTCCCCGCTATAGGCCCTGGTGTGCTGCTGCGCCGTGGGACCCACCGGTGTACGCCCTTCTCACAGCACTCAGCATGCAACATTGTGTTCTCCCCACACAATGCGGCGCTTCATACAGGCTTTATTACGCCTTGTCAAAGCGCAGGGGGATCAGGGGTATCAGTGGCCGAGCTGCAGGGTACAGCCAGTGTACGTGGAGTTGGAGATGTATCGCTGCTTTATGGTCTTAATGTAGGGTTAGCAGTTGATGGATCCTCCTCTGTTACCTCTGTCCACTGTGTTTTTATGAATCTCTATGTGTGTTTTTGTGCAATTGCCCATTTCTTTGTGAACTCCCAAGGCGTTTGTGGATGTTTTCACCTGTCACTGCTAATTATTAGAGAGGGGGTTTGGCAAATTGTTTGTGTCCTGGAAATAGCCAATCATCCTTTCTCAACAAGTACAGTTTTATGTTGTTGTCCTGGAGAAGTGCTTTTAACTTTATAGTGCCAGGAAAGGATCACAACAATCGCAGTTCTCTAACACACAGGCAAACCATATTTTTAGTTTCATTCATCTTTCATTTAAAATTAAATTTCTTATTTTGATTAGTGAGTACTTGAGTTAGCATGTGCATTCTGGGAAAGAGGACTCCTAATATGAAATGGACTTTATATAAATCCTTATAAAACCTTGCCATGCAAACATCACCTGATTTCTTGCCGGACATTGAATTACACAGTGTTCTCTACTCTCGAACTCTGCATAGCAACTGCGATAAATGACCTTATAAATCATTTGATAAGCAGCCAAGAAATCTGTGCTTTGCTTAAATAGAGCAGCTCCCTCCTGTTATTGTACTCTTTTATCAGACCAGGCCTGGTTTTAATCAAACCTCTCTGTCTCATCAGCCTATATAGTGACACTGATTTGGCCAAGGTAGAGTTGAGCAGGTTAGTGTACAACCCACGTTAGCCTAGAGGGGATACAGCCTACAGTATTCTTTTGTGGAGAGAATGGCATTGTCAAGAAGATAGACTGGCAGCCTTTTATTGTGGCAGGCAAACTGGAATAAATTATTTTAATTTGTCTGTTTACTGCAACTATGCTGCTGCTCCGCTATGGCAGCTTTTTAAGGTTAAACAATAATCGTCATCCTCATATGTAAACCTGTGGCGACCATATGCTTCATAACACGTGCTTCCAAGCTGCTATAAGTGTTACATATATCTGCCCACTAACACATTTGCTAATCCATATTATACGGATATGTCCATTCACACTTAGTCAGAGGGAAAAAAGGACATGCTCCCTCCACATCATCTACTGCAGAAAGCTTTTATGCTAATCACGGCCAAGGCCATGTGTGTAACGACACTGCTGCAATTATGCATAATTCAACACAAAGGAAAGGGGCGAGATGGTTACAGTACAGCACACTTCAGGTGGACAGGGAGCATGAACAGTGTGCAAATGGAAGGAGCCAATCAAACCAGGATACACGCTCAGGCCACAAATACACTGCATACACCACTTTACAGTACGACTGCACAAAATGAGAAAATTTTGTGATTGGCAATAGGCATGGTTAAATTGACATAATAATATAAATCATATTGCTTTGGATTTATATAGAGCCTTTCAAAGCTCACAATTTATCTTCATTCAGAGTTTTCACATTGGAAATTATTTTAACATGAATGTAAATGTCACTTGGAACACCATAACATTATCGTGTACTGCAATATGCTATAATCGCAGATATCGCTCAAGGCAATGACTTTTAGATTGTATAAAAGGAAAAAAAGGAAAAAGATGCCAAGTAGTAATCTACACTTTCCCAACAATTTTCTTATTTACACTTTGAAAAACAGGCAGAGCTTTGTTTCCATTTGCATACTGACAACATCAGTAAATGCTTTCTTTAAGGCAATTGTGTGGGTAAATGTAATTTGGCTTGAACATATTTAAACTATGCACCTATATTTTGGGGTTATTTGGTCGTAAGGTTGGATGTATTCATTTGTGTGTGTGATTGTTGGTCCAGTCCAGCGTGGTGTTTCTCATTCAGATTGCCCACTGCTTTTGATTTGCTTGGCTATTGATTGAACGTATTCAATCCGCTGAAGTAATAGTTGCTGAAAGCATTTACAGCCATCGCTCAATCCACCCCTGCTTTTTTCCTTTATTGTGACCAAACAAATCTTGTGATATTTTTTCCAACCTCAAAACACTTTAACATTCAAATGAAAATTGCATTTGAATTATTCATCTTTTAAATACACCACAAAGGGAATTTGTGTGTGTTAGAGTCTGCGTTTTCAAGAACTTCCCTTAAATGGAGGTGTTTGCAAACTGTAGCATTTCAATCACTATTTGTTATGCAAAGAAAAACATTTGATTTTCTGGAAGCAGTGTGGCTGAAAGAAAAGATGTGTTGGTTGGAATTTCAAAAATGTATTAAAATTTGGAGCATATAAAAATATTGTCTATAAAACAACTTCTAGTTTATGGGGATTAGAAACAGTTCTAATCCCTAATTACTAATTTTGGAGTCTGTTAGGGCTTGAAGACATTTTATTTGTCAGTGAGTGCACTTGGCGCAGCAACCTAAGTTCATTTCATTGATACTCAAATGCCTTATGTGAAACTAGCCTTCTTAAGAAGTCATTCCTGAGTCAAGTATTCCCTCCGAGCTGCTGCGCTGAGCCCCAAGTCTGATTATAGACTCAGGGAAAACAGTCAGGCATTTATCCAAGTCACTGATTATGTCATTTCAACAGGCTGCAAACAGTGCGACGGCCCAGACAGCTCTGAGGGAGAATTATGAAGCTGGAGTGGAATGGAGGCTGTATGAAAAGGAAATGAAAATGGAGTAGTGGTGTATGTGTGATTAAACTGCCTGCTTGGCGGCAAAAGGCCACGCTGCTGTAGCACAGGCCTGAGATTTGGCCATAATGAAAATGTGAAGGTGGAGGGGTTTGAACCCGGCGAATGACGCCTCGCAGCACACATATATTTTAGAAAAGCCTCTACATATGTGTGCGTATGAGTGGAAATATGGCTGAGCCTGCCACATAGACTCCTGATACAATTCAAAGCCAAAGAGGAAAAGTACTCTGCGTCAAGCAATATAAAGGCTGCCTGAATCCAAACGAGAAAATTAGAATTAATGTTTCGTCAGTAATTTTCACAAATCACTGAATATCCTTGAATGTCGTTGCCCTTAGAAACAGGCATGGCCGCCCCCTTAAAAATACAGGCACATAAATATTAAATTGGCCCATTCAGATGCAGAGACAGCATCCCAGCCATGAAGCGTGGGAACGGGCTAAATGATTAGGGTAAAGAGGATGAGGGGGTTGAGGTTAGTTCACGGCGAGACATAGCAGCTGCACTGACTTCCATTCAGACTCAAGTTACGGAGCGCAGGGGTCAAGGTCAGGGGTGTGGTGGCGGCGGGTGGAGGGGGGGGGGGGTCCAATGTGTGTGTGTCTAGGTCTGCCCATCATCTCCAGCTCACTGACTGACTGGACGACTGTCTGTCTATGTTTGCTCATTTTATAAGCTGCTTCTTATTGCTTCGCTCCAGGGACAACTTGAACTGAAAGAAGCACGGGAAGCAAACCCAACCCCCCAACAGCACCTTCGCCTCACCACCACCTCCATCGCACCAGCCCACCCTCTCAGTCAGTCAGCTCCTGGCCCATCTCTAGTCGGCTCTGAGCCAAATCGAGCCAGAAATCAGTCCTGCAGCAGCCCAGCCAGCCGACCCCCTGGTCAAACAGCCCCCAAGCCCAAACACTCAAACACGGGTAGACACTTTGACAACCGCCCCACCCTCCCACCACCCTACGGTCTGTCTCAGTCTGCTGCCTCCTGTAATTTAACATGTCGGATCAGGGTTCATCTTATGTGTATGCTACAATCTGAAATATGTGTAATTCATTTCTCCTACTTGGATGGAATGCACCGGCTGTATCCATGTGGAAATGTTAGATTAGAGAAAAGTCACACAAGATACTACTGCTACATGCTAGCTTAGATTAGCTCAATTTATCCTTGCAATATTGCATTCCATTCTCATGTTTAAATTAGCTTCAGACATTTTTAACCCCAGTGTGGTCACTACTATCAGTATTTCATCACATCATACTGGAGTGTATTGCTCATCCCTTTAATATGTGGGCCTGCAGCAATCCGGGGTAGAAACAGTTGCTGTTAAACTCAAACCAGTGTTAGCTTGTATCCACCGTTCATTTTGGGGACTTATGCTTCATTAGACTGTCTGAAAGAGAGACCTGCTTTCTCCCATCACCTGAATAGACAATCCCTCTTTTCCTCCTCATAGCCTGGAGCGACTTACAAAACCCACCTCCCTTTTACCGCCTGTTTTGCCTCTTTATTTCTACTCCTAATCGTCTCGCTGAAATCAAGCTTATGGTAACAGCGGTTTTGTGTTAGTTGAGATTGAGACCCCCTCTGCACCCCATCTCTTCCCTCTTCGGCATCTGCCCATTGCATACTCCGGCTTTCAGATCCCCCCAGCCGCTTTCCCCTTTCTCCGCTCATTCTCTCACCTTGGTCAGACACACCACCCACCCACTGCTTAAATCCCTATCAGCATGTCAACTAAATGTCTGCCCAGCTGGGGCTGACACACACATATACACACACAGACACACACACACGTGCACATATATACGCAGAAATGCACCCCACAATCTTTTACTTTGCTTCTGGGCTCTAGTCTTCCTTTCTCGAATCCCCGCTGACCCCTTTCACCCCTCCCTATATGCTTCTCTTTGCTATGCTTTGACTATATCTTCAAGTGGACTACACTGCAGCCTTCTTGCTTCCTTGGGTGTTTTATTTTGTCAAATGATTCTTCCAAAAGCTGCTATGTCCGTACCTTAGGCCATGCTCACACATCTATTTGATTAAAGGTTACAGGGATCCTATCCTCCGAATTTGTTACAGTAAAACCGGACCGTTATCTGCTAATAAAATCTTCTGCTTTGAGCGAATATGGTTTCATATCTTCTCCGTTGTACCAGATATGGATGTTTTTTCACAGGAAGTTATTCAAACAAGCTAAATAATTAAAATTCCAAAGTGACATTAGTTATTTAGAACTGCCAAAATGTTATTACTTTTTGATTAACAGGATAAGATTATGATCAAAGCATTCAGTATCAGCATAAAAAACACATCGCTGACACTCTATTTTATGTGTGCTAAAATTATGCAGTGATTTTCTTTAGTATTTGATAGTGTTTGCATGTATTATTTATTCACTTGATAGACGGGAACCCACTATTTCAACCAAGAGCCCCGACTCCTCATTCAGCACACATTTCAATCATTACTCTGATTTTTGGGGACAATGACTTGCATGGTGCGTTCTCAGCAGTAGCTCAGCCTGTGTCAGCGCGCCACAATCTTTATGTAAATATATTCAAATACATTCACAGCCCGTGGACCGTCATCTCTGCTGGAAGGTAGTGGAAGCTCTTACATTTTTTTCTTTCTTTGTGGCACATGATGGCCAGATGGAAACACAGCCCCACTACTACAAAAGTGGAACCCTGCCAACGCGCATAAGAAACCCCTATTAAAGGTTGTTTATTTTAGGAGCTGTGATTTACAAATGTGCATTTCAGTGGCTATAGGGGTATGAGCGCACCCCTGTGAGGTTTTTGGCTTTTCCATCAGGCGTGCAGTGGGCAGCAGCAGACGCACTTGGATGGGGTCCTTGCTGTATGCGTGCGTCGGGATGGAAAGGGGAGGGGAGCAGGAAAGACAAGCGCTCTCTCATCTCTTCTGTGGATCCCATATTGAGATATTCCACAGTGCAGTCGTACAATTATGGAGACACACTGGTCCTTTGTGTACAGCTGTGGCTCCTGGGCCGTGGCTCGTTTCTTATGTTCCAAACTTCTCTTCTGCGAGTTCATTGTTATTCATTTCAGTGTCATCCGGAGTCGCCCTGAGAGACTACTAGAGTATCCAGCCCAGCCCTGTACTGTACTTGTCCGACCCATGCACGGGCCTATTGTTTGGGCTGTGTCTCTGAGCTCCTCTGGGGACAGCTGTGTGCTGACTGTATTCCAGGACACAGTGAGACGCTGCACTTTGTCAATGACCTGCTTCTGCTGCAAAGTTCAGTTCTCAGGTGATTCGAGGCAGCCGGTCCAGATGCACCTGCTCTGTGTGAGATTATTTTAGAACACAAAGTTACATTGGAAACAAGCATTAGCACAGTACCTGTTATTAGTTTTTTTTTGTTTAAAAGTGTTAACTTCTTAACATTTTTTGTCCCTACTTGCTCTCCCTTCTCTCCCATCATTTAGTCTTTCTGGTGGCTGGAGAATCAGGGGCTGCAGTTTGCTTAGCTGAGTCCATAAAGAGGTGTTTTAAAAAGCTGTGTTAACAGACCAACAAAGCTTTAAATGCACCCCCCTGTGTGAGAGGGTGGTTCCCATAGGGATGTAGCGTGGCGCTCTATTGGCAGACCTCTCTCCGGCCTCTCATTCAACCCAACGCTCAGTCACGGTCACTTATAGTAGGAGGGAAAATCGCACAATTCAGCTCAAGCCTGATCCAATGACATGTTTTTTTTTTTTTAATGAGCTGGCTCTATGTCTTTGTTTGGGCACCAAACCGAAGTCCAGACCAGGGCAAGTGCACATGAATGAGATACAGGGCTATGGCCAGGCAAAACTCACAGAAAAGAAAAAGAACTTGAGTCTATTGGACAAATGAATAGGGTTTTACTGTATTGCCCCTTTTCATTTGGCATTGTGTACTATGTGGAACAGGGACAAAATATGTTCTTTTTAAGAATGATACAGTTATATAATAATTTTACATTTTTTCCACATTTTAATAGTGCCAAAAGGTTTAAAAAGTGTATTTAGCATTTATGCTTGCAGTGCTATTGCTACTTTTCAAATTATGATTGTGTGAGTAATGGGTAGAGTATAATTTGTACAGACAGGGGTGAGCATGCTGGTTGATAAAAAAAAGTACCCAACATGACTCCTGTGGTATTTACTTTTCACAGACTAAAGTGATGGTCAAAAGAGGTGCCTCTTGGATATTTCTGAGCTGCTGTTATTTCTTTTCCAGGGTCATACACAGACACATTTCTTTCTCTTTCATTTACACCACTCCTATGTCTTTTTCAGAAAGCGCTGCTCCATATATCACACATATGTGCACATGTCATAGGCCCGTGTGCATTTGTGAGCTGGCTCGCCGCTCATCAGGCTGTATGTTCAGGGGTGAGCACTGTCATTAAACTGTCTGCCTGCATCACCAGAATCAACCATCAACCTACAGGGCTTTCCTCTCTGTCTCTGTCTCCTTCACTCGGCTCCTCTGTCCTGCTCTCCTCTTCTCTCTTCTCCTCTTTCATACCTTGTCACTCTCCTCTCTGCATCTCCTTCTCTGCTCTGTACCTCTCTGTGCTTTCTCTATAAACACACACTCTAACTTGGCCTTCAGCCTGACTTTGTTTTGCATAAAATGCCACAAGAGTTTAGGGGAGATGTTAGATTGATATTAATACAGTTACAAATATGTTATTTTGATTGTTTCTTGTCGAAGTCTAGTAATTTCTCAATTTCAAATGCACACAGAAGAATCATTAACAAGGGGTAAAGTTGTTTTGAATAAGTAATAGTAACCTACTTTCTTGTCAAATAGCTATACACACTTGAAGCTTGGTCTCAAAATAAATAGAGCGGGCAAAAATATTTTTACTGTATTCAACATATTATGTAAAAAACAAAACACGCAGCTGTTCCTCTGTGTTACACCTGTGAGCCCCACTAAGGTTTGTTGCATACATGTTTTGCCTTTTATAGATTTTAGAAGTTAACTCAGAGTGGAAAATATGGAAAATATAAATGGAAAATATTTATAGAAACAAGATTAAATAAATAAACAAACAAACCAATAAAGCTCACTGACAATTAAATGTACTTAATCTCAATGTACAACTGTCCAATTCAAAAATGATTTGAAATGAATAAAGTTGTTAGCCTGGACTAAACTTAGACAACCATTAGAAAGCAGATGCAGATTTTGTGGCCTGTTGGACATAAAAAAAAGAGTTAAGCACTGTGCTTTTGCTTAAGCACCCTTGTAGGCTCTAGCCCAGTCCTCCCATCAGACGAACAGACAGCTTATCTGTGATGTCCCTCGCTCATGTCCAAGTCTGTGCTAATGTGGAATTAGTATGCAGCGACGCAGACAGACCGGCCTGTGTGGCTAATAGCTATCCAGTCTGCTGTAGCAAACCACCTAGCCTCCTGCTACCCTTCCCTCATCCTTTTCATCGCCTAGCTCCTTATGCCCTACTCTGGACCTTAATGGGATGTCTGAGCCGATCCAGTACCCCCCCCCCCAGTTTACCATAAAAACACACCATCTTCCCTTCCCCCCTTTTAGCTCTCATAGCACCCATAGCAGCGCCCCTTTGGTTCTCATGGCTATTGAGGGGGTCCCAGACACCCTCTGCTTGGCCCCCTCAGCCTTAACTCTGCATAAATTAGGCACGTCTCCCTGGTGTCTCGTCAGCCGGTTAAGGCACGGCTGGCCCGGGCTTTCCCATCTCCCAATCTGCTGTCACCTTCTGTCTCCCCCCTCCTTCCCCACTAAAGCTACTGTATTCTCTGTAAGCGGCTCAGTTAAATTCAGCCAAAATCACCTTCACTTCTTCTCCAGATTTTTCCTTCGCCAACCTTCATCCCAGTACTTCCGATTTTTTCCCCCTGCTCAGTCCCTTGGCATGCTCCCTCCCACTTTACCTGTTTTATATTCTCCACATTCACCACTGTGTCTACTTTTCCTATCCTTGCAGCAGTGTGTTACCCAGATCAACCCTCCATCCTTAGCCTGGATATTGTTTACATCTGTACTGACTAATCACTGGTGGAGCCTTGCTAGAACCCACAGCTGTTGCAGTAAAACAGGGGGATTAGCGGTTTTAACGCTTGGTCTTATTTGGGGAGTTTTCTCAAATGATCTATCTGGATTTGACCTTTTTTGTTTTTTCTCTGTGTTGAGAGTTGTCAGCCCCATATCTCTTTGATTTGTGATTTTTTTTTTTGTAAGAGTGTGATACAGTGATGCTCTAAGCTTGTCTTTCCTGTTTCCTTAAAGCGTCTATCAAAACAGATGATATGGCAATGCAAGGGAAAACAATTGCAGTGCTATAGCTACTTTGCAATGAATTGGGTAAATATTGTGCACATACCTATATATCATTTTTGTTTTTTGGTATGTAAAGATGAATAGGATTGTTTCATGAAATTTTGGGTGTAGTAAGATTCAACAAACGGGCCTATTAAAATATGCTGTGTTTTAGGGTATTTGTGTTAGATAATGCCTACACGCTTATCACATTAAATTAGAATGCTTTTGGAAATTGTTCTTTAGGTTTATTGTTTTCCCACTGATCAAAATACGTATGAATTTTCACAGTTTACACCTTTATACTCAGAGTGCTTGTTCGATTGATATTAATTGCATGCACATAAATAACCACTGTATTAATACTATTACTATATACATAGGATATATCCGTGTAAGAGCTTCCTCCTCTATTGTATGATATGGATACGCTGTGTCCATTTGCATACAATGTTGGCTAGCACAGTTAGCCCCCTCTGTGCTCCTTATGGTGACGCCTACACCCTCTCCTCTTTACCTCAGCTCTGAAACATAATGACCCCAGCTCCACAGACTCAGCATCTCTGCGTCATGCGGCAGTCTCCTTTTATGACAACGCAGATCACCACAGATATGTATGTGTGTGTCTGTGTGCTCACGAGGAAGTAGCATTGGGGTCAATGTATTTCTGTCTGGATCCTAATCCCAACGGTGATATTAGTCTGGCCCCTCCCCCTGTACTTGGTCTCTATAAGCGGTGAGCTGTTTGCTGCAGGCGTTACGGTCAGCTAGGAAGCCCAGACAGGCTCCAACTTGACCCCTGACCCCTGGCTGTCTGCGTACTAAAAGGTCAGGTGCAGCATTGATACAGACAGCTGATAGATATGCAAACAAACACGCAAGCAGACTCAAATTTCCTCCTGTAGTTAAAGAAGCAACGGACAGGCAGGTCTGAGCAGATGATGAAGCAAACTGTAGGGCAAGCAAGTGATTAACCCAATTAGTACAAGATTGGATAGTGTGGTAAATATTATAATAACAGAATGCAATGATTTTTAGAAGGAAAAAAATGTCATTAAGTATGTGAAAGTTTAAAATGTATTTGCTGGATTCAAAAATAGTGATATACTGAAGGTTATCTTGTGCTATATGTAAGGAGGTGCGTACCAGTCTCAGGGACCATAAAAGGCTGGAAGGATGAATGTCTCAAATATAATTGGCAAAACTATACATGTTGATTTGAAGGTCAAAGTCTCTATAAAGTATAAGTGGATCCTTGGCATTCCAACCTTTTGTGAAGGTATGCCCATTTAGGTTTTTTTTTTTTTTTTTGTGAGTCATTGCATTCTGTTTGTCATTTACTGTCTCCCAATATTTTAAGTAAGGTTCTGTGGCGATACTTTGTTTTTGTTTGTTTGAATATAATAGTATGTGTTATGCAGATGTCCATGTGCATACATTTTACCAAGTTCTAATGTCCTTTGCTGTCTTTTGTCTTCACAGAGTCAGAAGTTGCAGCATGGACATGAAGAGGAACACTACACTGCACCTTGCCTAATGAAAGCTTGTATCTAGGATCTCATGTTTAGTTTAGGGACATATGGAAAACCTCTCACCTGGATGAATTAGACACACATCGCTGTACTGTGATTATCTGCTGCCTTTTGTGAATGTGGACAGGTAAGTTGGAGCTGCTCTGACAAAAGGTAAGCTTAGGGTTGAATCAATTTAAAAGCTGTCTGAAGTGTAAAATGGAGCTGCCAAGCAATATTGTTCAAAATTAGTTTCATTAGATATGAATTACTATATTTGAGACCAATTTGAGGTTGAAGATTGAATGAGACCCCAAGGGGTCCTCTTTCTTTTGACTTTGTAATTTACATTCAAGTGTTTGACTGGAAATCATTTGGCAAGACTTTGTCGCTGTTGAATTAGTTTTCTATTTTATCCAAGACATTATGCACATATTCATATTTAAAATCCTTTCATTGACTGTAAAGAAATGATTTAATGATATTTACGTAAAGTAATTATAAATATATTTTTTCAATAAAGTTGCAAAAGCTGTGAAAAAAATATTTAGTTTGTGTTTTTATTCACAAAGATATCAGTAAAATGTTGTTTTCTTTGCATTTAAAAATGTGTTTTTGGATATACAGTATGCTGGACAATATAAGACAAGTGCTTATTCTTTTTTATTATTATTTTTTGTTTTGTTTTGTTTGTTTTGTTTTGTAGCCATCACTTACTTTCAGTGGAAACATAGTACATACTGTAGTATCTCTGACAGAAGACGAACCATACGTTTAACTTTGTGCAATAATGAAATGTATACATATTGTGATAATGCTCTGTATAATTATACTGTGCAGCAGTGTATACGTTGAAGAAAAAACCTTTTCCAGTCCTGACTGAAGGCTTGTGTGACAACAGTTAAAGCTAGTGGCCTAAATCTGTGGTGTCAATTAGGTGCTTTGTGTGCGAGCAGCAGGGGTGCTGAAGCAAGTAGCAGGAGATGAAAGAACCTCCAAACAATGATCATGCACCCACTGGTCCTACACTGTTTTGTGGACATCTCTTGGCCCCCTCCCATCCTACACCCAGTCAGTGCAATGCCCCCTGTGTGCTCCAGTGCTCCGGCTCAAATGGGCTCCATGCACCCCTCCGATCCCCACTCCACCATTGCCCCCGCGCTCTGCACCTCCCTATGACTGGTCCTGACCTGGAATTAGGGCCAGGCAGAAAGGCTGAGGTGAAACTAGGAGATTATCCTATTCTGTGTGTCCAGTCATCAGTGCAGTATTGACCATGGCGGCCCACCCAGGGAGCATCCAGCGAGCCGTGAGATGGCCTGATATACATGCTTACTGGCCGTGCTAGATTTCCCGAGCCTCACCAGGGAGGAAGGCTGGGCACTACACGCTGGACACCTTCGGAAAACACTGGTCAGCCACACACAAGTGCACACAAACACACACATCTATAGAGGGGCGTAGAGTCAAAGTCGTGGACATCAGGTCGTTTTCTGTGTCCTGTGAGGCGAGGAGGAGGTCATTGGGAAGGTGGAAAAGCTCTTTAATGGTGGCAATGATACCATAACACCTATAGATAGAGTTACGGATCATGTCACATACAGTGGGTATACAGAGCTTGAGTGGACATCAAGGCCCACCCAGAGAGAGGGTCGCTGGGAAGACAGTTTTTATCTTTTATTCATTTATGTGGGCAAAACAAGTTTACAGCTAGTTTTTATCTTTTATTCATTTATGAGGACAAAACAAGTTTACGGCTAATTTTAAGTTATGATTTTTGTCCTTTGGGTCTAACTAATATGCTGAAATCACCACACCATGTACCACACAGGCTGAAACACTGTACCTAATTACACATTTAAAACAATCTAACATTGCATGCAAATCAACGCAAGTTGTCTCACACAAGACAGTGACAGTATTCGAAACCTCTATCAGTGAATCTCAAAATAATAAAAACATTATATCATAGAGATTAATAATACACAGTATTAAATCTTTTAAATGGGAAAAAGTTATCAAAATGTTGCATATAACGGTTTGATACCCATGAATATTGTGAGTTTGTTTTTGTTTGAAAAAGATATCTTAACTTTACACAATTTGAAAGGTATATGCACAGTGTATGGAGATTCAAATAAACCTTTGTAATGTCTGTACTTTTATATCTTTCAGGGGTATTGTAAATATGCACAACACTAATTTAAATGCATTTCACTTCATGTATAAAAAGTTGCATTAAAATCTTCCCTAACTCTTTGACTGTCCTTGTACAAGTAGTAAAAGCAGCCCATTGTTGACCTAAATAAACCCTCAGGGGTGCACTAATTGTGTTGTAATTGGTCAGTGTTGAGTTGGTCTATAAAGCAGTGTGACATCTTCAGGGCCTGTCAGCAGCACAAAAGCCTCTAACAGCAGGACAGAGCGCCTCCAAGCTCATTAGCCACAAAAAAAACAAACAGGACTTTACACACCTTTCTCAAGTTTACATTTATTATGCCACCACTGTGTTAAAACATAGTAGTAAACTGTCCATAAAAATTAGGCACGGTAATTTTGTATTCATTTCAGCTGGGGACAATTTATAGCAGCCATCTGGTTTTAAATGTGCAGTCAGACTGGAGGACACTACAGAAGTTGTAATGGTCACAATTGCACAGTATATGAGCATGCATATTGTGGTGTGTGTATGTATAAAATTATTATTTTAAATATATTATGCAAAAGGGTAGTAAGGTGCAGAAAAATAATGGATGTAATTTCAATTGTATTTCTAGTTAAATTCTAGCTAGTATTATGTATATGTATATGTGAATTAATGACCTGAAAATAAATCCTTCCAATGTTAAATAGAGCAATAGTATGGGCATTTTGATTGCAGAAAAAGACAAGTTAAATTAAAATATTCCAAGACAGATACTGTAGCATGGTATTTATTTTTTATTTTTTTATCCTTTATTTATCCCTGTAGGGAAATTATTTCTCTGTATTTGACCCATCCTTCAGGAGCATGTTCATTAATTTGCATGTGGTCTCTGTTATGCAAAAATACTTTAAATAAAGGTTTGTTGTTTAGTCAGATTTTAGTAGATGTATTACTTATACTTCATCTAGGATCCACATATTTTGTTCCATCATTGATCATGGGGTCAGCTCTATTCATTATTTGTGTCATTAGCTGTTGCAGAAATTAAATTAAATGTGTAATCAATCATTTCAGACCTCATTGTGTCCATATTTATAATGTAAGACTTGGTATATTTTGGACCAATCCAACTGTCCTCAATTCAAAGTCAAGTTCAAATGCAGTATTTGGAAACAATGCTCATTTGTGATTTTGTTTTGACTTGGGTGAATAAAAATCAACATAAAATGCCCTGCACGACTGTTTTTGCCTTTATGTTCTTTGAGTTGGCGGATGTCTAGCTTGAATTTGACAGGACCTATATAGATGCATAATAAACCTAGAATCACTGACCTCAGTACACACAGAGGGGTAGAGGTGGAGCTAGCGTTCTTAAAAACTAGAAGAACTTGGAGCCTCTGTCATGCTAACTGCAGCCATGGCATTGAATGTGGACTGAGGGAGCAGAGGGTTCACAGGACCCTGTCTATTCTCATGCAAAGTCTATGGGGGCCTTCCACCCACTGCACTCCCACTCCCCTCAAAGGGACATGGTTAAAATAAGCACAAACCAAGAAAGGAAAGGTACCATGGAGCTGGTTTGCACAAGTAATGTAAAAGTCTGAGTTGTGGATTATAAGGATCTTAATAGATTTTTTTTATTAAGAGTTTGTAAAGCTAGCCTATATTTTTCATAGTGTATATTCTGTAAAGATTGTTTCTATTTTTTACATGCTTCTCTTTATCTTATTTATATGTTTTAATTTTGTGTATACTCTTGGCATCCAGTGTGGGCAACAAAGTAAAAATTTCATTGTACAAGAAACGTACTGTGCATATGACAATAAAAGCTTTGAATCTCGAATCTTGTGAAGTATATATGGTTAAGAGGAACACAAGACTCTAAAAGCCCAATGATAAAGTAATATTATTATAATAGAAAACATCAAATGTCTTTTATCCACCGTGTTCTAACTGTATAATGAGCTATTTGATTATTTAATGAATAATGTAATTTTTTAATTGATTTCTATAAATTTTTTGATGAGCATATGTGCATTATATATACTGTAAACATGCCAGATTATACAGATTATAGCCATGGCTTCTTATTCCAGGAAACACAACATACATGGACACTGAAGGCAAGGTGGGTGAAGAGTCTTGCTCAAGGGCACAATGGCAATATACCCTTAAATTTCTGCTGCACCTACTCAACAGTCTCCCATCCAGTTCTTACCAGGCCCAACCCTGCTCAGCTCCCAAGATCAGACAAGATCGAGCATTCCCACGGTGGTATGGTCGACTGAATAAAATCACCATTAAAATAACACTGCTATAGGTCTATGATTTATTTTTTAAATCGTTAAAATCACAATTTAGGAACTGAATATTATCACTGTCTACTTAATCTAATAAATAACACAATAATTGCAATGATGTGTTACATTAATGTATTCAAAGATTTTTTTTTCTTTTTCATTTAACTGTGGAAACATACAACATGAGCAGATTACAATGGAGACCCACTGCAGACATCTCAATTTTGAATGCACCTGCAAAATTCATATTTCCCAGATTTCAAATGTGTGTCATCATATGAAGTGTTATATCTTAAAGTTGTGGTAAAACTTTTCTGCACTGTTGCATATCATATGAGAGAATAGCACGCCCTTATGCTGTCAATAAGAGCACTTCAACTTTTCATGACCTGGGTAGTACGTCAACCTGACGTAATTTTCTGCAAACATATTTTACAAAATTTTGTCTCTCAATATGCCATAAATGCATTTAAATGCATTTAAATTTTGTCTCTATATTTTCCCCTGCCCAGAATGATATATATTTTTTTATTTACTTACGTGTTCCTCATGATGAGGCTTTCAGGAAGCTACAACTGATTTAGTGGCATTGAAATGCCAAGTGTTGGAAATGTCAGGCATATATACATACTCAGATACCTTCTCTTTAAATGCAAAACTCGTAATGCAAATGAAAGTGTCTTTATCCTGCAGGCTGAAAGAGCAGTAACAAGCACATATTCCTTTATGTATGTGTTACACTATAGTCTCCAGCTTTACATGTGTGTGTGGGCTGTGATTGTTGAGTGAAGGCCAGCGCAGGCTGCACACTCCCTCTAATGGAAGAGAGGGGCCCAGCAGCTCCGTAATGCACTGACCTCAGAGCTTTTACAACGCTGCCAGCCGATAAGTGGCAATACGCTGGATCTTATAAAATTAACAAGACTGGAGCTATGGAGGAGCGAGTGAACGCGGATGACATCCATAGCACTTGTAAATATCAGGATGCTTACACAGGGAAGATGATGGCAGGATTTTACAGTCACATTGGACAGATTTGATATTTTTCAGTAATTTCCAGGCTTCTTTAAAAGGTGCTTTTTATGGGGAGTGTTTACAGGACAATTTATGTTGGGAATAACATCTCTCAAGGCATTTTTAATGTGTCTGAATTTATGAAAGATGGCACTTTAAGCCTGAAGAAGTGCTGGACTGCTGCCATGTTGGCACTGAATGATGGTGGCCCCTGGGAGAAGTTGCTTGTGCAGATTTATACTATATGTATTTGTTTTATTGTCAAACATCATCACCCAGCTTCATCATAGAAAGATGTGGCTCACCTGTTTGCTGCGTTGATTCTCATCTTGAAAAGAGGGTCATCTTCTATCTTTCTACCAGCTTATTTTGTCTCACTAACTCTGTGAAACAGCAAAAATGCAAATACAATATTGTGGAAAGTATATACACCAAAGACATAGTTGTAATTTGTATAGACTAATAATCTTTTGAAAATTATGCATTTATTGGCCTCAATGTCATATTAGATATTAGTGCTTCTTTCATGTGATCGCCATTCATGAAATGATCGTGTCCCTGGTTTGACTGTTATTTCCAGTGGATTAGTTCCAGGTCATTCCAAGAGGGTGTCCCTGATTTACTGATTTATCATAATGGAGATTAAAGGCAAAAACATAGTAACACATTGGTGTGAGCCACTGTCTCAGTAGTGACAAATCCTTTCTTCCTGGTCTAACCTCATCACCTTTCTCACACTATTCGGTCTGGTTTATGCGGCACAGGAAGCCAATATTTTAGTATTTTTCCCCATTTGCCGAGTGTGTGAACACTATTGTCTGTCCCAAGCCTGCAGCAGCTTCAAAGTGAATTATTCATGCCGGATTTGAATACATGCAAATAGCCCCCTTTTCTTCCTGGCACACATCCAGGTTACCTATGGCAACGGCGCCTCCAAGCAGCATCTTTTCCATAACCCCTCCTCCTCTTGTTTGGAGCAGGCACCCACCCTCTGACAGTGTGATCCAGCTCGAGGTATTGTGCCGAGGGTTGCAGTACCAGGCGCCATGGATGCAGGCAAGAGGGTGGCAGGATATCCCATAATTCACAGTCAAGGTCATGGCCGATGAGGACGAGAGCTGGTTAGATGGAGGACAGGCAGATGGGCCTTTGCATTCATGCACACTGCAATGAGACACATACATAAGCAACTCTGAAAGGGAACCACCCATAAAAGACAAGAACACACTTATTTCTAATGAATGAATTGCATTGACACCATGCTTTTACCTATAACATGATCGAAACAATTCTGCAGTTAGTTAAAATCCTGTCTTCTTAAATAAAATATAATTAGTCATTAGATATTATTATTTAAGTGCGTAATGTATTCATTGTACTTTTTGTACACAACATTTCATTCAGTCAAATGTATTTATTTGACATTATAGAGAAGAAATTATACATTACTATTAACAACAAAACCTAAACAAACAAACAAAAAAACAAAAACAAAAAAAAACATTAGCCAGATTTTGATTTGGCTTTGCAGTTTGGCTTGCACGCTCACCTTGTTTTATTCTTCTTCTGATTTTCCACAATATTATCAAAACCAGAAATATTATCAAAACAATTCAATGTGTTTACGAAAAGTGAATAAATTGAAGAAAATCTGATGATGATTTTCGGATGAGAGGACGGGTCAAGTTCAGGCCACGCGCTCATCAGACACAACCAGAGCCAACAGCGCTCTGCTGCCCCCTACCGGAGGACTGACGGAGGCGGAATCAACACGATTATGAAGTGTATCACATGAGATATACTGTACTCTACAACCATAGACTGTATGCACACTGCTTATGTACTTATATACAAAATATCTACTGGTTACAATAAATGCAGAAAATATTAACCTATATTTAGTAGTATTACACTGGTCTACACATTTTTGGACTCGATTTGCTTCCGAGATAAAAGTGGCTAAATCTCATTTATACTGATAAGATGAACTGAAAATCAATTGATAACTGTGCTGGTTAGCTAATGTATTCAAGATATGTAATTATATAATAATAATAATAATAATAATAATAATAATAATAATAATAATAATAATAATGTTAATATTAATAATAAATAAATAAATAAATTAATAAATAAATACATTCATAGATGTTAACACTCTAGACATATTAAAATGAATGTACTTGAATGTGTTGAATGTGCCGACAGGCAGATAGAACTGGTTGGTTGTAGACACACTGTTCCTTCTGATAAACTACCGTTTTTGCCTTATTTTGAATAAATTTCCTATTTTGACCCAATAATATATCTTGGAAACTATAGCCAATCCGCACTTCTGACTTACTTTTTCTTTATTAGTGACCTAAACCAAATAAAATGTCACTACCTTTGTTCCGGAAGCATTTTGCTTGTAGACCAGTGTTTTCAAGTCGAGTTTCTCTGTTATTTATCAAAAAAAATAAGTTAAATGTATCTTTAATCCAAAGGACTAAATGCTATTGAACTGGACTTTTGGCGTTTTCTTACTATCTTTTACGTAAACGATAAAGGGTGCCGCGGGCATATCTTATTTATTTTTGATCAGATAGCTCTCTCTAGTGGACAAAAGGGTCCTCCACATATTTTTTTACTAACAGACTTTATTGCAAGGTCAGCTGAGCGTACACAACAAAGTCCATATTCTTCTTAGAGTAGCTGAAGTGTGTAGAACCAATAAGCATTATTTACACATAATATCTCATTTGTGCGTTGCATTGTTAAGTACTTTGGTATATTTTTGTAAACATATACAAGTAACTACAACTGATTAGGTGTATTAATACTACCCTCTTTTGATTTCCTCATACACTCAAGCACAGATGTAGTGGATAGTGAAACGGTGTGGGCCCTTAGATATAATTTCACCTTCAGTCAATCCTTACATTCAGTTCATGATGGCATAATACTCTTGCAAATCACTTTTAGAAACACAAATCATATATTTTTTTTAAACATACGAAACAAAATGTCACATAAAAATTGATTTCTTACATTTCACAAAAGACTTGCCAAAAGATCTCTCAGTTGACATGGTAGTAATTGAAATATGTGAGTGCAAACAACCCAATGCACATAACATAATAAAACAGATCATTTCAAATCCATCCGCCATATTTGCATTTATATCTGTACCCTGATTTTGAAAGTGCCTACAGTCACTTAAAGCCACTTCTGAATTAGATCCCACTCAAAGGAAAGTGAATCTTACATGTGTGTTTATCCAGCCTGAACAGCTCCAATAGTCCTCTGCCTACAAGTCCATCCTTAGACAGGAGTGTGTGGCAGAGCAGCCTCGTGTCATAAGTACAGGAGACTTCAGCATCATTGTGCAAGTCGCATCTGTAGTTTTTGCTAAGATTCAGGGAGTGAAGAAGCCCATCTGATGCATCTTAAGCATGAAGTTGTGCATTAGGTCAAAGGTGGTGAAACTAACCCCCACTGCAATAGGTCCTTTCACCCAATTCATGCTCAGGCCTTTATAGAGTCCACGTACCACACCTTCATTTTTCACTATTTCTCTCATGGTCCCAAGTATTGTGCAATAGGATGACCCGGTGACCCCTGCTGTCTGCATACGGCGTCGCACTATGTCCAGTGGATATGAGGCTGACTGACCAATCAGGCCTGCACATGCACCAAAGGCCAACCGCTCGAGAGGATATGGCTGTGATCGTCTGGTCTTTTCTGTAGTGAGGAAAAACAGTGTATAGTTTTGTCATGAATGTTTGTTCAAAATGTATATCATACCATGCCCAATTCCAAACAAATTATCTGTACCTGTGTGTAGCTTTTTTAGGGTCTCATAGGTGAAAAATGTAATTCCAGCATATGGGATGACACCAAGGATTGTGGGAGAGAAGCCTCTATAAAGAGTTCTGACACCTTCTTCTTGAGATATTCGAACAAAAACATGAAGAATGTTGCTGTACCTGTAATATAAAAAATACAATTAGAAGTGACCATATCACTTTATTATGTACTGTTTCCTTGTCTTATTACTTACATTTCTTTAGCTGTGACTGCCATCCTAGCACGCACCAGGTCCAGAGGGTAAGTGAGCATAGCAGCGGTGGTGCCAGCCAGAGAGCCAGCTAAGAAGCGAGGAAAAGGTGGAAGTGCCCTAAAACAAAATACAAAAGGTCATATTTAATCTATTATGGATTATAAATTGTATTAATATAAAAACATAAAAAACTTGGACTCACTTGCCCTGCAAGCCACAATAGCTGCCCAAAAGTCGTTTATACTGTTCATGTGAGGAGAACTGGATGGCAGCATAGGGCATGACCCGCACCATTGTGGCAGAGTTTCCTCTCCAAAGACTGAGGAACCCATCCTTCATATAAGTGCAGTAGAGGACTTGCAGCGCCTCCTGGTGTTCACAAATAAATTGTTTGGAAATGTTTGGAAATGGTCATGTCACACTTTTCAATTTTTTAAGTTTACTAAATGTTTGTGCATGTGTACTATATTGAGTGTACCCATTGTAGTCTACTTGCTTGTGATATGTTTTAATATTTTATTCTGCAATTATGATTCAGGCCAGGAGATTCTATTTAAAATATTAAGATTTATTTCTTTACTCTAACAAAATAACAATATTTGAAATACACATTGGACTAGAACACCCTTATATGCAATGACAACAAATTGAAAATCATTTACAATTTTCATATATAATAGGACACAGGCTTAAGCTCACCTTAGCTGAGAATCTCTTTGAAGACACTGAAAAAAACAACAAGAAACTTCATAAAATTTCAGCGTTAACAACTTACTTCCATGTGGGCTAAACATCTACTAAGAAGATTAGCCATTAGCTGCTCAGTAACTGCAGTACAAACACAAAAACAACATTTTTTTCAAAAAACATAATAGTCATAATAGTCTTTACTGAAACTAATATAGAAGAAAACTTGCAATATGTCATTCTCACCTTGAAAAATTATTTTAGTCCTATCCAAAGGTGCAATGGTGGTTTTAGCCACAGCTCCAGCAAATGCGCCACACAGCAGAGACTCCAGGGCAGTCCATCTGGGCCTCAAGTCCTGTTTGGATTCACAATTTACACACACAGATTTAAATGGGGAACAAAATTGTTACACTGCTAAAAAAGAACTATTCACAAACAAGCAATACTTCTAAACCTCCACATTTCTTTAACACACCTTTGGTATGTTTACAGGAAAGTCCTGCATCAACTCAACCCACCATGTTCTTAAGATTTACAGTCCCAAAGAAGAGTCAACATGAGAATATGAGTCAGTAAAGGGGCCTTCAAACAAGAAAATAAGTTGCTCTTGTTTTTATGTCCAAGTGCTAAAGAGCAGTTGGAGCCAATAAAAGACTGATAACACCACACATACATATAGAACACACGGTCCATAAAATAATCTGTACACACCTATTATACACCTAAATATATCTATTCTAGTTGGTTGTATAAATAACAAATAGCCTACATAATAGCCAGTAAATGTACTACATTATATATAGTAGTTTAATGGCTAATGTCAAACTTTGAAATATGCTGTCTTTATGTTTACTGTATTGAGTATGGCAAGGTCACTCATCAGAGTAACCCAGTTACAGCGAATGCAACATGAGATAAGCACCTTCTTTCTATTTACAGCAGGGATCTGCACAGCGCACACTCCATGCGAGAACAACATGATTTTCAGGGATTGTCAGTGGTAATTATTCTTAATTATTTTATTTTATTTTTACATAATACATAAACAATAAATAGAACCATTGTGATCAAAGCTCAACTGAATAACACAAATGTCATGTGACATGTTATTACACATTATTCAATTGTTAGAATGAATCAAAACACCCACTATATTCCATTATAAACACAGGCGTCATACATAAAAACCGCACTTACTTTAGCTGGTGTTGAGGGAGGAAGCGCCAGGACCGTAGCCTGGGCCACTGGCAGAGCTCGTCTCGAATGTTCGTGCACACTATGAGCCATTTGTGCCCGTCAAAGATGAACAGATCAACAGCCCAACACTTTCATACGATAGCTGCAAACCACAACAGGGGGCAGATGTCACAATCTGTACTCATATTAATAAACAACAGTCTCGTGCAGCGTGCCCACTGCGTTTGTTACGTGATAACGCGCACGCCCCAATGTACCCTTCTAGACTGTAAACAGTCTGTGATTGTAAACAAGCTGCTTTGTCAAGCCAAAATGACTGGTCAGTCACACATAAACAAGCAATAGCGCAGTTGGATTATGAAATAAACACCCAAATCAATTTATCAATGGATTCTTAACCAAATGCGTAATTAAAATACTTTTGCACAATACATTGCAATCCATTATATTAGGTCTGAAATATACTCGCTGTAGAATTGATTTGTTTTTACCTCGTTTGAAAGAGCTCTCCTTTCACTGGTCGCCGTATCTTAGTCCAAAAGTTATTCTGCAGTTCTGATCTTGCACAGCACACATGCCATTCAATGGTTCTTTCAAGTTATAACACCCACTGTAGGAGGTGCCTCTAAACGCCTTCTACGTCCTTGACATTTCTGTGCAGAATTGTCAATAGTTAATGGAAAGGTTGTCGTCGTCGACGACGCCTAGTGTGAATTTCTTTCCGCTCAGAGACGTCTCCTGCAAGATTAGTTTGGCTTTTCGAGGTACTGCAAAACTAGGACAGCGGTCATCTGTATTTGGACTACATTTTCCATGATTCACAAACTGTCGCGAGAATATGTTGAACATTGGGTTGCCATGTTTGATTAATTGTTATTTGGTGTCTTAGTTCATTTTGAGTTAAATGTTTTTTCTTTTCGCATCCATTCGTAATTATTGCATAAGTACTACTATTTCCTTAACCAATTACATATAAACAGATCGATGTGTAGGATGTGTAGGCTACCTACACTACATTTAAAACTTAAATTATTATTACAGCTCAGTTATTATTAAAATATAAAACTTACACTCAAAACAACTGAGCTTTTGTTTTAAGACAGTAAACACTGTACTGCAGCACATTAGAGGTTATTCGATGTGAGGTTTTTATTGCGGACCTGGCAACCCGCGAGTCTGGCCACAGCTCTGAAAAACTTGTTGTTGTCGGGCAAAATGGCGTCAAACGTAGAGGCCCCGGAGCGCTGGTACCTCGCCCTTCTCGGTTTTGCTGAACATTTCCGAACCTCTAGTCCGCCCAAAATCCGGCTTTGTGTACACTGTTTACAGGCAGTGTTTCAGTTTAAGCCTCCGCAGAGGATTGAGGCCCGGACTCACCTCCAGCTCGGCTCGGTTCTCTACCACCACACGAAGAACAGCGAGCTCGCCCGCAGCCACCTGGAGAAAGCGGTACGCGGCGTTGGATTTTAAGAAAGACCGGGGATTCGACAAAGAGGGGAACGGGTTTAGGCCGCAAGCAACAAAAGCTAGCTAACAGCGGAATGTTTTGCTTACAATATTTCACTTAAATGTATTCTTTTGTAAAATTTCCATCCAATTAATAACGTTAGCGGTTTTGTTTGTTCTTCCATGGAATTGTCTCATTAGCTCATTTTACTTTGCCGTCCATTGATTTTCTTTTGAGCGCTAAAACTAAAAAGCGACCTTTTGTTTCAGTGGTTCATATCCCAGCAACTCCCTCAATTTGAAGATGTTAAATTTGAAGCTGCCAGCATTTTGTCTGAACTCTTTTGCCAACAGGTAAGCTTGGTTGACCTAATGATATTAAACGTTGTTCAAATGTAATCAAATTGTATTGACTTAATTAGACATTTCATGATGTTGTAAAAACTGCATATTTATTTTTTTCCAGAATTTGGTTGATTCTGCAAAACCTCTTCTTCGAAAGGCCATTCAAATTTCTCAGCAGACACCGTACTGGCATTGCAGGTTGTTGTTCCAGTTGGCTGTAAGTGTCACTGAAAATATCAAACAATACCATTGGTTAAATTATTGACCTAAATTGTCTTCTAAATTTTTTATTTTATTTTTTTTCCCAGCAACTTCATACACTGGAGAAAGACTTGGTTTCAGCCTGTGACCTGCTGGGGGTTGGGGCAGAGTACGCCCGAGTGGTGGGGTCAGAATATACCAGGTAGCTTATACAGGGCACTTATTTGAGTATTCTTCTGTTTCTATACATTGAATTTCTGTTAAACGTTGATTGCTTTCTTTTTGCATTTTACAGGGCATTGTTTCTGCTTAGTAAAGGAATGGTAAGGTTTACTAATTGGTGTAATTGTTCTGATAATGTTTTGTTTTTGTTTTTATATCTTGCATGTCCTTTCTGCCTTCTGCAGTTGCTGCTAATGGAGCGGAAGCTTGCAGAAGTGCACCCTCTCCTGACACTGTGTGGGAATATTGTTGAAAATTGGCAGGGAAATCCTATTCAGAAGGAGTCTTTGAGAGTCTTCTTCCTGGTCCTGCAGGTTACACACTACCTAGATGCTGGACAGGTAATACAAGATGGTGCTGTAATCTTAGATATCTTGCAACATTGGACAGTTCTCTTAACAGCAATGTGTGTCCTCAGGTCAAGAGTGTGAAGCCATGTCTAAAGCAGCTCCAGCAGTGCATTCAGACCATCTCCACACTCCATGATGATGAGATTCTGCCCAGTAATCCAGCTGACCTCTTTCACTGGCTGCCCAAGGAGCACATGTGTGTCCTTGTGTACTTGGTAATAACTGTTTATCCTCCATCCTGTAAACTGTGTTCATGTCAAGTTTCAATTTTGTAAAAATCACTTTTAGCTGCCTATAACCATCAGCTCCATTGACGGTTATTCAGGCAATCTAATAATGCTTTGTGTGGCTTTTATAGGTGACTGTCATGCACTCCATGCAAGCAGGCTATCTGGAGAAAGCCCAAAAATATACAGACAAAGCTCTCATGCAACTGGAGAAATTAAAAAGTAACATAAATGCTTTTCATCAAGATAATGGTTTGAGTATGGTATTTGTTTACCTTCTTTGTTGTAATCTTCGTTTAGTGTTGGACTGCAGCCCTATCCTCTCCACTTTCCAAGTTATTCTTCTGGAGCACATTATAATGTGTCGACTTGTCACGGGCCACAAAGCCACTGCGTTACAGGAGGTACAAAAGTCATGTGCTGAATAACAGCTCTTTTGCAATTACAGTCCTGCTATCGAGTTCGGACAAATTGTTAATGGTAATGGTGGACTGGTTTAGTGGAAGCTTTTCCATGATCCTTGCACAAATCTTGTTCTAATAACTCAAAATACTGATTTATTCGTTTATTATGAAATTACATTTTGTTCGTAATTAAATGTTTCACATCTTATTTTCCCTCTTCAGATTTCACAGGTGTGCCAGCTCTGTCAGCAGTCCCCAAGGTTATTTACAAATCATGCTGCTCAACTTCATACACTTTTAGTAAGTGTTCTCTGTGATTTCTTTTTTTTTATAACTTAAATAATTTGATTAAAATAATGTGTTTGTTGATTTGGTTAATTATTGTCCAATGCTGATTTGTTGGAATTTATTAAATTTCTTTTGTCAGGGCCTATACTGTATCTCTGTGAACTGCATGGATAACGCTGAGGCACAGTTTACTACAGCATTGCGGGTATGGATGAATAATGTAAATGTTTGTGTTTTTATTTGTGCTGCTCATTATTTTATTCTTTGGTTATTATAGCTCACCACACATCAGGAACTTTGGACTTACATTGTAACAAACTTGGCAAGTGTCTACATAAGGGAAGGAAACAGACATCAGGAGGTTAGTTGAGTAATGGCTACTTTGGAAACGTCATAACTATAAATGCTTTTACATGACTGCTGCATTACGTGAGCACTCTTCTAAAAATAGAACACGTTATTTTTGTCTGTATTTAAAAAATAATCTAATGCTACTTTCAAATCATGGTGAATACTTCTAGTTGAACATCTTTGCATTTGAGGGCGGCTGCTTGAAACACATGGATTGACCACAAAATTTGCCAAACCATTGTCTTGTATGCAAAGTCTATGTAACAGAGTTGCGAAAGCTAGACTCCTTTAAGTCGGAACGCAGCATAAGAGGATTGGAAAGAGTTCGTTACAGTTGCATTTTTCATATTTTGTAGTTGTACAGTCTGCTGGAGAGAATTAACCCAGATCACAACTTTCCTGTCAGGTAGGGGCCTTTTACTAAACACACTCGGTGTCCATGCCATTTCATAAATGATGAAAGTTTTAAATGATTGTCTTCATTATGCAGCTCTCACTGCCTTCGTGCAGCAGCCTTCTACATCAGGGGATTGCTGTCTTTCTTTCAGGGACGATACAATGAGGCCAAGTATGGAAAACTGCTTTTCAACTCTCTGCTTGGTACCACCAAATGTTACTGAGTTATTCATGTTTCATGTGTTACAGGCGTTTTCTCAGAGAGACTTTGAAAATGTCCAATGCTGAGGATCTAAACAGACTAACTGCCTGCTCCCTGGTTTTGCTGGGTCACATCTTCTATGTTCTTGGCAACCACAGAGTAAGAGTCTTTTTGTATGAACCTGAAAATTATAAACATGTAAATGGAGAAATGTTCAAGTTTCTTACCACTGCTCTTTCTTCAGGAAAGTAACAACATGGTGGTTCCTGCAATGCAGCTGGCCAGCAAGATTCCTGACATGTCTGTTCAGCTGTGGTCTTCGGCGCTTTTGAAAGGTCAGAAACTCAACACTAGGGCACAGAAATGTATAGTAATCTTATTCATTTCATGTAAATAAGATACTTTTAAATTGTGCTATTTAAGGACCACACCACACTCAAACACAGAAGCAAAACAATCAAGGTATCCAAAGTATGAACTCCGCCTTTACCTCATGTTAAAAAGCTCCAAGCTGCTGAGGATAAAAACAATTAAAAAGTAGTGGATCTCAATTTGATTAAAATGTGATTAATTGCCCTACATTAAACATAGATTAGGACCATGAGCACTAATAATGTTGTTGTGTGCAGACTTGAACAAAGCTCTGGGGAACACAATGGATGCCCATGAAGCAGCGCAGATGCACCAGAACTTCTCTCAGCAGCTCCTGCAGGATCACATCGCGGCCTGCAGCCTTCCTGAACATAACCTTATCAGTGTGAGTAACAAATCAGCAACTTGTGCCCGTATTTCTTGTCATTTATTCAGCTGTGTTGATGAACACTTATTTTTACACTTTCTTTCTTTTCTTTCAGTGGACTGATGGCCCCCCTCCTGTCCAAATCCAAGCCCAGAATGGCCCCACTACCAGCCTGGCAAGCCTACTATGAGAACTTTAGTATTCCATTGACAGATCACATTCAGTCCAATGAACTGCTGCATGTTTCACCAAGGACCCATATTTTTCAAGTTGCGTTTTAGTTTTACTACAATGGATCTGCGTGTTTTGACTCACTGGCGTCATGGGGTACAATTGCTGGCCAAGAAATGTGTGCACAGTAGAGGGGTAAGATCTACAAATGTTCCTCTAAATTAAAATCCTGGAGAAAACGCTGATTATTAAGGGGGCTTTGATTGTTGCAGCAATGAAATGTAGGAGAAATTAATTTATTCATGTTTGTATTTTTGTAACTGTTGGTAAATATTTTACGTCTTGCCTTTTTGTAGATACTTGTTTTCCATGCATGAAAGTTACTGATTTGGGCTATGCTTTGACCCCTTTATTTTTTTCAAAGGTTGAAAATTCCAAATGTAGAGACCTCATAGATTTAAAATGGAAGATTAGTTCAATTGGTCCTTTCTGCACGTAGTAAAATGGACAAGTATCCGCAACAGGATATTTTCAGTATCCACAGTTCTTGTAAGGACCAGAAGATGTCGCTGTTTGTTTTGTTAATGAGCAGTATTTGAGATGAAACAAGTTGGTGGCTCAGGAGGTGCCGCTCACCCTTTTAACAGATTTAATGTTATTTTTAAGTTGTGTAATATATGAATTTCTTGCAAAAGTATTGAAACTTTTACATCATGCTTAAACTTTTTGTTCTGAAGTCTTTTTGTCAAATATCCAGAAAATTGATTTATTTTTGTTATTTTAATTTGCCAGAGTAGGTATACTAATGGGGATTCTTTACAGTATGTTTGTATAATTTTGCCACTCATTGACCCTATTGTACAGTAACATTTTATAAGTCAATTTAGGAAAATGTGGTATGTATTTTAGCTATTCTTTGTAGAAATCTTACTGCTCGGTATTTCAATTACTAGCCATATTCTATCCAACACCTATTTTAAAGCCTACTTTGTTCTCAAGAATTTTCCAATAAAATGACAGTTTAAATACTTTTAAATATGATTTGTTTTCTTGGTAATTAATAGAAGTTGGACTTTTCTGTTGTATAGAGATGCATAACAGTGGATGTCATGATGATCAATTGATCTAATTGATAATACACTTTCAGTACAGTGTATTAGCAAGAAAAATGACATTGGATATGTGTAACTAAGGATATTGTTTAGTTAAGAACAACTAACCCACTAAAAGCCAATAGGTGGTGCTAAGTTGGCCAGGTTTGTTACAGAATGGTAAGAGGATTATTGCCAACAGATTTTTTTTATTTTTATTTTTTCACCAAACAGCAGGTTGCTTTCATGATTTCATTCCTTATCATTCCCTTTCTAATTATAGTTCTACATCTGAACAAAATAAACTTACCTTCCGATTTTTATAACCAGTGGGTAGATTTATCTACATATAACATATTTTCTAATTGCATAGATATTATGTTATGCTGTTAAGCTACTGTGGCCAAGTAATTACTCCCACAATGTAAACAAACAATATACTAAGACAATTTAATGAACCAAATTCTAATTTAATTCTAATTCAAATTCTGCAATTTCTATTTAAGATCAGTCATCTCTTAGAGACTGTATTTTTTTTTTTTTTTTTTGTATATGAAGCTTAAACCCACCCTCTTGTTCCGTTTGAGTGGATTTAACTTTACATTTCCGAGGTGTGTATGAACGCAGCATGACGCCGCCTGTGGTGGCTCATTACATTATCTGGCAGCCGGAGTGGCAGTGGACAGAAGAGAGGGGATCCCCGGGATTTTTACACCGAATCCAGCGAGATACTAACATCATACTACTGAATATCGCGGGGCACTCGACAGAACCCCTCCTAGACGCCGTAAGTTTATATTGACCGATTGGAGCAACTAATCCACGAGTTTATCCGCCAGTTACATTAAGGTGACGAAGGGAAGTTTCTATATCAATGTTAGCTCTGTAATGCTAACTAGCATAGCTTGATCTGCTAACGTGAAAGGTAACAGTTTGTGTGTCGCCGCACACATACACCTACCGAGTACGCACTGCAAGAACAATCCGCCTTTAAGTCACATTTCTCAAACTTCTCCTAAAACGTATGGGGTGCTCTGATACAGATTTGTTGTCAGCATGCTGTTGAATAGTTCTAATCAAGATGTAAAGTGACGGAACAAATTGGTTGTATTTATATATAATTAGCGCCTGATTATTTGTGAATATATTTTGCAACTGTGTGTCTGGGCAAGCGTATGTCCAGGGAGTAGCATTAGCATGCTAACTTAGCCTGATGCTAGCCTATTAACACTAGGCTTGCTTGCCGAGATGGGGTCGATTTCATTGTTGTCTGTCATGTATCGCTATTTGGACGTTCACACACTTTCGTTTGGCACCTAACCCCAACAGTTCCCACCTTAAATATATACATGTTTCACTTCGCTTTAACTTTTCCCCTTGTCTTCTCCTGATAAGTAAAATGATCAGCCGTGGGTAGTTAGCCGCTGGTTTGCAGCCGGACAGATGGACAGGTTGTTGTTGGCAAGCCAAGTTACGTTAGCATAAGATAGCTTGTTGTTTATGATGATTTACTCTGACATTGGTGGCTTTTAGAATTCAAGTAGCTGGAGTTTGAAGTACGGAGTTGTGTGTTTATTATAAAAAATATACAACTTTGCATCCCAATGGGGAACAGTTATCATAGCTTTATGATCCCACAACTTTGTCAGACTGGCTCAACCATGAAAAGCCTTTTTATGGAGGCGTAATGGTGGACGGTTGTGCCTCCACTGGGTGCGTGTCTTTCATGACAGACTTCAGAGCCATCAACCTCGCCAAAATAATAACTTCAGTCTAGTTTTCATATGTATCCTTCTCTCAAATTCTTGAATCTATCATGTCAGTATCATTTGTATAATTGACTGGCATTTCTTTTGAGTCAGAGTATACTATAATTTGTTGTATATTTGCGGTCTTGATGTATTTGTGTATGTTTCTGTCTGTCTCTAAACTCTCTACCTCTTCCCAGGAAGTAGCTCTATTTGAAAAGGGGCAGGCACTTGGCACTCAGCTTGTCATGGGGGACACATGTCTATTTGCATTTTATGATGGGATGATGGGCGTCAAACTTTACTCAATATGGGACGAGACAGACACCGTCCCAAGATACACTTGGGGATCAGTTATTATTATCACAATTACTACTACAACTCGGGTTGCCACATGTCACACTTTGGAATACTATTCTTATGATTATTTGGGGTTTCAGAAATTAGATTTTTCAGTGAGTAAGGTTAGTGTAAAATGTAAATATGTATCATTTTACAATGTGAATTGAAGAAATTAAAGGAGAAAAGGTTAATTTGTATGGTGGAGAAGCCACCACCAGCTTTTCTTTATAGAGATGATATTGCTTTGCTTGGATTGTTGTAAAGTATGTATAAAACTGGTGTTTCCCATGGAGTCAAAGGGGTTACGCTATGTTACAGATCAGATCTGCAGAGAGGTGGCTCTCCTGCTTACTGTAAGAATGTGTGTTAAATATTAATAATATTTTAAATGCAGTAGTGTAAAACATTCAAGGCAAGGCCACAACATCTCCATGGATACAAGCAAGTGGCAACCCTTCTACCTGAACAGGTACATGAATTTAATCAGAAGCTCTATCTAAAATGTCTCCATCTGGCAGTGCTTCGCCAAAACCTGTTTTGCTAGATCACCTCAAAGCAGTAGGATTTACTTTTTGAACTTCACAACTTCTCTTAATATAAACAATTTTGTAGAAACATGCAATTCATCAAAAAATACTTTTAAATGTGCATGTACACAATTATTCAGAGTAACTTAAATAATTAACATTTTATGTCACCTAATTTAGTCTGTTCTATCTTCCTAATTTTAAGCAGGATACGTTTTTTTTTGAGAATCATCATGATTGCAATTATAATTAACAATATTTTTGAGCAGCCTTTCCATTTTGTCCTGTAATGGTACAAGCGTGATTGTTCCGATTGTAGTGCCGTCTTGTATACTTTTTTTTTTTTTTATAAACATATTTTGTACTTTCTAATGTGTCATACGGCATCAAAAAGTGGCAGTGGTTTGTAGTAGTGTTGTCCACAGGGTCCCACCTTTTGGCTTGAGGCAAGGAGAGGAATTTAGTAATGATTGGCTGACGAAGCTGCATCTTGTTTGCCCTGTTGGACTTCATATTGACTCAACTACTGTATATTTGAGGAGCCTTTGTTTGAGGTGTTAAAACTCATATGTCTCAGTACTGTTACATGCTGTATTAATTACAATCGAGTGTCATGTGTCAACACATTGTATGTTTGCTAATTAATACATTGGCACTCTTTTGTCTTTTGTACAAAGCTGGTAGTTGGGAAACCCCTAATTAAAAGTGTCAGTGTTAGAACCAAAAGTTTTTTTCTCAAATTGTTTTTTGTAGCGATTCTGCAGGTTTTCTTGCATAGGAAAGCTGAACCGTTTTTCAGTGAGTCCTACCTCTTTTTGCATGGTCAGGTATAGATTTTAAGTTATTTTATCAGTTTGTGTGTAACAAGTTTTTCACTGTGTGACCCGTGCTGACAAGGCAACTCTTGAACTCCTAGTGCAGGACTGAGACACGAAGCATCAAGGCATGTGCCCAAGAGGGGACAAAGTGTTCTGCCTGTGTCCTGCCTATGACTTTAGCTCAACTCTGATGTTCCTGTTTGATCACAGCATGATTTCTGGTCCAAGGCACAAATAGTGATAACATTTAAGTGAGGCTTTCTGTCACTTGTCAGCTGTTGCACACAGCTTGTTTGAATTTTAAAGGTAACAGCACTTGATCAGATTGTAATGAAGTTTTTTTTTTATTGGGTTTAGTTGTAAAGTTTAATTGTGAAGTCCATATTATACATTGTCTTGATTGTGGGGGGTGAACAGTACAATGTGTTTGTAGAACTTGATGATGAAACAGTGTTCCTGCTTATCATGAAAGTGTAAGTTGAGCTGTATCCTACATTTAGTGTTTTGTAGATGACTACAGGTGAAATGTGACACTGTACTTACCTCTTTGGCATAAAGCATCTGCTGGTACATATACAGTAGCTGTAGAGAAACTACGATGACCGTGTCAGATTGTAGGAACTGTAAATGGCAGCAGACCTGGTTTTGAGTAGTTTGCTGCACATACTGGTGATATCATTGGGTTAGCAGGTGGGAAAAACTTGTAACCAATCTGGTATTGGACCTCCTTAGTTTGTCAGTAACATCCTCTGACTTTGGGAAGTTTTAAAAACTGCAGTTGAAAAAGGTGGTGTTTAGATTACCATATATTACTTTTTCATGAAAAGGGCTGTAGTTGCTGTCATGTGATCAATGATTCTTGTTATTGATTTCATGTCGACTGGCCTCACAAGCAGAGTCATAATTACACTTACCAGTCCTTTGTTAAACCTGTCAGTTTTTAGAAAGAATTTCTGAAAAGGGAAGGAAAAAGTTCCTGATCACGTTGAAATTAAAATAGCTGCATGGCAGGTTTTTTGACACGTGTGATAGAATGTGATGGTTGCCACAAGGATTAGTTATCCTCCATGTTGCCTGTTTAATATTTACTCTTCACAGTTGAAGAGTAAATATTACTTAAATTTCACTTGGTAGAGTCTTTTATAGTTTTAGACTAATCACTCTCAAATACTATTAAGTTAAAGGGTTTGCTAGATTCTTAGCAATGTCAAGTTGTTTTTAGGTTTTGTTTTGTGATTTAAAATTCTCAACTAAAATAAAGCGTAACACGCTTGAGTAATATGTGACTTGAATCCATCTTTTACAGCCTATCTGCTGTAAATATTTGATAATTGGTGACCTTTGTGGTTTTTGTATTTGAAAAAAAATATATATATATAAAAAAAAAAAGTTTTCTGTATGTATCACCGCAGTAATTTACTTGTCTGCTACTGGCCTGAGTTAACCCCTGAGTTAACATCATGAACATAAGTTTGAAATCTGCTGCTCTGACCCAGTTTGTTGTCCAGATGATGCACTCTGATGTGAGTCTGCTGCTTGACTGTACTTCTCTGCACCCTTAAAGCTTTTTTCTCATTCTATCCTGGTCACTTCCTGCTACCATCCATTTCTGAGAAATGAAATCTGATAGCCGCTGCGTGTGTCCCGACCCTCTTCTTTGTGGATATATGCTTCTGTTTTTTACGGGATTATGTAGGAACTATTTGGAAACAGTTTAATTTAAAATTGAGATGATCCTTGTCAAGGCTAGCATTAGGATGTTTCTTTCATTACAAGCTGTAAACATTTGTGGCTTTAAAATTTGTATTGGTGCTTGGGATGATTGACTTGTCATAACTATATTTTAGTACCAAGTTGTACTTCCTGATAATTTGATCAGAAAGTTGTCTTACTCCATACCATGTATGTTCACTAATGGCCCTTTGTGTGTCTGAGTAGGCCCATTTTGCACTTCCTGGACTTAGTGCTGTTGTCGTTGTCACGTTGCTGAGGGAGAATCCAGGTGGAGACATGCGCACACAAACATTCTGTGGCTACGGCTCTCGCTCTCACATTCACACACTCACACACACATGCGCACACACACACACACACACACACACACAGCAGCGGTCTGGCAGATTCAGGGTTAAAGGCTTCCATTTTGTTAGGTAACACCCTAATGGTCTGATCTGTCAGTGGCGTTAAAATGGCAGGGGCTTAACCCTTGGTGTTCAGGACACAACCAGTAGGGGCACACACACACACACACATACACACACAAACACACACACACTGGGCTGTCCGAG